>JASEVX010000014.1:16539535-16908723 GCA_031761405.1 Serripes groenlandicus
AAGGTGATTGGGACTTCATGAAAGTGACTGAGACTGGTGAAGACACTGTGACTTACTAACTTAGTGAGTGAATATGACTGACACTAAATGGGTGACTGACACTAAATGGGTGACTGACACTAAATGGGTGACTGACACTAAATGGGTGACTGACACTAAATGGGTGACTGACACTAAATGGGTGACTGACACTAAATGGGTGACTGAGACTGAAGGTGCTACGTATGGTAGATATACAGTGTTGTTGGGTCGTACTAGAGAGCAGGAGTGATTGAGGTAGAGTAGGAATGAGACTGAATTCAAAGTTGCATTGCTGAATTATATAGCATAGGTTTTCAACACCATTCAACTTTTCATTTTCCTAAATATTTTCGAAGACGTCTGCAGCAGATATAGTGTCTATCATACATGCAAGTATATTTTATCTTATATAATTAACTCGATAATATAAAATACATATAATTAATCGGCATATTTTAATAATTTAAAGAAAAGAGAATCACCTTCTCTAGGAGAGAGAGAGAGTGATAGAGATAGAGAGAGAGATAGGGAGAGAGAGATAGACAGAGATATAAATAAGGAAAAAGACAGCAGACAGACATACAGACAGCAGGACCGACGAATAATATCCATTAGTGCCTCCTAGTGCCAATGTATAATGGAACCAGTGCATGTGAAAAAGGTACACTTTGGCATTTCAGAACAGTGTATGTTCAAATAAGCGTGTTCACCTGCTTTGTCTAATTAGATTATACACAAGTTAACTAAATCTTCAGACAGGCGTGTGTAAGTAGTATGTGAAAAGAGTAGATATTGATCAGACTGTGCAAATAAACAGCCTAATTTGAATTTATTATTATACACAAAAATAATCTTGCTGTTTTTTCATGAACGTACAAAAGTTGTAAAGGTATATTGATTTGCTATTATATGTCATTTTGACTGTTCGACCGTCCGTCTAGCCTGCCCATGTTTAAGTTGTGTACGAGTTTATAATTCCTCGCATTTCATCATAGTTTGTTATCAGTGTTGTCATGGTAAGAGTGTCCGCCTCTAAAAAGACGTTCTATGGACAGTGCATGCCGAACAGTTTCTGTAGCAAACGACTTTGAAAACATCAGACAAATTATATGGAACATCTCTATTAGGAGGATCATGATCAGGCTGCACTGAATCGTCGCCGGTCAAAATTCCAAAAGGTCAGGCTAGGCGTGGGGTCTGCTCCAATAGCCTTGAGGTGACGTGTGTAAAATATAATATTAAGTAGTTGTATTTACCATATAAAGGTACAACTGTTTGGCATTAGGTCGATCATTTAGTTTTAAAATCTAAACCTTGAACCTCGTTTTAACTTGATCCACATGTCGATTGTCGAAAAAATAAGAAATGTCGTGAATGAGCAATAGAAACTGGTACTCGACTATATTGATCTGATCCCGACTTGTGTGTTCCTCTCTGTATGTCTGTCTGTCCGTCTGATTGTGCATCCGTCCGTCACAGTTTGCATTAAATGATCAAAACCTTGTTTCTGTTTGGCAGATTCATTTCAAAGTGGTCACATTTATACCTCGTGACAAGGAGAACGGAAAAATACTAGACACATAACGCTGGTCCGCTTATTTTAGGAGTTATTCTATTTTTCCTTATAAAGTTCGGCCATTGTCTCAATACATTTTAAAACTTGGCTTATAGATAATTTACGCCCTGCAGATGTGCATTGCACAATAACCATGACTTTGGCAGGTTCATTTCATGGTCACACTTATACATTATATAATATCGGTCATTGTCTTAATAAAGTTTCAATGTATAATTTTCAAACTGGGTTTATAGGAAACCTATGACATGCTGATGTGAATTGCACAAAAACCATAACACTAGCATGCTTTTGATTGTCTTTCATTAAAATGTATCAGCATGATTTCAATATACAGTATGGATATTAAGTCTCAACTGAACAGGATATATTATACTTAATGGTCGCTGCTCGGTTTGTCAATCCTTTGTAATTCATGATTTTAATTTGGTTATTAAGATAAGCCTCAAGCTTTGATAATTAGATATTGCTTATTGACAGGCAATTTGTGTTGTTTCAAAGAGTTTTTGTTTGGTTTGTTTACATGCCGATGAGACATTGTTTCAACAACGTGTATCCATATAAACTATGCCATATATTTCCAACTTACAGAGGGCCCTACATCATCAATGGTTTTTAGCCCTTATATTGAAATGGGCTGTCATACTCGATAATTTCCGGAAATTATTCCGGAAAAAGCCGAAAAGTATGATCATCGTAATGAAAAATGAACCGCACATAAAGGTAAAACTACTGTATATAATCAAAATATCACATGGTTCGAAACACTGATTGCATATAACGTCATATGAACTGCATATATTGTTGCTTGTATTGCATATGACGTTGTTTGAAAATCGTATAATGGTTATTCTACTGTATCTACACACTTTTGCACTGCATACAGAATCATTAAATAACCACCATGTATAACAGAAAAGGCACTGCATATCATGTAAAATGTACCATTTTAAATATAATATGTGCCTCGTATACAAGATAATATACTGCGTATAATACAATACAACAAATTATGGGGACCATACATACGGTATATCAACAATGTAACTTCAATTAGCATGGAGACCATACTTACGGTATATTAACAGTGTAACTTCAATTCGCATGGGGACCAAACGTACGGAATATCAATAGTGTAACTTCAAATAGCATTGGGACCATATGTGCGGTAAATCAACAGTGTAACTTCGATTAGCATGGGGACCATACGTACGATATATCAACAGTGTAACTTTAATTAGCATGGGGACCATACGTACGGTATATAAACAGTGTAACTTCAATTAGCATGGGGACCATACGTACGAGATATCAACAGTGTAACTTCAATTAGCACGGAGACCATACGTACGGTATATCAACAGTCTAACTTCAATTCACATGGGGACTATACGTACGGTATATCAATAGTGTAACATTAATTCAAATGGGGACCATACGTGCGATAAATCAACAGTGTAACTTCAATTCGCATGGGGACCATACGTACGGTAAATTAATAGTGTATCTTCAATTCGCATGGGGACTATATGTGCGGTATATAAACAGTATACTTCAATACGTGCGGTATATCAACAGTGTAACTTCAATTCACATGGTGATCATACGTACGGTATATCAACAGTTTAACTTCAATTCGCATGGGGACCATACGCACGGTATGTCAACAGTGTAACTTCAATTCGCATGGTGACCATACGTACGGTATATCAACAGTGTAAATTCATTCATCATTGTGACCATACGTACGGTATATAAACAGTGTAACTTCAATTCCCATGGACACCCTACGTACGGTATATCAACAGTATAACTTCAATTCGCATGGGGACTATATGTGCGGAATATCAAAAGTATACTTCAATACGTGCGGTATATCAACAGTGTAACTTCTATTCACATGGGGACCATACGTACGGTATATCAACAGTGTAACTTCAATTTGCATGGGGACTATACGTACGGTATATCAACAGTGTAACTTCAATTACCATGGGAACCATACGTACGGTATATTAACAGTGTAACTTCAATTCACATGGGGACCATACGTACGGTATATCAATAGTGTAACTTCAATTCACATGGGGACCATACGTACGGTATATCAACAGTGTAACTTCAATTCGCATGGGGATATGGAACGCCTTTACTGTCTTAATATGTTGTATTGTTTTATACGAAGTACATTTTCATGTATACAAGGTACATATTTCATTTGACACGGTACATTTTACATGATATGCAGTGCCTTTTCCGTTATACATGGTGGTAATTGAATAATATGAATTGCAAAAGTGTGCAGACACAGTATAATAACCATAAGATGGTCTGCTAGCAATTTCATATGCAATACATACAACATTATATGTAGTACAAATGACATTATATGCAGTAGTTTTACCATTATACATTGTATGTTGCTTAATAGGTGTGATACATGTTTAAATATTTAATGTGCTTGCGATTAATCAACGTGGTGAATTATAACTTATGTGTTCATAAAAAGCGTTGTACGCAATGCATTTAGCAATATACATGGTATAAACGGCCCTTACTATACTAGTATATAATTGGTGTAAGCGGGAAATGGTTAAATCGTTTCCATGAGTAATCACTCCTTTTCACACAACTCTTTCAAACCTGCTTCGAGTCAATTCTTTTCACACTCTAGATATTTGAACGTTTTACTATTGGCATTTGCTTGCTCTTTTCCCCTTTCAGGCACATTTAGAATAACCTGACACAGATTACATCTCTGTAAATAAAGGTATAAATATTGAAAACAGTTCAAACATTTGTGGAAAAAGAAGAAATGGTCACGCTAAGCAATTACTCCTTTTGTCACGATATTTTTCCTTCATTCCGCTTGTCTGTCTGTCAGTTTGTCGATCCAACTAGGAAATATAAAGTCAATCATCATATTATGGATTAGTTAATTTCAGCAAACAAACGAGTTATAACCGTAGGGTCAATATTTGTTTTACATGTGAGCCGCTTCTAGCTTTTTTGGGGTCTTAATGTATTTGTATTTGTGTAAATTGAAGACTCTACGTCCGTCAACATGTAATCTAGTCCTAGATGTAGACACTAGAACTGTAGTCTAATTAGTTTAACGTCAATTTACCTTGTATAGTACCGTTGCGGAGATTCAATCAACCCTAAATCGCTAGATGCGGCTTGTATGGGATAACAAATACATTACAAGTACCATACAATGTTAACCCTTTCCCAAACACAGACGTATTTTGACTCATCGAAACCAGTCTTCTGTAATCAATACTTTGTGTGTAGTCTAATGTCTGTATTATTCTCATGTAAATCACTGAATTGATTATAAGTATAAAGGAATTTGAATTTGAATTTGAGTTCAACATATTATAAATCGTATAACGGAATTTGAATTCAATGTTGAATTAGTTGTCATGCAGTAACGAATCAATTGCTTTCCTTAAATCCACGTATGAAACATAAAAACGACCACCAGGTTTGCAAATATATTTCTGTATCATAATGTGTAGTGTGAATAAATTATCAGTTAACCATGTCGAAATCCCGCTTGGCTTTCATCAATTAAATTGAATATATCTGCCCATTTATACATCCTGTCATTAACAATATTTGAAAATATCTTTAACATTACATTTTTAAGTTATATCCTTCTGTAATTATTAGGAATGAATGAATCCGGAAAATGCCCCGAGTTAAACATGTCATTAAATAATAATGATACTAGATATGGTGATATTACTTATGTGTATTTATAAAATTCTGAAGAAATGCCATCTGAACCGGTAGATTTTTAATTTTCAATACTTTTGTTAATTTAGTCGATTCAGATCGGCTTATTTGATCATGCATACTGTTCTTCTGTAGCCTGAATAGATAGCCATTCGATATTTTTCACTTTCGGCAGTAAAGAATACCTTCCAAGTATGAATACCAAGTTTCATAATTGGTTTCATTCAGTACATCTTTAAGTGATATCTTAGCATTATTACGTGTTAAAACCTTCCAACATTTAGTTGGACAGTTTCTGCTTTTAATCAGTAATTGACGTTTACTGGATTAAAAAAGACTTTTTTATATTTGCATATTTATAGTTTTGCTTCAATGTATTTTTTTCGGTCTGGGGTCTCGTAGAAATGAATATCCTTTCACTTTAGCTACGTAACAGTTATTGTCCCACCAGGGTTCGTTATTCATAATCTTAATCTGTGTTCTAACACTGACATTTATAGAATTAATAATTGAATATTTTCAGATTATAAGGTTAAAGTTTCCACATTTCTTTTAATAAATGTATTTTCGAATTTATTTTCCCATGATAATATGTTTACGGGAAATAACTCTTCGTTTGTTAATACATTTATGTTAAGAGTTGTCTCTCTTTCAGAATAACCAAAAGTAGCGAAATTAAAATAATTGACACGTGGAAACAATTAAGATGATCCTACAGGGAAACATACTACCCTACTTTCAGTGTTTGCAGTGCATATCAATTAACCCAAACTATCATCAAACAGGCGACCATTTAGAATACTACGGATACAGCAACATTTCAAAATGCAATTATGTCTGCTGTTATTTTTATTATAACACGTATATTCGAACGTATCCATATTGTATTCAACATCAACATTATCAATGTTACTACAACTATCAATTGGAATATGATAAAATAAATAATTGTACGGGCATTAAAATCGCCAGGAAGAAACAGTCTGATATAATTCTAGCTTTCATTTATCTTCCCTTATACTTCATTAATGCGTCCATTATTAAGTCGGGAATGTCTTTCAATTCAACCGTTATTTCACTAATTATTTTTATTTATCGGATTACATGTCGGTTTTGAAGGAAGCGAGGCCAAATTGTATTTCATTGATCATGTCCTGTAAACATGTCAGAAGTTCTTGCATATCGTTTGGCTAAGCAGTCTGTCGTGTATTGAAGATTAATGTAGTATAATAATGTTTATTAACACGTTGCAAGTTACTCACAGTTAAGTTTGCTCTCATGAGCACGTAGTGCTCCAAGTGAGCTTTACTGGACAACGTGCATTTGTTTACATTTTCATCAAAGCATTTTGCAATACTCATTACATTTATGATATCAATGTATTCTCATTTCCTTATGCCATTCATATTAAAACATAATACATAATACATAATACATGGATCTATACCTGAAATGTAATAATCTTTGCATGTATAAGTATCAACCCGTCACTACTCATTGATTCACAAAATTTGTATATATGTTGAGTTACTGACAATTCGTCATGGCTCACTGCTCTAATTGAATTCATACCTGAAATGTAATTATCTTGGCATGAATAAGTATCAACCCGTCACTACTCATTGATTCACGAAATGTATATATGTTGCGTTACTGACAAATTCTCACGATAGCACATATCGAAATTGTTGAAAATATCATTCTCGCTATCTAGTTACTATGCAAGTATTCTTTTGTTGTATGTTTATAGTATTTACTATAATATATCTATAGGTGCTACCTATTTACGAAAAAACGCAAGATAATTTTAAACAAAAATTAAAGAGCATACTTTGTCAATAAAAAAAGGATTTATACGAAAAAAAACCATGAATGGGTTTTTTCGCTTATAGTTAACGGGTGTGAGATTTTTTTTTTTTTTTTTTTTTTTTCAATAACCCATGAAGCTTTCTGAAATGAAACTGGAAAAATCCATGGGGGCCGCCATTTTGGATATGTATAAAAGGCAGACGTAAAACACAGATTGAAAATTATTGTCGTCTTTTTAATCATTTTTTTAAATCGGTATTTTGGGTATGTATAAAATGAGCAGAAAAACACAGATTGAAAATTATTGTCGTCTTTTTAATCATTTTTTTTAAAATCGGTATTTTGGGTATGTATAAAATGGGCGGAAAACACGGATTGAAAATTATTGTCGTCTTTTTAATCATTTTTTTAAATCGGTATTTTGGGTATGTATAAAATGAGCAGAAAAACACGGATTGAAAATTATTGTCGTCTTTTTAATCATTTTTTATAAAATCGGTATTTTGGGTATGTATAAAATGAGCGGAAAAACACGGATTGAAAATTATTGTCGTCTTTTTAATCATTTTTTTTTTAAATAGATATTTAAGATCATTAAAATGCTGTGTTATGTGGGAATAAACATTTGTACGAAAAGTTAAAACATAATGATATAAATATGTTTTCCCGTTCGTCAAAAAACCGACAGCATTAGCCTTCTACGCCCGAACCTAAATTTTGACTGTATCGTTGCCAAAGAAGGACGTGACGTCATTTCCGTTACACTTCATCTTGGCGTAACGTCAATGGAGCGACGTCGTTTCCCGCAAAAAAAGTGGTATCAACATGAAAGACCCCAAATTCCTATACATGAGCTATTGCCACACTCATTCAAAGTATAATTATTTATCAAACATTGTGGCAAAAGGATAACTTTCTCATAAGGAGCAATTGTTCTTTTGGTGACAATCTTTTCCTAAATCGTCTGTTGCATAGGCCTCAGAAACTGTCTCTAATAGGGAAAGGGTTTAGCAGAAATGTGAACCCTTACATAATTTGTTCCAGTCATATTGACTGGTTGAAAAAGGTAGTCGCCAGATGGCATCAGAACAGGGCTGATCTATTTGCTTCTTTACCATAATGCAGGTGATCGATTAAGGATCATCTTGGCCCTCATGTTTTAACCTCGTTCATTATAAATGTATTCCTTGATTTTCTGAAAGTCTTTACTTTATTATTTTCTGTTCGTAATAATAGACGACAGCAATACGAATTCCAAATATGTTTTGATAATGCAAGAAACATGACATTAACATTATCATTGTCTAGTCAATTACTTATAAATCCTTTTTGTATGGCCAAAGTATGTTCTTTAATTTTTGTTTATAATTATCTTGCGTTTTTTCGTAAATAGGTAGCACCTATAGATATATTAAGTAATTGACTAGACAATAATAATGTTAATGTCATGTTTCTTACATTATCAAAACATATTTGGAATTCGTATTGCTGTCGTCTATTATTACGAACAGAAAATAATAAAATAAAGACTTTCAGAAAATCAAAGAATACATTTATTATGAACAAGGTTAAAACATGAGAGCCAAGATGATCCTTAATCGATCACCTACATTATGGTAAAGAAGCAAATAAATCAGCCCTTTTCTTATGCCACCTGGCGACTGCCTTTTTCAACCAGTCAATATGACTGGAACAAATTATGTAAGGGGTCACATTTCTGCTAAACCCTTTCCCTATTAAAGGCGGTTTCTGAGGCCTGTGCAACGGACGATTTAGGAAAAGATTGTCACCAAAAGAACAATTGCTCCTTATGAGAAAGTTGTCCTTTTGCCACAATGTTTGATAAATAATTATACTTTGAATGAGTGAGTCAATAGCTCATGTATAGGAATGTGGGGTCTTTCATGTTGATACCACTTTTTTTGCGGGAAACGACGTCGCTCCATTGACGTTACGCCAATATGAAGTGTAACGGAAATGACGTCACGTCCTTCTTTGGCTACGATACAGTCAAAATTTAGGTTCGGGCGTAGAAGGCTAATGCTGTCGTTTTTTTTGACGAACGGGAAAACATATTTCTTACAGATTTCCATTTATTTTTAGTACAAATGTTTATTCCCACATAATGATCTTAAATATCTATTTAAAAAAAATGATTAAAAAGACGACAATAATTTTCAATCTGTGTTTTACGTCTGCGTTTTATACATATCCAAAATGGCGGCCCCCATGGATTTTTCCAGTTTCATTTCAGAAAGCTTCATGGGTTATTGAAAAAAAAAAAAAAAAAAAAATCTCACACCTGTTAACTATAAGCGAAAAAACCCATTCATGGTTTTTTTTCGTATAAATTGCAATATCGTAGCTACTTTGAATCTTTAAAGAGAAGCCAAAAAATACATCCTACCATTATTTAGTAGGGGCTAGAAGAAAGGGGGTACTTACCATATTGAAATTTATGATTATAATGAAAACATGTGGTGTGTTAATTTTATTACCCTAGATGCGTATTTGCGATAAATAATCTAGCTAAGTATATATTTTATCCTAATAAAATAAGAACGTGTGTATAGTGAATACTAATTGCATTAATTGTGGGCTTGTATGCGGAGGTTATGCTCCTTTTGTAAATACACATTCCCTTAATTTTGTTAATATGAAATTTGACACATTTTGTTAAGGTTTGTGGATATATATGTCAATGCCCTACATATCTTTATTCTTTCACATTTTTTAGAACATTGTGAGCATAGATGATAAAGAAATTAACTCTTTCGTCGCCGTACTTCTAAATCGGACTCTTCAGTCTGCATATTTTGGCAAAGATCGTGAAGTACTAAGTGCGAAGTGCAGATGAAGATCAATATGCATATATATATATATATAAAGGCTGATCTTGGCCTGCACTTTTCGCTTGCGACATACAACTCGTCTACACGCGAGGAGGGGGTTAAAAGGGACAATTTTGTGGGTTTAATATTTATGTAATTCTCTTCTGTTAATCTATATTCTCTTAGTTATGTTAATCTGTATATGCTATAAAACAAGTATGTTTTAATGCAATAAAATATATGAATTAACTGGTCCAATTTATGTTAAGCAGAAAATTACTCAATAAAAAAAGATAAAAAAACATTCGGTTAGACTGGTCCATAGGCTTTCACTCTACCAACTGAGCCAAACCACCTTCGTTAATGCATAGAGTATTATTTATTTTTATTATAATAATTTAATAGTGTAGCATAACAAATCCTAGATTACATACTGATATTTATCTTTTTTCCCCACACGTTTACCTGAAACATTTTTAAAGAGACATTTTATGTACCATTCAATATCTATATTTTGAAAGTAATATGTACTTTTTTACTATATCTATAAATACTTTAAACGGTTTGATCTGCTCGGACATTAAAATCCTTCATAGTCTTTGCAAGTGGCCTTATATCTTAGGAGATTTACGCTAGACCTATCTAGTACTTAAATGTGTATAATAAAGTGCGTTGTGTACATCTGTCCTAAACAGTATAAATTGTATGAGGATTCGTGTTCAAAGTCATTTTTGTTTTAAACAGCCCCCCATTTTTTTCCTTGAAAATCGCCAAGGGCAATACTGTTTTCTTCGAAATAAATCATATTCATTTGTTATGTGTGTTAATAAAAGATACATAAGTGATCTAACCTGCAATTCAGAATCCATTTAGAGTGAAATCCAGTATTTGCAACTATTAAACACTGTCCAAACTTTGGAAATTAAATTCAAGATAATACTGTTTACGGTAAACCGACGTTGACGAAAAAATGTGACGTCATAAAAGTGGAAATTCCAAACGTCATACGTGATGTCACTAATACAGGTTTTGTCGTGGACTGGCTCATATGTAAACTCCTTTATAGGTAAAGGTTTAAGTTAATTTACGCTTACCTGTATATGTAGCCTTCTTTATAGGTAAAGGTTTAAGTTCATTTACGCTTAACTGTATATGTAGCGTCCTTTATAGGTAAATGTTTAAGTTAATTTACGCTTACCTGTATATGTAGCCTCCTTTATAAGTAAAGGTTTAAGTTAAGTTTACGCTTAATTGTAGTTGAAACTACCTTTACTAGTAAACGTTGACGACGTTTAGTTTACGCTCACGTGTATATGTAGCCACCTTTATAGGTAAAGGTTTAAGTTTAGTTTACGCTTACCTGTATATATAGCTACCTTTACAGGCAAAGGTTTAATTTACGCTTACTTTTAGTTGAAGCTACCTATACTAGTAAACGTTGACGCCGTTGACTTTACACTTACCTGTGTATTTAGCCTCCTTTATAGGTAAAGGTTTTAGTTGATTTACGCTTACCTGTATATGTAGCCTTCGTTATAGGTAAAGGTTTAAGTTAATTTACGCTTACCTGTATATATAGCCTCCTTTATAGGTAAAGGTTTAAGTTTAGTTTACGCTTACCTGTATATGTATCCTCCTTTATAGGTAAAGGTTTAAGCTTAGTTTACGCTTACCTGTATATGTAGCTTGCGGAACCTCTCTTTAAGGTATCCGATGTACGAATATGTTTGTTATTTCATCGTGCCAATGGCAATATTGTTAATATTTGACGAAAATATATATTTTTATTTTCGTCTAGGCCGAAAGTTTCTGTCCAATTTCGTCCGTATATTTTGTTATATATTCTTTCTTCACACATATACCCGTTTCAAATGAAACCAAAGTAAAATGGGGTCACCAGGCAGGTAAATTACATATAATTGTACATCGGATACTTGTAGGTTTATTGATACTCGCATATATTACTTTCCTTGTGCTAGGTCGAATTAGGTTACGTTTTGTTATTAACTTTTGTTGTAATTGTAAATTATCCAAACGTGTTCTTCAGGAGTGGCTGCTGGTGCTATGCTAGGTTTGGACATCTATTTTCTCGTTACAAACTCGATCGAGCTGTCAAAGGGTTCTCGTTCTGGGGCAGCCGACTCGCTAACAAAAATCGCCACGAAACTAGAGGAGCATGCACATGATCTGGAAACAGTTCTTGAACGAATAAGGTAAATTGAAGATACCATATTTTTGGGAAAAGTACTCGAAAAAGAATTCATTTTACTAATTATGTTTGGAATATTTGTACTTTCAATAACAACGTAAACAAAATGTTTACACAAGGGATCATATTAATTATCACAGAAGGAACCGTATTCAATATGATACAAACGACCGTATTCAGTATTACACATCCTATGGTATTACATATTACACAAGGGACCGTATTTAATAGTACGTAAGGAACCGCATTTATTATTACCAAAGAAAACGTATTCAATATTACACAAGGGATCGTATTCAATAGTACACTAATGAGCATATTTAGTATAACACAAGCTACCTTATTACATATTACACAATGGATCGTATTTAGTATTACACAAGCTACCGTATTAAATATTACACAAAGGACCGTATTTAATATTACACAAGGGACCGTATTCAATACTACACAAGGGACCATATTTAATATTACACAAGAGACCGTATTCAATACTACACAATGGACGTATTTAATATTACACAAGGGACCGTATTGAATATTATACAACGGACCATATTATACATTACACAAGGGACCGTATTCAATACTACACAAGGGACTGTATTGAATATTACACAATGGACGGTTTTCAATATTACATAATGGACGTATTTAATATTACACAAGGGACCGTATTGAATATTGACGGTTTTCAATATTACATAATAAAACCGAATTCAGTATTGCACGAATAACGTATTCATAATTAAACAAGACACTGTATCAGTATTACACAAAACACAGTATCGATGTTACACAATACACCGTATTCAATATTAAACAGTGGACCGTATCAGTAATATATCTATAGGTACTACCTATTTACGAAAACAACGCAAGATAATTATAAACAAAAATTAAAGAGCATACTTTGGCCATAAAAAGGGATTTATGAGTAATTGACTAGACAATAATAATGTTAATGTCATGTTTCTTGCATTATCAAAACATATTTGGAATTCGTATTGCTGTCGTCTATTCTTACGAACAGAAAATAATAAAGTAAAGACTTTCAGAAAATCAAAGAATACATTTATAATGAACGAGGTTAAAACATGAGGGCCAAGATGATCCTAAATCGATCACCTGCATTATGGTAAAGAAGCAAATAGATCAGCCCTTTTCTGATGCCACCTGGCGACTGCCTTTTTCAACCAGTTAATATGACTGGAACAAATTATGTAAAGGGTCACATTTCTGGTAAACCCTTTCCCTATTAAAGACGGTTTCTGAGGCCTATGCAACAGACGATTTAGGAAAAGATTGCCACCACAAGAACAATTGCTCCTTATGAGGAAGTTATCCTTTTGCCACAATGTTTGATAAATAATTATACTTTGAATGAGTGAGTCAATAGCTCATGTATAGGAATTTTGGGTCTTTCATGTTGATATCACTTTTTTTTGCGGGAAACGACGTCGATCCATTGACGTTACGCCAAGATGAAGTGTAACGGAAATGCGTAGAAGGCTAATGCTGTCGTTTTTATGACCTACGGGAAAACATATTTCTTACAGATTTCCATTTATTTTTAACTTTTCGTACAAATGTTAATTCCCACATAGCACAGCACTTTAATGATCTTAAATATCGATTTAAAACAAAATATTAAAAAGACGACAATAATTTTCAATCTGTGTTTTTCTGCTCATTTTATACATACCCAAAATACCGATTTAAAAAAAAAATGATTAAAAAGACGACAATAACTTTCAATCTGTGTTTTACGTCTGCTTTTTATACATATCCAAAATGGCGGCCCCCATGGATTTTTCCAGTTTCATTTCAGAAAGCTTCATGGGTTATTGAAAAAAAAAAAAAAAAAAAAAAAATCTCACACCTGTTACCTATAAGCGAAAAAACCCATTCATGGTTTTTTTTCGTATTAAACAATGGACCGTATTCAATACTGCATAATAAATCGTAATCAGTATCACGTGCCTCTTGAGAAGCACGTCGGATTAATATCATTATAAATTTAATAAATAATAAATAAATTTAATAATAAGTTAAATTTTAAAGAAAAAAAATATTCTCACAATTTTATTAAATACAGATCTTTTAAAACATTTTCTGAAGAAGCTTTCATAGCAGATCTTATCAGCATACCCTGGGGTGTTAGGAATAATAACACTGATACAAATGAAGTACTTCACACCTGGGTGTCTAATTTTTCAAGTGTAATAGATAATCACATTCCAGTTAAGATTCATAGAGTAAAGAATTTGCAGCAACCAGACTGGTTAAATCCAGCAATTTTAGATTCAATGAAAGAAAGAGATAAATTTAAAACCAAAGGCGATATAAACAATTATAAAAATGCACGAAACAAAGTTAACAGGTTGATAAATGTTTCTAAAAATTCATCTTATGAAAGAAAAATCGAAGAAGGTAAATCGGACCCTAAATCAATTTGGAAGATTTTTAGAGAGCATGGTGCGTCTTCAAAAAATAAAAATAAATCAAATGTAATAAATAATATTAACATCAATAATCAAGACATAAATGACAAGACAGAAATTGCTAATGAGTTTAATAATTTTTTTGAAAACATAGCTTCAAATTTAAAAGAACCAATCCCAGATTCTGATTTCATAAATGTTAAAAACTTTGTAAATGCAAATGTCACGAATCTCATGAACTTTAACATTCCATTAATAACAGAATCTGAAACTCGCAAAATGCTTACTAACTTAGATGTGTCAAAAGCTACAGGCCTCGATCAGATAGTGCCGAAATTACTAAAATTATCTGCAGATGTTATATCAAGCAGTATCACACATATAATTAATTGTAGTATATCACAGGGTGTTTTCCCAGATCAATGGAAATCAGCTAAAGTAAACCCTTTATTCAAAAAAGGACTAGCAAACGATGTAAATAATTACAGACCAATATCCATACTACCAACACTTTCAAAATTAATTGAGAAACATGTACATGATTCGTTTATTACTTATCTTAACCATTATAAGTTATTATGTAAATCATAAAGCGGATTTAGAAAAAAACATAGCTGTGAAACTGCTCTTGTGCATATGATAGATAACTGGTTGAAGTCATTAAATAATGGTGAAATTGTCGGTGTTGTAATGCTTGATTTTTCAAAAGCTTTTGACTTATGTTCGCACGATATACTATTAAAAAAGTTAAAAATTTACAAATGCAGTAACATTACTATTAAATGGTTTGAATCTTATATATCTCACTAATAGAACACAGTCGGTAAACGTTAATGGTGTTATTTCAGATAAACAAATTACTACCTGTGGAGTTCCACAAGGATCCATTCTAGGACCACTATTATTTCTATTATTTATTAATGACTTGCCGTTGTATGTACAAGAAAATGATTCTAATGTAGATATGTATGCAGACGATACCACTATATATGATATAAATTTATCGAAAACAGTAGTTGAAAGAAATTTGCAAAGAGCTTTGAATAATGTTAGTAACTGGTGCTTAGATAATGGTATGGTTTTAAATGCTGCTAAAACAAAAGTCCTATTAATTACTACGCCACAAAAACGTTCTCAATTGGTAAATAAAAAATTATCATTACACTATAAAGATGTTAATTTAGAGCTAACAGCAGGGGATAAAATTCTTGGAGTTCATATTAATGAAAATCTTAAATGGGACAATCACATTACCTTCGTTCGGAAAAAGATTTCCACAAATTTATGGCTCTTATCAAGAATAAAATTGTTTCTGCCATTACATTATAGGATTCTGTTTTATAAGGCATATATACAACCACATTTAGATTTCTGTAATATTATTTGGGGAAGTACAAACAAATCAAACATTCAAATTCTTATTCAATTACAGCGTCGGGCATGTCTTATTATCCTAGGTGAGCAATACACTAACCTAAATGAAGCTTTATTGAGTATTAATGTACTTAGTATTGAACATAGAATTTTACTTCAAAAGGCAAAATTTATGTATAGGGTATTTCAAAATGCCACTCCGTCTTACATTCAAAACATGTTTCAGTACAATAATAATAATCATAGAAACTTAAGGTCATCAAACCATTTAAATGTTTTAATACCGAAACCAAATAAAGAATTATTTAAAGGAAGCATGTCTTACTCTGGGGCTAAAGTATGGAATAGTATCCCAGATTATATTAGACTCTGTCCTACAATAAACAGTTTTACTTCTAATTTTATCAAGTGGATAAAGTCGGGATAATTTTCATACTCGTACTTCTAATTTTAAATAAGGTTTAAAAGATTAATCATTTTAACTATAAAAAAATGAAAAAATTGGTGTTTAAATAATTTCAAAACCACTGCCTCTGTTTGATCTCTAATGCTAAATGTTCTATATTTGAATGTGTCGTGTATTGCTATTTTATATCTTAATTACAGGGAAAATGCTTTAACTTTTACCATCATTGAACTGATATATTTTGATTTCTATTATTATATGATATTATTTTGTTAAATCACTGATTATATTGTTAATGTGTTTGTGTGTATGTATAAATATGTGTTTTATTCAGAGGGCCCCAAGGAAGATAAGCTAATGTTAATTGGGTCACCCTCTTAAAATAAAGACTTTTATTCATTCATTCATTCATTCATTCATTCATTCATTCATTCATTCATTCATATAAAAGGCACATACAATAATGAAATAATACTCATCTGCAAGCATATTTGTTATACAATAAGACACATTTTCTATTATCTCTTGAAAATAGATAGAACTTTTTCGCTTTCACACCTCCATTTATATTGTTGTTGTTGGGTTTTTTTTTCAGAGAAGAAACAGAGGAATGTATTATGTCTGTATGTGATTAGTCTCTAGGAGGAGGAGACAGGGAACGATCGATAGTTGTTGGAAACATTTGTTTCACAATCGGTGTAAATTACTATTTTCCCCATACAACCAATCTGCGATAGACGACTTTCAAAACATCTGGGCAAAACTATGACATAAAGCCATTAATATAAAAGTGTAATTGTTGAAAAAACTGTTGCAAATGTAGAAATTACACATTGTTATCATTTTCTTTCCGTTTTTGTTTACATATTGTTTAACACCTTTTTCAACAAAATTGGGAAACATTTGTGTATGACCAGGGCGGGTATCGAACCGGCAACCTACCGCACCAGAGCCGGACGCTCTCTACTACTACACCACTGAGGTGGAAAAGGGTTAAATAACTTTCAACTAAACTATTGTCACCCACTGTTGTTTGTTAGGTTGTTAAGTTGTGTCAGCCCTTTTCCATTTATAGACACCCGTCGACGCCTCTACATCAGCAGACTGTTGAAAACATTGTGGCTAAAGGGTAAATTACTCATCAAGAGTAATTTCTCTTTTCGTCACAATATTTTCAACTCTTTTCAATAATTTAAATTGTCCAAGTAGACATTTCCATAAATTTTCCCTAGACGATTACAAAGTCGTCTGTCGCTTATTTTGCGTACGTACATATGAGCCGTCTCGCGTGAAAAAAAAACAACATTATGGCGCCTGCGTAATGTATCGACCTTAATCAGCCTGCGCAGTCCGCACAGACTGATCCGGGCCGACACATTCCGTCTCTGGGAGATAGAGGTATAGAGTAATGATTCCCGAAACAGAAAATCCACTGGAGGCGAAAAGTATCTGTCCAGGTTAGCCTGCGCGGTATGCTTATACTGATCCGGGTCGATACTTTACGCAGAGTCCACAATGTCGGTTTTCTCCTAGGACAGCTCATATGGGAAAGGATTACTATTAACCTACTATTGCATGCAATACACTAAATTACCAAGTTATTTTAACGATTTCGTCCTATATCAGGTACGCTTCATGGGACATTACATTTTTTTGCGACGCAATGTAAAGACAATTTGTAAATATCGCATGAGAACATGTACAAAATGAAATGATCTATAATCGAAACAGAATCTCTATAGATTGGATCTTTTCACACAGGTCTTTATAGAATACGGTTCAATCTTTATGATTTACGAAGAAACGGCAAATGCTTCCTTTATAAGAAATGATGTATTATATACATTAAAACTTATAATCCCAGATTTGGAGTCCTTTGAAATGAAAAAAATATTCGATGAAAATATACATTACTTGTATAATCTGTAGTTACTTTTCATTCAAGGTTAAAAACATATTTGGAAAAGTAGACATAATTTATTTTTAAGCATTGTTTCCATTCTCCATGACGTTTTCAAAGTTCGTCTGCTACGGAGTCATAGATTATGTCTATATAAGGGAAAAGGATAAATATAGTAACAATACAATACAATAGTTTATTTGCGTAATTAGGCTTCCGGCCCACAATACATACATATTATATTAAATTAGATTTACAATGTAGTAATGTGCACAATCAAATTTCTTTAAAAAGCTTTGAAACATAAAGGGCTATATTATTAATAGCTAATGGATTTTCATTTTGAAGAAGACAATACAAAATATGTAAGCTTGGTAACGAATTGTCCTACGTACAAACAATTGCGGGAGACAGACGACGTTGACAACATTTAGGCAAAGATATGGTAAATACACTATAAATGAAAGTGCGATTATTGAATAATGTTGAAAACATTGTGGCAAATAGGATAAGTTACTCATAATTGCTAACACAATTCGTAAACGTAGAAAAGGGTTGAGTAAGAAAATGGAATTTCGCCATCTCTCAACGACTGTTTTCGTTTCTGACAAACCTCATCAAAAAGGGTATCAGTGCATCAGTAACATTTTAAATCCGGATTTTTTGTAATTTTGTGAAAAAGGCACATGATATACAGGTACTTTGTTTGTTACAAATACTCGTCGAATGTTTTAAGCTTATTTACCGTTCAAATGTGATTTGCAAACTATTTTATGTATATATAGATTTAAAATTACTATATGGTTGTACATATATATATAAATGAGCCGTTCCAAGAGAAAATCA
The DNA here is from genome assembly GCA_031761405.1 of Serripes groenlandicus. Lineage (NCBI taxonomy): Eukaryota > Metazoa > Mollusca > Bivalvia > Cardiida > Cardiidae > Serripes > Serripes groenlandicus. The sequence continues at coordinate 16,558,693 of JASEVX010000014.1, forward strand.
ACATTGTTAAATCTGCGTAAAGCATCAACCCGGATCAGTCTAAACATGCCGCGCAGGCTAACCTGGACTTACATTTTCAACAGTTTGCCTATGCATATATTTTTTTAATTGAGCAATTATCGGATTTCCATTAAAAATATTTAATCCGCAATTGTTTTGTGTTTAACAGTTTGCATTTTAATCCTCAATTCCACTACACGATACCCAAGACGACATCGACTACACCAATGCAAAAGTATGGAAAGTCCCTATTCTAATTAGTGGAAATGTTGTGAGAAAAGGAGATATTGCTAGTTTTCTTTGCTTATCTTTTTTTGGGAGATGAACATTATCGAAAAGTAAAGACAAAACACATGATAAAGAAGAACAACAGCTAATCACATTTTTACAATATACTTTATTTTCATACATGAATAAGCACACGAAATAGTACATACTATAAAATAAGCACAGGAAAAGAACACAGCCAAAGCTATTTCACTTCATCTATCTATACATTCTTTAGTTACTTTGAAAGTCTAATGTTAGAACCAATAGTGTTCAAGAACTCTGAAAGGGACTTCTGTTTTTCAATGTACTGGCTACACAATGTGTGAAGAGTCTCTTGCTTTTGACTTATGAACGTTTACACCTCTGCGTAAATGTCTGGCCCATCTAATGTCTGAGAATGTCTGCTTCTACCATCGTCGCATCCTTTTCAAGGCACTTGAGAACAGTCCAAAGTGAGGGATTCTTGTGTCCAACCAACCTACTGAAACCATTATTCCAACCCTCACAGACATTGTTAGTTCGCGCTTGACCCGTCAAGGTGGCAAGGTGAACGTTCCAAGTCTCGGGTTTGAATAATGGTTCAGTACGTTGGAACTTCATTTTGCCATTCTTGAAAAGAACAGATCTGAAAAACATAAATAAAATTGATAAAAACTCTTACGACTTTGGATGTAACTTAATAATAAGGCAATATCAATTGACGTGATATGAACAATTTCAACCTTTTCCCGCAGTGTTTTCAAAAAATGCCAACATCACATATACAGTAAAAACAAAACGTGTACGTATTGAAAGGAGGATCAGTTATATTTCACAACATATACATTTTGGAAGAGTCATTTTTACATTGGACACATATGTTACATTGATAACATCACATATACAGTCAAAACCAAACGTGTAAGCATTGAAAGGAGGATCAGTTATATTTCACAACATATACATTTTCGAAGAGTCATTTTTAAATTGGACACATATGTTACATTGATAACATCACATATACATTACCTGAAGGCTCCATTCACATAAATTGAGTCGAAGTAATCTACTACAGGCATTAAGTTGTCGCTGACGATTTCGCGTAGGAATACCATTCCTAATTTAACGTCAGTGACTGGAAGGAAGGCCAAACCATCGAGCATACCAACGAAGTGGCGGGTTTCTTCATCGTCTTAGTACAGCTGCTGCAGCCCATCGGCTTGGATACGACGCCATGTGGACTGAGTAAGGTGGTAAAAACAGCCCTGAAAGGTAAAACGAAGTGCCATCAACATTTTAATATTTAACAGATCTTATTTATAATTGATCAACTACAGTATGTACGGTGCGGTGCGTACAACATCAAACAACCTCTGAACGACTCAACGACTGGACATATCACATACTAAATCCCTTATACAGACGCCATTGCTCAAAGATTAATCTCATAACAAATACGATAACAAAATCATAATTCAATTTTAAAATTACCTGTATATGTATATTGAAGGATATAGCTGTCTTCACAGCGTTGTGGATAGCTATTTCGTAGTCGGTGACTACTGTGTTGGGAGATGGACGTATGTCTCTTTGTAGGCACTCATCTAGTATGGAGGTCAGGCATTCTTCATATATATGCTGGGTTTTAGAAGGTAATAGAGTGTATGTGACGGACACATGGGTATTTCCAATAGCAGCACGTATACAAAATATCTGCTGGAACTGGGACGGTGATGTCGAAAATGTACCGTCCATGAACCAAGTGTCTGTAGAACCTAGTAGTCTTAAATCTTCTTCAGATGCAAACACTAGTACACGTTTGTCAGAGGAATGGTTGTCGTATATAACGTGTTTTGTGTATTCAATATTCGACGGCATTTTCCTCTCGATATAAGAGTCTGCTGCAAGCAGGTGTGCGTATGTAAACAAATTAGACTGTGCGACGTAAAGGTTTGTAGTTATCGCCTTTTGATTACATGTAGTATATAGTGTAAAATAAAGTATTTCAGTCTAGCTAATAGGGACTTTTTTGTCTTCGTAAATAAAATAAAAAAAACATAAATGCGAGTCAAAATAAAGAAACAGCAAATACTTAAAACATCGGAATATTTATTTTATTTTAGATGTGTCATAACTTAGTGTTTTTAAACACACGCAATAGTAATAAGTTCAAGACATTTAAATATGTTTTTTTCTAATAATAACTCCTCCTCCCATGTGATTTCCGAAAACCTATTTAAAATAGAAGTCGCGAGCTTCTGCCCGGCGAATTATAAACTAAGACAATTTGAGGTCCGTTTATTATAGTCACCCGCCAACAAAATATCTACAATCGGATAAATAACATTGTCGACTGTAGATTGCAATAACTCAATACAATTATACTGCTTGTGTATAATCAGGGGCAACATATACAAACGTAAGAAATATGTCCTTGCGACAATTGCTTTTAATATGCAAGTACAATACAAAACATCCACCAACGTGAAAACGAATTATAAACCGGTCAAACCTTCAAAGCCTCTCAATGCTCCAGGTTTATTTTTGACCTAAAATAGCTGAATTGTTCATATCCGGGTAGATCATTAACAAGGTCATTCGCACGAGTTCCTCATGTTTCTATTAACCCAATTATAGCAAACTATTCGCAATACCGAACAAAATGTATATATTTTTCATATTTCATTAATCCACCAATATTCCAACAGAAATGTTTAATATTTCAAACAAGTGATGTGTTGTTCCCTTTTGATGTAACGACATAATGATCTCTCTTAACACAATCAGACATACCTTAGCCCACTCTCTGTTTACTGACTGGAACACGGCTTCTTAGTTTCACTGTTATAAACAAACTACTTTCCTTCTACTACCAGTCTGTCGTACTGGAGGCAGGCTTTTTGTCAAATATGAACGGTGATAAAGACTGGAGAATCTGAATGATCTTCAATGGGAATATCTTCACCTCCCTCTATCCCTGTAGCCGAAGTGCCTTGGAAACCGCGCTTCGTTCTTTCTCTCTATACAGTCTAACATTCCTGTCAATTTCTGTCATTGTCTTTGAAGAAACAGAATTTAACAATTATAGGCCTAGGTTTAATATTGATACGAATTATGTGTGCTCATTCGAGCTTATTCGGGAATCATCGAACTGAAGGATAAGGCTAATATATCGTCTGACTTTACCCCCCCACTTGTGTCCCATATTTTCCTTCCTTTTCTTTCCGTGTAGAGTTTGTAAAGCCTAATAAACATCACAAGTCACGTGCAATAAGTATCGACGTAGACTCCGCATATATCTTTATAAGGATCTACAGCGTAATATACATTTCTAAGAAACCTCTACACCCTTTTCCACATGCATTTTGACTCCTTTACATCAGACGACTTTTGAAAAACAAGGTGACAAATGAATTAAAAGCTAAAAACGAGCAATTTCTCATTTTGCCACTATGTTTCCAACTATAAAGAGTTATTCAAACTTTCAACGATATATATTTTCAAACATACGACTATCAAAAACATTTAATTGAAAAGAGAAATCGTCACAACGTTCAATTTCTCCTTTCGCAACACTGTTATCAAAATTTCCAGTGATTACATTTTTATTTAAAGTGATTTAGGATACTTTTGTTCAAGTTATGTTAAGAACGTCTAGTTGAAATTTGTTGTGCGTGGGAAAGGGTTAAACACAAGCAAAATACAATAATGTTTTCCTTTTGCCACAATGTTTTCATTTCTTTCACCAATCACTCTTTCATTCATATATAGTTCCCACATTTTTACTTTGTTATATTCAAAGTTGTCGTAACGCTGATTTGTGGTTATGCTGCGTTTACACTAGGCCACGATGTCTACGATCTCCACGATTTGAGGTGGGGGTCTTGGTGTCGAATCGTAGTGAGCGTAAGGGAACGTGGTGGATTCGTAATGATCGTGACAAAATGTTTAGATGTCAAACATTTTGCCATGATTATGGCGATTTGACGCCAAATCTTGAGATAACGTGATAGAACGTGGGAATCGTAGTAGAGCAAAGTAGACCTTAACAGACCTTAACCTAGCGTAACAGAACTTGATGCGCTATCGTAGGGGATCATGATGGGCTTTGAAACACGATTCCTTCAAGGTTCACTACGATGCCATCACGGTTTTATCACGCTCTATTACTCTCTACTACGATTCGTCAAGATACATTGAATAGCAAGAGTAATTACATCACGCTGTGACACGTTTTACTACGCACATCCCGATAGGTATACACGCTCTGGTAAGTTGCGATCGGTTCCCACGATGTGTATCCACGCTCTGCAAGCTGCATTACGAACAAGGAAACATCTATAGTTTTTGGTAGATAACAAATATGCCAGCCAAAAGAGGAAGGAAAGCCTCCTTTTTATACCCAATCGTGCTGCAAGCGTGGAGATTTTGCTCAAATCGTGGCCATAAATCGCAGGAGATCTTAACAGAACTTCATAATTGTGAGAGATCTTAACATTACTTAACGGAACGTGACAGAACGTGATAACATATCGTGATTATAGTAACATAACTTGAGAGAACGTGATGAAGGTCGTGGCAGAGCTTGACCAGAGTCGTGTTGGCTTTGTAACAAAACGTTACAAATCGTAACAAAACGTACTGAGAGCGCAGGAAAGCGTAGTAAAACGCAGAAAAAGAAAAACTGATACAATAAATCGTCAATCTCCATGATCTGTGATCCTAGTGAAAACGTAGCATAATCAAACCACCAATGTACGTGCGTTAACTCATCCTAAAATAGTGTCTTAACGTTGATGTGATTTGAACATCATTGACCGATTTTATTTTTGTTTAAACGCTTAATAATATTTTAGCCAAAATATATTCTACTTAACTTTCGAGCAGACTAAGTTTATAGGCTAGACATAACTCAACAATAATAGATAATCAATATGGATTCCAAAAAGGTAAATCAACAGTTGATTGTATATTTATTCTTCTGTCTATTATAACAAAAACACTTGAAAATAAAAAGAAACTGTACACTGCATTTCTCGATTGGGAAAAAATGTTCGACAGAATTGACAGAACAATGTTATGGCAAAAGTTTTACACAGAACATGTTAGTTCAAAACTTATAAATGCATTAAAAGCAATGTACTCATCAATTAAACAATGTGTAAAAAATAACAAAGAATACGCAAGCTTTCTCATCTCAAACATGGTTGTAAAGCAAGGTGATTCAGCCAGTAGTATTTTATGTTTGTTCTACCTCAATGATATACTAAATAGTATAAACATTGAGTCAGACTATATAATACACTTAGACCAAACAAAATTATTTATGCTATTATTTGAAAACGATGCAGTAATTTTTACAGCAGAAATACTGCAGAATATTTTAAATCAAATAGAAAATTATTGCAATACAAAGGGGTTAAAGCTTAACACTAACAAAACCAAAATTATGATTTTTTTAAAGAGGTCGACATACAACATATAACTTTAACATAAATAACCAACCCATCGAAGCAGTCAAATCGTTTAAGTATTTAGGAGTTCATTTATTTAAAAATAATAATTGGTATCGAACACAGAAGAGGATAGCACAACACGCATCACATACATTACACAAGTTATTCATTATCTATAACCAGACAGTCTTACCAACATCTGAAAAGGTTAACTTATTAAACACATTAGTGACACCGGTGCTTAACTACGGTGTAGAAATTTACGGTTATCATGAATGTAAAGATATTGAACGGATTCAGAATAAATTGTGTAGGAAAATATTATGTGTAAAGAAAAGTACCAATCTAGAGGCAATGTATGGTGAATTGGGCTTAACACCACTCTCTTTTCAAAGAAAGTTCATACTAATTAAGTATTGGTATAAATTAATTAAATCTGATTCAAACTATATTCTATTTAAATCATACAAAATGTTCCAGTCAATGGTTAACCAAGGTTCAACAAACCTAAATAACTGGGCACTCCAAATAAAACAAATATATTAGATTATTGTGGAATGAGTTACACATGGTTATAACAATTTTATACAGAAATAAATATATCTCAAATCACTGAAAGAATAAATGATATGTATAAACAATCTTGGTACTCAAAGATAAACAACTCTAACAAACTCGAGACATACACTTTATTTAAGCACGAAATTCCGAACGAGTTCATATTCACTAAATATAGAAACTGGAAGATATGTTAATACACCCAGAAACAACAGACTGTGTGTAAACTGCAATCAACAACAAGTTGAGAATGAATATCATTTTCTACTTGTTTGCCCAAAGTATAGAGATCTTTGTAAACAATTCTTAAAACCATATTACCATAATTGGCCAAATCTTAATAAATTTACAAGTCTTCTAAGTTCAGAAACGAAATCTGCAACGCTTAAACTATCAAATAATATTAACAACGCAAATACATTGAGGAATCGACATAAGAACACTAACGGCAAAACCATTAATATATGAATATACGATAATATTCTTATTAGTATTGTCTTTGTGGCATTGAATGTATATATGTTTAACCATACATTGTGTGTATGGGGGAAATATATTGTTACACATAAATGAAATAAAATAATAATCAAAAAGAAAAAAAGAAAGAAAAAAAGTGAAAGTGGACCGAGATCAGACAGCATAGTTATGTGGTCTGATCTCGATCTTCACAACTTATGATTCTTATCATCATCATCTTGTTTTGGTTGAATTCATGATTGTATATATGTGCACGAGTACGCTATCAATGTTAATTGTGGGATATGGATATGTGGTGTAGACCGATATCAGACTGTATACATTTATATTATAGGTTATTGCATCAATATGGGAAAATATAATATATATAAAAGAAGTACCAAACAATGTACTACGAACCGTATAAGCACAGCTTTTCCCTAGGACTATCAGAGAATCGAACCTTGAGCAGATCACATCTGTAAACTGATTCAAGTCCCGTCTACATTGATTACACAGCCTAAACAACACAGCTGTTTTTTTTATTTCATTTATATTTGTTAATATGCCTAATTAGTTGTTTTAACCATTTAAATGGCTTCACTTGCCTGCGATGCACTAAGCCCTGACAGTAACAAAATAGAAGTAGAAGTGAGCTGGATCTCTAAATCACGAAAGGTTGGATGAGAGCGCTTTGTAACGTTAGTGTATGGAAAGAGTTCCGTCCTTAGCGTCACGTGAAAAAGATTCCAGTGCAATATCAACCCGTGCAATATCAAATGATATTGCATCCTTTGTTCATATGGAAACAAGAGGGAACAATATCAAAGTATACAATAAAGTTTGATATTGGTAAGCACTATTGTATTTGTTTGGTATGCATTATTGTATTTGTTTGGTATGGACTATTGTATTTGCTTTAATTGTTGGAAAAGTTGTTTAATCTTTATAATTTATTTTATCTTTGCTTCTGTTAAAGGGATTACGTTTTGAAAATTGTAAATACTTGTTTGTAACTTACTATAGGCAAACGTGCCTGAATGTAATACGATGTATTGTTTTGTATTGTATTGTATTGTTATAAAAAGTAAAAACCCGATACGTAGGTGTTTGTTTTACTACATTAAACCGAGCCCCGGTAGCTCAATCAGTAGCGACGCGGGCTGTCATTCCAGGGGTTGTGAGTTCGAATCCCGGCTCGGCCAACTTTCTTTCCGACGATTGACAAAAGTCATTGCGACATGCGTCATTCGTCTTCCACCAATGGGCTAAGTCTATGTGGAAAAGCAGCCGGTTGCTTGGGAAGATTGTTGTGTGGAGTACTGGTGTGAGCAAACCAGGAAATGCATGAGTAGGTGAACTGGCCGCCGTTATATAACTGAGAAATTGTTAAAAACGGCGTTAAACCACAATCAATCAATCCATACTACATTAAACTAGGGTAAATTGTTATCAATGGCTAATGTAAACAATGGTTAGATAAAAGGTGAATACATCTGTATCCCAGTTAATTTATTAACACTACGTATACTTGAGGGATTATCTTCTAAGGTGTACAGTCCGTTATATTGCTTTCACTGTCTGAAACGCGATTTTATTAACCTAAATAAATCATTGGAAGTTCCTTTTCCTTTATCAGTGATTTTCATTTTTCGCTGTTGTGTAAAGGGAAAAGCGTGAACAAACGTGTTTATGTTACGCCTCTCTTTTATTCTATATACATATATATATTATGAAAAGGTCGTTGCGTAAGTTGGGATAAGGGTATTATCATCATGTCTATCGATAGTTAATGTAAACGAACGGGGCTAATTGAATTAACGATTAGGTTTTTCTGATTCATTTGCTTACATTACACGACGTACGCAAATATTATTGTCATGGTTTACTGTTTGATCTTTGTTTTCACCGTTTCATAAAAACACCTATAATATAGGTTTGTGATTGTGTGTCCCATCATTGACGAATAAGACGCTGATAAACAGGGGATGGTGGTATTTTACTGTAGCTTCGTTATACAGTATATGGTCTGATCGTTTCCGTTCTTTACGATAAACAAAACGATGTCTCACGAACGAGGCGGGGCTTACGATGACGTCAGCTGTCAATCAATTACTCCAACGTGGCGGGATTGTAGTATTTCACCACTTACTTACAAACGTAATACATGTTGAATGTGACGCCTCACTTTCAGGCTGTACCCTAACCCTAACTCTGTTATTGAAAATATATTTGTGTCGGTCAACTATGAACACAGACCAGGTTCGATCCTCAGTTGCAACGGTAATGGTAGAGCACCTGTGCCACAGGTCCTAGCCTAGTAATGGATTGTTTACTCACGAAGCGTGAATAAGCCAAATATCGACGTGATATAACTGAACTAATGTTGAATACGGCCTTAAAACCCAATCAAATTAAACAAATATAATAAAAGATAGTTGTGTCAGTATCTTTAAACTACATCATGTTATAAACAGATAGTTGTGTCAGTATCTTAAACATATCCAACTATGAGAATCAGCGACTATAAACATCGATAACTTAAATTACATGGGATTATAGAGCAACTTTTTAGTTTTTACTCAATAACAATTTTAATTTGCAAATATTTAAAAAGGCACTTATCAAGTTTTCAAGACAAATATCTCCCGAATGAAAATATATTTTTTTATTTGTTTTATATTAATAATATTTTGGTATTTTTTAACTTTGAATACAGTCACCCTAATTGCCCTCTTTATTACATATAAACCAATAAGAAAACGGTATTTTTCTGCTAATTTTTACACGTTCTTCAGTGAATATCATTTTTTGGAAATAAAAAATTAACAGAGCACTTACGGCAAAAATTTGGACACATGATTTGAGAAGTATTGGTGCGAGACGACTTCATTGATAGGTGAACTGGTCACCATGATATTACGGAAAAACTGTTGAAAACGGCATACCAGTATCACCAATATTAACTCCACTGTGTCTATATGGACTTTTTCTCTGATTGACCGATACTACGTAGGAAATATACTATCACCAATACCGGGAGGGTTAAACTGATGAAAGTGACATTATGTTCAAAATATGTTCAAGTAGAACACAATAATTCGATTTCACAGATCGCGAACGAAATTGGAATGAACTAACATTGCCATAAAGGATTAAGTTTATTATTTCTTTAAATATGTAAATGAAAACACGGTAAATGAAAATGCGTGAGTATTCTCAGGATTGTACGAACCGTTTGTCAAGCTTTTCTACATTAAAACTCCACCAACTGTGTGCAATAATTCAAAAACAACACTATTTAGACCCTACCATACTGTGTACGTTAATTCAAAGACAACACTATAACACATATTGGCACTAGACATATTAGCTATATATAATTTAATAAGAAGGATGTGCTCAGTTTACATATCGAATTCCTCTCGGTTCTTTTACATGCCATGTGTGAATGAGATCGGAACTCTGTTATTTTCTAATAAAAACCTAAACTGAAGAAGATCATAATTAGGTGCTATAATGTTCAAAACTAGAGCGGTGATATATATAAAACAATCGATACTTTAACTCTAAATATATTTACCTAAGGGTTGTTAGAATAATAAATGGTTTCGTCTGTCTTGAATGTATTAGCTTTTTAATATATTACAACGTAAAAGAAGGATATATGTGGAAATGTAGCAAATTAGGTTAAATAATACATGTCTGTTATATCAATTAAATATAATACAATGTTATAAAATAGGACGATGATAAATGTGAAAGATTTCGATAGTTCAACTCTATAAAGATTCAACAACATATCGTAAGATAATGCCGTTACGTCTATCTTGAATGTCTGAACATTTTACTATATTGATCATAACCATTTGTTTATTTTGATCTGTCATCAGGAAAACAAAATTACGAATATTTTTGGCTATATCTTCAGGTATTAAATATTTATCTAGTTTATAAAATAAGACTTTAAAACGTGCGTAAAGTTAACTTTGTATTTGTCATTTATTGATTGTAATGTATAGTATTGTGTATTGTAGCATGGGCTGGAAATGAAACATATGTTTGTGGCTGAACAAATAGTGTGACTGTGTTGTATTTTCATGATTTGATATGAGACTTACACGAATACGAAGTTATACAGAGCCGTTAGATACTATTTAATTTCAAAATATATGCTAACTCGCTTTTACTGTCTACTCCCGGTTTAATTTAATACCTTCTCCGTGGTAAAATCATAAAGTGTACACGTTCCCTTGACGCAACTGCTGTTATCGTGTTATCATTGTTTGTTCAGACAGACCAGGTCACGTTTGGTCAATTATCGACAGAGATAACTCAAAGTTTATTTAGTGACTAATATGGCCGGTCCTCAATCGTGAACAGTGAATGTCATATATATATATATATATATATAATAATCGCAAAATTACGGGTAGCCCGAATTTACGAATCAAATAAAGGATATCAGAGGTATACGTGTTATCTTCGCACATATGCTTTTTAACACATCCGCCCTGGGCGATCATAAATGTTCAGAAAACTTTAACAGTTGAGTTACGTGTGTCCAGACTCTGTGTTTAAAAGGAAACGGAATGTTCCAAGGTTTCAGTATATGTAAGTACTGCATTAGCATTTTTGAAATTTCTGTTTCACGCAAGTTGAATATGAATAATTATATTTCTTCAAGCCAGGCGATAATAATCAATACGCCTAAAGTAATTTAAGTTTGCTAACATTTAGCTTTAATCAAATTCATTTTGAATACTAAAGTATAAACATCATAAAAAAAATGGATGAACACATTTACTAACATGTTTGATGACAGTTATAGCAACAGGTCATATTCATTCCCGTAGAGATGATATATATCCTCTTAGATTCATGTCTAAATTGTGGGTATGGACAGATAGCTGACTATCACAATGTAGTATACATATTTAACAAAATCTCAAAATACGACGACATCATGTAAGTTACTAATTATTAAATTTACACAAATATGACGATGAAAGTTACGCGTTTCAATCTTTGACTCATATTGAAAGCTCGATGTTGAACTCAAATATTTAATTCCAAATAGTAAGCCATATAATGGCAATGCAACAAGACGTTAAGGAAAATAAACAAGACCCGTTTATGGAAGCCAACAACGATAATCCAATGAGACCCCTCTATATTCTCATATAATGGTGATTCCTTGATAAATTACTAGTTCTGCTTGTAAGATTATACTGATACCAGCGTATCAAATGTAATGCTATCACAACCACACTGAGCGACACTGTTGGAAACCACTTCTTCTATTTTCTTTCTATTTGATTTATTATTACCCGAATGGGAGTCAAGTCCATATCTCCTCCTGTCGAAGCTGATCTAAGTATTTATTTATGCTAACATTATTCAATTAGTCTGAAGATATTACTGAAGATATTACAACATTGAATGCGAGTACATAATCTACTTGTGTATTGGTTTCGTTATAAAGTGCTATTTCTCCTTTTGTTGCATTGTTCTCAACTCTTCAATAAAAACATTTATACTAATATTCCATAGCTTAGCCCAGGTGTTTTAACCCTTTCCCAAATACAACAAATCTCCCGCAGAAAAGTTTAAATACATCTATGCAATACTAATGAAAATATATGTAAATGAAAGCATAATAATTAAATAGTAAACACATAGTGGCAAAATTAAAACAAAATCTCATTATTAGCCAATTCCTTCTTTGTCACACCGTTTTATATAGATGTCTAATGCAGAAACGTTTGCAAGTGCAACTTAGTGGGAAATGTTAATACATCAAAAAATGGTAAAGCACTTCTCAGTTGATTGCTAATATCAACAGTATAAACTTAAGATTATCAGGTAGTTGGAAAGCTCGACGTTAAAGGAATCGGCTTAGTTTGGTTATAATTAAAGACAGACATCGTGGTGAATTGTATAAGAAAACAGGTTATTGAATTAGTTGTTGGCTTTCGGTGTAATGTATATTCTAATAAGATGCATTCGAATTATTTCATTTCGGTGGAATAATAATATCCCTCTCCTCTCTCCAGGAACTGTTAGCAGTCTGGCTAGATAGCAAGACAAGCAGAGAATTTCAACAAATATAACATTTTGACCCACATAAAACTTAACCTCTAAAACATGTTCTATAACATAACGTATTGATAAGCTGCATAACTTATTACGTAATACTGTGTTGTTTAATGTATTGATCAACTATATAACATATTACGTAATACTGTGTTGTGTAATGTATTGATAAGCTGTATAACATATAACGTAATACTTTGTTGTTTAATGTATTGATAAGCTGTATAACATATAACGTAATACTGTGTTGTTTAATGTATTGATAAGCTGTATAATATATAATGTAATACTGTGTTGTTTAATGTATTGATCAACTATATAAAATATTACGTAAAACTATGTTGTGTAATGTATTGATAAGCTGTATAATATATAATGTAATACTGTGTTGTTTAATGTATTACATTCTGTTTGTAGAATACTTATTATATAAACAATTTTTTTTTTCTGAATGTACACAATCGTCAACAAATTGGATTTTCTTGTGTTGTGTTTAACACCGCTTTCAACAACATATCAGTTATATCAAGTTACCTGGGAGGGTTACCAGTACTACTGATTCATTTATTCTAATGCACGGGTGTCAATCGTTATGTTAACCCAACAATCCTGAGTGCCTAGGAGGGAAAGCCAGTACTACTAAATTTAAAGTCGATGTTATAACCCGCGTCGTATGATGTAAATAATACGATTTTCTTTAATATAACATTGACAGAGTAATACATTAACACATCTGGTGTCTTTGTCCCTCTCTACAGTTATATGTGTTGGATACAGATTCACCAACTTATATAAGGCAAACGAAACTTAATATCTTCATCTAGGATTCGTTACATTGATGTATGAGGAAAGATAAATACATAGTCTCTAAATTCATGAATTGACATCTTTAAGATTAGCCAGTCGAAATCAGTATTGAACCTTACTTATCAAAGAACATTTCCTAATTTACACATGAACTATTTAACTATGTGATTGATAGCGATTGGTGTAGCCAAAGATTGATAATATTTGCAAACATATCAGTTTGCATCCAGATTCGGCCCTACAATATGTTTTGGGTGTTCTAAGATCAACATACTGATCAATGATCATTATACATAATGTATAATTAACATTGCTTGACATTCAAATGTGTAGTAGACGACAATATCGCAGATGTTCTAAACTATTACAATCCGATGTAATGAATAGCGTGTGATCTTAATAGTTCGAACATACTATACATCTTCATATGACGACATATTTATGAATTAAAGTTTAATTATTAACATATGCGTTGAAAGCATTGTGACATATGTAGAAATAGGTCGATACGTATTCACAAGCTGTCTGCTATAGAAGCGTCGTAATGCGTTCACATATGGGACACTGTTATTTGTTGATACTGATACTGATACTTTAAAATTGTTAAACTTTTTTGAATTATAGGCCTCCGGCTGAATCGTCATTATCATTTTCATTGTCACAGGCATTGTCACTGACAATGTACACCGATTATTCAAGCTAATCTATTAGCTATCAATACATGAACACATTCAGTAAGAATCACTTTCTTTAATAAAACGTTGGTTTTCTTTCAGTTTGAAAATCAACACAATAAAGAGAAAACCACGAAGACACACACCTTTAAACCAAAAAAAGGTAATGAAGGACATTAAGATGAAACACACAACGGACAAACACAACACCTGGATAACAGGAAGTGTGTTGATGTCAAGTGACCTTTTAGCTGTAGCAGACCGTAATAATTCGTCTATCAAAGTCATTGACTTACTATCAGACACCATTACATGTCACATCAAACTTGGTGATCTACTATGGGATATAACATGTACGGATCTGGGAACTCTGGTTGTGACCTGCAACACAAACTTAGTGTTTCTACGTTATGATGGAAAACTATCAGTAGTTAAAAAGGTACCAATGGAGTCAGGTTGTAAGGGAATTACATATAGAAAAGGCAAATTATTTGTTACGTTTGATGGGAAACATCCGTCTGTGAGAATTCTTAATAATGAGGGAAAAGTTCTTCAAACATTCAAACACAATGCTGAAAGACAGAACCTGTTTATTCGTCCAGAGTACATTACAGTGAATAATGACGGAGATACAATGTATGTTTCCGACAGGGATCAGCACACAGTCACTAGTTTGAGTATGGACGGTAAAGTGTGTAATATATATAAACATGAAAGCCTGGGTGTTCCAAGAGGTCTGACTAAAGGTGATGATGGTAGTATTTATGTGGCGGGATGTGTGTCAGACAACATACATCAGATAACACCGACGTGCACAACCGTACGTATCGTATTAAAGAAGAAAGATGGGTTAAGATTTCCACATACAGTGTTATATAATTACACAGACAAAACACTGTATGTCAGTAACAATTCATCAGCTGACCTGTTGCACGTCTACAAACTTAAGTAAACATACATGATAAGTCTTATAATGGCTGATCATAATGTTATATATTTGTAGCGGGATATTAGCAACAACAAATAAATCAGATATCATCATATTTATGTCTCAGATATAGATGCCTTTTGACGCATCTGCAACAGACTCATGTTTAAAAAACATTGTGATAAACGAAGCAATTGCTCATTATTAGCTATTATTTCTTCTGCCATAATATTTTAATCTTTATTGAATAATTTCAGCTAAAGAGAATTTCCGTATATATGCCTATGTTTTTTCGATGTCGTCTTCTGCGAATTTGTTTTATTTGGGAAAGGGAGAGTTAAACCAATGTTGTGGTTATTCATGAGCAATTTCTCAGTCAGAATATTGTTGTAAGAATCCACTCTTTCGATTGTGTATGTTAAAAAAGGAATTGTAATGATCTCTGTTCAACCACATAATCAATTCTGAAGGAGATGACTTTGAAAGCATCTTGGAAAATGTAGAAAACCTTTGTAAATGAAAGAATAATTATTGAATAGAGTGGAAAACATTATGACAAGAGGAATGAAAGCATTGAAAGCGCGTCCGGCCTCGTGGCTGCATAAAGGTTAGAGAAGGAGAGAACTTGTGAACATAAATAACAATTGCAGCATATATTTATGTATTTATTGTTAAGAAGTTGAAAGATCAAATCAAAAATAGTGAATATTATGAAACTGCCAATTTGAAAACAGAAGGACTTTGTTGGCAATATATCGCTCACCTGAGTACAAGAGCTCACAAATACACACTTTTAAGACATGAAAATCAAAGGAAAATTTGACAGCAGGTTTATGCAGAATATTTCGAAGTTTCTGCCTCATTATATTTAGAAATATGTCAATGTTAAATCAACTTCCATCAAGTAGAAATAATTCTTTAAACCATGTACTAGATTTGCGGAAAGTGTTTGATCAATGACAAACGCATCAAGGCAATTCTTCTGACAAAGATTCAAAATGCAACCCCAAGAGTATTATCAAGATGTAATCTTTGCGCATTATAGGTTCTTACACATGTATATAGATATATCAACTTTGAATAAAATGTAATGGACTACTTGGTCAATTATATGTTTAATATTTGCATGAATGATCCTACTTTACATACTGGATTTTAAAATCAAGTACTCAACGAGATAGTTTACACTTACTTAATTGGTCTTATACTACCTGCATACCCCTCAGCAAACAACTTAATTGGTCTTATACTACCTGCATACCCCTCAGCAAACAACATATAACACACCATCACTTTCGAATCTTTCAACATATCCGATATGAGCTTAGTATGCATCCAACTAACGTTCCGCTCTTGTAGTCAATAGTCTTACCACGACAACAGTGTAACGGTGCATACACATTATTGTCCATCGATTGCGAAACAAACTTCCAGCTTACGAGTATATTGATCAAGCTCGAGTTCTGCTCTCGAAGATGTAAAAAGTACTCTGGTTAGTGTGAAAATATCGTAGTGGCAGACACCACCCATCAACAGATTCGAACTCGGGGCCTTTGTTGAGAGAGGCCGACACTTTTACCACAGCACCACTGCTTTTGTTGCGACACATATGTGAAATATGAACCTTCACTATCAGGCTACACTTCAGCCCTGACCGCATTGTTGCACTTCGCTTGTGATCTTGTTTTCGATAAATTAACTACTTCATTTTTGTGGACTGTACGGACACCTCTGACACAATGCGACTTTTAAGACCTGTGCATTTGAACCCAGGCCCTGCGATTTGATCTTGACAATGCAAATGTAATTGGAATGCGTCATACGTTTCAAACTACGAGTTAAACAATATATATATATATATATATATATAGGACGATGGACTGTAATGAGGGAAGATGTTGCGAGAAAGTCCCATTGACAGGTAAAGTGGTGTTTGACCCCCAGTCGCGACACGACGTTCATGGTAGGTTTCTAATCTGGTACTGGTTTGTGTATCTAGGGATCATGCATAAGTGAACTGTCGCCATGATATAACTGAAATAATGTTGAAAGCAGCTGAAAACTCCAATAATTCAAACAAAACAAATCATTGGATAACTTAAATACTGTTGAAAACGACGTACTATTACCACTCATTAGAACCTGTATGTGGTAAGAATCCATATCGGAACAATACATCAATCGGTTGTAACGTTTTAATGTTGCTGTGGTAAAATTACTTAACACTGTTCACAAATGACTTACATAAACACCTGTCAGAAGCGTCTGTAAACGTGTATAGATTCCTATAAGACAGTAGACACGGTGATCTCAAGCCACACTGTGCATAAATGCTAACTTGCTCCTTTTTCCACGAGCGGAGACATCCAATTCTAGTATTTCGGCAGAAGGTATATCTATAACCTTTCTAATTTAAGACAAACAGTGAATACTCTGATGATACTATGTGCTTGTTCAGATATATCGGAGTCTTCACTTTTCGATATGAAATAAAACCGCAAATTGTCATAAACTAAGGGTCATTTTGGTTCAAGTTAGCTAACATGAACGAATGTTGAATGCGATGATTTCCTGGGACTGTAATTTGTCAATGTTGAGGTATTCTGGAAAATAAAATGATCGTAGGTCTATGTAATGAGCATATAACTGGTCTTTGCCAAACAATATACGAGACAGTGCATAAAATGAGGTAGAAGTTGGCATTTCTGAACAGTGTAGTTCCAGATTGTGTTCATTTGTTAGTTTTATCAGAATCTATACAAGTTGATATAATCTTCTAATATAATTGTATAAGTTACATGTAATTGTTGAACGAGAAGATCTTGGTCTATACTATTCAAAAAGCCAAATTGCACCTTCTCCCATGTACGGGCTCATATCTCTTTTAACCTTTTTTCCACTGACATACGCATGTTAACATATCTGCAGCAAACAACATTGTGATAAAATAAATACATGCTTCTAATCATTAATGTATCCTTTTGCCGCAATGTTTACAACCTTACTCAATTATAATTCTTTCATCTATACAGGATTTTCACACATCTTCTGCTGCAGATTTCTTTTGTACATCTATGAGGGAAAACATATGTTCATCCGATATTGCTGTTTTCAACACAATAGGGCTAAGATATAGTATAATGATATAAGTACACGAATAATCACCCCATTTTTAAAAGATCTGATAAATCTGTTTGCCATGGGCAAATAAATATTCTAGGTAAAGTGCCAGATTAACCATCAATTCTAAATGACGTATTATAAATTCATATGCCGTAGGAACATTTGATGATGAAATAAACATTTGAAATATGTTTCGCGCTCGAGGCTTCTCGTGATCAAATTAGTGACGTATATTATATGACGTAAGCTACAATGAAGACGTAATCAAATATTATATAGATCTGTTGACTGCCTCAAACCTGTACGTCGTCTAAGATCTTCTTTTGCGTCAGTCAAGAAAACCGATATACAACTTGATAAACGACACAGAAAAGCGTTGTTCCGATTGTATAGAACCGAGCGCTTATTATAGCATGCAATTTCATTTCACAAACAAATCCAGCATCTTCTCATAATATTTAAGTGTATAGGACAAATTCGGAGCAACCTTTTACGTGGTATTGTCAGATCCAATATAAGTACAGCGTAGCATGTGGGTCCGAACTAATTGAGATCGGCAATGTCCCCACCCTAACTATCCAGCTTCTTTCAACCAGTTCTCGAAGATGTAAACGTTTGTATCTATCCAGTTGATGTTGCTCTGTGTCTTTTCAAGCGCTTGAGCGAACGCTCTTTCTCCAGAACCGAGGGACGGTTAACTGCTTACGAATTCCTAAAGCTACATTTTGGAAAGAAACAACAACAGCAATGTTTCATTAATTTTTTACATTTCAATATGAAACATGTAAACCCATAAATATTTAATATATAGACCTTTCAACCATGTAAACCTTTCAATATGAAACATGTAAACCTTTCACTATGAAACAGGTTAATGCACGTTTCTCAGCCTATATAAACGGTTTGTTTACCCAGGGATCATGAATAAGTAAGTGAACTATCGGCGTGATATTACTGAAATTATGTTGAAAACAACGTAAAACCCTAAAACACTCATTTATAACAGTAGATTTCTAGATAAGGAAGGGTAAAATCTCTTCCCCCCTCACTATCTCTCATATTACCAAACCAAACCATGTGTTGTTCCTCAATGAGACGATTCTTTAGAGTACCCGCACCATAGGGTTTGTATGCGATTTGTAAGCATTTTTGTAAAAACAAAATATGCCCCTTATCAAGAGCTCTGCTTGTTGTTCAATATCCACCTCTGTCCTGCCTACCATGTAAATATCAAATAATTTAAAAATAAATTGACCGCAGACATCATAATGAATTATTCGGACAATGACAATTAATTAAATGATTGATTGATTAATTGGGGTTTGAAGCCGTTTTCATCTTTTTTTTTTATTTATATCACATCGGCCAGTTCACCAATCATCAATTAGTGTTCTGGCTTTCTTATTCCACACAATCGTTTAAGACTGTTAGCCTATCGTTGAAAGATGAATAACGCGTGTTGAATTGAACTTTGTCAAACGTCGGAAAAGAATGAAGCCTTAACTGAAGTTCAAACTCACAACTCCTGGATTGACAAGCCTCGTCGCTATCGACTGAGCTACCGAATGCACCCAACAAAGGTACATACATTTGTGTACATGAATATAAGCGCAGGGGCCAGTCTCGTTTAAAATCTAAAAATACCTTTTGTTTTATATATTGACTGGCACCTGTGAAAATTAAGTACATATATGTGTGTATACAATACATCGTGCTAAAAGTTTCAAGCCGGGATCCACCATTCCCTAAACTATAACAATATATACTACATCTACAAACAAAATAAAGAATCAATCAAATAATCAACAGTTAGGACCAAATCATAACATATCATTTCATATCATAGAGATATATATAAACAAATAAAGCAATAATCCGGAAACACAAAATGGCTGATCTATAAATAAAAATCAGATTTTCTAGCATTATCAATTCAATTATGCTGCTCTCACACATTCCCGAATATCCTTGCTATTATGAAAATATTGTATTCGGCAAATAATGAGAAGAAGGGACAGGAATACTAATGAAAATGTGAAGCCTTACGAATCTTTGCGAATTTCTTACGAATGGTTGCGAGTGCTTGCGAATTTCTGCCGATAATTGCGAATGTATACGAATCCATTATAGGAATTTCTTGCGAATGGCCATGCGAGTGGTGCGAGTGCTTGCGAACACCTTATGAATGAAGCGATTGCGCAATCGATTGATCTTGCGACTGCGTCTCTTCCTTACTTGTTCTCCATCCGTCGGACAGTACACATCGAGTCAAGTTAATCATGCCAAGAGACGTCAAGAGGGTCTGCAAGACCTAACGAATGATTGCGAGTGCCTTGCGAGCTCTACAAATACATTGCTATGATAAAGAATGACTTACGAATACTTACAAATATGTTGCGAAAAATTAAATTATATGCCTTCCTTGCGAATTTTAGGAGCATGTTGCAAATAATTCGCAACCATCAACGAATGCTTGTGACCATATCCCGATCATTGCGATTCATTGGCGAGTCTCTCAAGGGTAATCGCAAGGACTTTGGGACTGTGTGAGAGCAGCGTGACCAAAACATTAACATAAACAGTGGGACCAATCAGGCGTGAAATGCCAACGTTATTTAAACAATCTTACTACAAATGGTGTTTGATTTTAGCAGAAGATAATGTTGACGATAATGCAACTATTATCTAATTTTATCTTTACCTATGTGTTTGAGCGGTATTGGTGAAATGAAATGTATAGAGATGCGTGTTTTGTTTTATTAAAGCTTTTAATAAAAGAGTTTACTAACACCATTAGCCGCGAGCCATGAAGAGCGTCATATTCAGCTTATTTAACGAATAAAAGGAATGAGATATCATATTTACCACACACAGATGTATATCATAAGAACTTTATGTCAAGCACGGTCATTGTATTGTATCCATTTTAATCCCAGTTTCCTGCTATTCTCTTTTGTTCTTTACACCTAGTAAAAGACGACACATGTTTATCATAAAGTCAACAATAACTAACCACAGAACTACAACCCTTATTCTCAATCCTTCTACAAAACCATAAATCGGAAACGCAATCGTCTTACCTATAACCATATATCGACAGCAGTTCTAAAGGCAGCCACGCCTGTAACAGGTAACTTCGGTTCATGCAGTTCTTTACTTTTTCTCTGAAAAAACATATGTATAAAACATAGATAGCGTTGAAATATCATATCATTTGATTTAAGAATGTTCTCTATGAATGGACAAAGGAATAAAGTTCTTCTAGCGATAAGGGAAACCAGAAAATCCAAATAATAATGCTCGTATATTATGTAAACCAGGCAGATAACCAGTGTTCGACATTTGCATTTTCATATCGCATTACTGTCCCTTACCTAGTATTTGCCCCCCCCCCCCTTTTCCACTATAGTCAATATATAAAGTTAACATTCTGAATTTCGATTTTTCAGTACCAAAAATGCCTTCTCCATTTTAACATCCTAAAATTCTTTTGAAATATGATGTTAAATCTTGAAACAATGATAGATTTTCCATCGAAAGAACATAACATTGGCCGATTTCCATTCCGGGACTACTAGCACTCCCCTCGCATATGAAACTGTCACTTTCCTAGCACTCTGGGTATAAAAGTGATAGGTGGGATCACAAATCCACATCCTTTACTCCAGTCATAAGTAATTGCATCCACTCCTAACGTTCCATTACACTATAATCTAGAGAAGGAATAGGTAATTTAGCATTGTACTCTTAGGCAAATTAATCAATGTCTAACGAGTCCAATCTCGGATCTAAAATGCTTATGATATCTTGAGATATGCCAAAATTATCACGTTCTATTACCTTGGATAGATAATCAGCTTTTACGTTTTCATCCCTAGGTTTACCCCCAACATATCGGCCTATATATGTACTTATACTTCTAGTCATGTTCTGTGAAACAGGGCCTAAAACAATATTCCTCGATATGCTTTGACCAACAAAACTAGCCACTTTCCTAACAGGTAACCATGGTAGCGGACATAAATACTTTAAGTTTTCCAACGTTTTCTGAATTATATTTATAAGAATTTTGACAAAATATTCATTCGAATTAAGAAATACGCCATGCTACTGTAATTCCTTAGTTGCTATCCAATATGAGTTATCAGCCTTGTGTATGATACCAGCGGCCAATAACTCAACCTTAATATATGTCCTCATCTTTTTCGTTGTCAAATACGTATCAGAAGAGCCAAAATCATTATCTAAAAACATCATTTAGTTATAATGGTCTAGTTAATTTAGTAAATATATACGGGGCTGCGGACAGCCCGAATGGAAGAACTATGAAACGTAAATAGGTTACTGTACCATCTTCCATAACCAAGAAAACCCCTGGAAATATGTAATTATATGAAATATATCAATAAAGTGATAAGCAGAATTTATATCGAACATAATCATCCAGCCATCTTTCTATAAATACAGCAACGCTATTCTAAGATCTTCGCACTTTACTGTCTGCTTCCAAATATGCACATTAACAAATCTGAAGTCAAGAATTAACCTTCTTTTCCCATTGTGCATTGATCATATATTAAAATCGAAATGGATTGAAAACGATAAACGTATGGATTTTCTGGTATATGGGATGAACAAGTTTTTTCCAAATTCAAAATGGCTCACTTTAGCATTGAAATAGAAATCTAAAGACATATTCTTACACAATTGGTATACACAAAAAGGTAAAGCATTATTATAGTCATGTCTCAAACCAGAATGTTCTTAAAACCAATTCATCTATAATGTACCTAGCATTTATGTATTGGCTTAATCTCACTCATTTCCAAAAATTCATCATATACCAATCGAGACTGGCAGATAAAATAGTATTCCTGAAAATTACAGAATATGTAATGTATGCAATGATATGGGCGATAAATACCATGCTCTTTTAGTTTGCACAGTATCTAAAGAACTTCGAATACAATTCATTTTTTTATAACCGCCCAAATATGTACAAGTTGATATCACTATTTCAAACCAAAGACGATGTAATTTTGAAACGGTTGAATATATTTATCTAGTCGTGATAATTTTAGGACACACGAATCGTAAATTGTTTTAATTCGAGTTGGATTTGTATCAGCAATACCTTTTAAGACATCGTTCGACCAACGATATATAAAAGAGCATAGTCTAGCTGTCAAACAAAAACATAATATACATTCATTCGTTAGACACAGTGGAAAATGTTTTCATTTGTGTTGCTAATTCATAATTATACGTAAGTAGTTGTAGTTGTAGTTGTACTTATATTGACTTTCTAGAATGGATGTTTTGGAATGGTTCTGTCCATATCTTCATTTCTAATATTGTCGTTATAAAGTAGAACGATACACAAAACATCACGTTTTCAACAATATATCTATAGGTGCTACCTATTTACGAAAAAAATGCAAGGTAATTATAAACAAAAATTAAAGAGCATACTTTGCCCATAATTTTAATTTTTATATGTAATAGACTAGACAATAATTATGTTAATGTCATGTTTCTTGCATTATCAAAACATATTTGGAATTTGTATTGCTGTCGTCTATTATTACGAATAGAAAATAATAAAGTAAAGACTTTCAGAAAAAAAAGGAATACATTTATGATGAACGAGGTTAAAACATGAGGGCCAAGATGATTCTTAATCGATCACCTGCATTATGGTAAATAAGCAAATATATCAGCCCTTTTCTGATGCCACCTAGCGACTGCACTGTTCAACCAGTCAATATGACTGGAACAAATTATGTAAGGGGTCACATTTCTGCTTAACTCTTTCCTTATTAGAGACGGTTTATGAGGCCTTTGCAACAGACGATTTATGAAAAGATTGTCACCAAAAGAACAATTGCTCCTTATGTGAAAGTTATCCTTTTGCTACAATGTTTGATAAATAATTAGACTTTGAATTAGTGAGTCAATAGCTCATGTATAGGAATTTGGTGTCTTTCATGTTGATAATAATTAAAAAGAAGACAATAATTTTCAATCCGTGTTTTTCGTCTCATTTTATACATACCCAAAATGGCGGCCCCCATGGATTTGGCCAGTTTCATTTCAAAAAGCGTGGGTTATTGAAAAAAAAATATCTCACACCTGTTACCTATGAACGAAAAAATACATTTATGGTTTTTTTTCTTAACTATTTTTCTTTTGAAAGTGACTTATCGGCTCGTGGGGCCTTGCATTATTTATTACTTTGCGTACTATTGTTTTGAAGATGTACATACACATCTTACTATAACAAAATATTTACTTTACTTACTTACTTACTTACTTACTTACTTTAAGCATTAATTGTGTAAGTGCTTTCTTCTGTCTATACGAACTGAAATAATATAAAACTGACCATTTTAGGCATTAAAATGTGCTCCGTGGAAATCCGAAAGAATCCTGATATTACTATTATGCTAATATGAGTATAGGTGCTACCTATTTTCGGGTAAACATTTATTATATGTTTATTATATCGGTGAATAATTCCCCGCAAACTGCAGTTAGCCCCTTGCTTTCAGCACGATCAGTTATTTACGCCAATTCTGAGTCCTACCGACCTAAGCAAAGAAAATAGAAATCATCATCAGGTTAAGCTTACATTTAACTTTAAAATATAGCCAAGATTTTACATCCATGAAAATCTGATGACAAGTACAACAAATAATCAACTTGCCCTTCATAAAGTACTTCAAATAAAACGATTCCATAATTCACGGAACTACATTTGTGACAAGCCAAACTAACGTTTCCTATAATTTCTGTTGTTTTCCTTTCGGTTCATTTAGTTTAAACTTATTTAACTTACATCGATTGTGAAACAAAAAAAACAAAAAATCCCAAATTCAGGACCCGCTCATCACGGGACTCGAACCAGGGACCTTTGATACAAGAGACCGACGCTCTACCTCTGCACCACTAATAGAATGACGTCATATTATGACGTCATATTACAGGAATTTGGATTTATAACTTCCAGAATGTCAAAGGTCAAAAAACCCTTACGAGTTTTATTTGAACTCGTTTTAGAAATAGACGACGAGGGTTATTAAACGGAAATTATCCCACATAAAATTACTTGTGCTCGTTCCTTTATCGAGTACGTATTATCATATTTAATTATTTCCTCTAGAAGTTTTTTTTGTTTCAATAATTTCTTTTCATCCAATCAAAGGGTAGGAGAATCGTGACTGCATCGAAAAATCCACTCTGGACACAATTTTTGGAAAGACGGTATAGCAAATTTTTGCAAAGTTCATACACATTACCTATTGACGGGAAACATCGCCGGCTTCGCCGTCGATTTGTTTACCCGTATAAATTTATACATTAAATTTAGTGGGTTGGTGATAAAAACATATTCCTGTGCAACTAATCAATTAACCAATCAATTAGTTAATTAATCAATACGTATGGTGGTATTCTGCGTGCGTGTAAACTATATACAGCTGGTTTATGGAGTGGGTTGAGGTCGGATGGTCGAGCGGCCTACTGTGACATACCTACCAACTATTACTCAACAAAACAGTCAATTAATAAATCTATATATGTATATTCCTCATATCAGTGGTACAAACGTCATTTGACACCTCTGCAACCAAATCCTTCAACATGTTGGGATTTAAAACAGATTCGAAATCATTGCATTTATTGTTCACCTATGCTTTGTGAAACCCCATTAGCAAACGATAAGTTTGTGCATCACGCCGTAAAAAATGTATAATACACATTTATTTCTGCTTTGGTATTATAATTGAACTTTTAATTTATTTCTCATTGTTAGGCAGAGACCTTCTTTTGATTTGAATATGACATGTGTATTCGTTTATATAAACACATGATAACTAAAATATTGTGTAAACCAGTGGGTGTGCTAAACAGAAAACTCTCAAGATAGCAGATGTGCATAATTAACCGAAGTAGTTTGTGTCAAATTTAAGTATATTGGTAGACCCCCGTACAGTACATTGCGTTTAATTCCTATATCGTTCAGTATATGGACATAGCAAAATGAAATTGTAAAGTTTTCTTGTTAGACTTTCAGGATTGGTAGTTACATGTCAATTATAATTTGCAGTTATCGTGTTATCACCAGCTTGCTTTTCATATTAAGTATTAAAGTACACATTATGAAACTAAAATTAAATATTAAATATATATTTAATATATTAATATAGCATAAACCATGGAATTATTCCTCATAACACAAATAATTTATAGTTCCTTTTCGAATTCGAGTTTTCGCGAGTCCACTGTATTAAGCATACATCGATGGATTCCTTTTGATTTCGAGTTATCGCGATTCCATTGTATTAACCATATACCGATGAATTCCTCGAACAAGTCGATAACTCGAAGTAATATATCGGTTCCATTCGTAATCGAGTTATCTGAAGTCCATTCTTTTATTTAAAAATCGATGGATCCCAGACATGCTTCGATATCTCGGTGTAATTGATTGGCTCTATCCGACAACAAGTTATCGCGAGTCCATTGTGTTAAGTATACAACAATAGATTCCTCAGACAAGTTGATATCTCGAAGTAATACATATACTCATTTCGACTTCACGTTCTCTCGAGTTCGTTGCATAAATAGATGAATTACTTGGAACACATGGATATCTCGAAGAAATATATTGATTCCTTTCAATTTAGATGTATCATGATACCACTGTTGTCCCTGACATTGCATTGAATGCTAAAATGAGTGATTTTTTACTTTAATCACGTGACGTTTTTGAAACACCCCAATAGGTCAGTTTGAGTGGAACAAGAGCGCCACGGAACAAACCAATGCTTGTCTTTTGTTTCTTAGTCGAAAAGTGACATTACTTATATATATTAAAGCCAGCGTTTGTTGTCTTAGTATAGACATGCGTTTTGTTCCTAGGAACATGCGTACCGGGTTTCGTTTTAAAATGTTGATTTTTTTTAAGTGTTGAGGTAAGGTTGTTTGACGACGACGACGATAAACAGACGAGCTTTGTTTTAATATGTGTGTCTACACTTTAACTTACTTCAAATGTTAAACAAAAAGGTCCTTATTCGCTTGATGTAGATATGTTATGATGTTGACTTTGCATTGAAGTGCTTTTACTATTCTTTTCTCACATAAAAACCTATCTTGAGACGTCGAGTGGATATATTTATCTAAAAAACAAATCTAAAGTACATAGAACATACAATTTATTGATACTTGAACACATGTGTAGAATGTGTATGTAAACGTAGTCTTCAACTTAAGGTTTATTTGTTAGAGAACAAATATGGCTTACAATAAATGTTTAGTCATGTTTACAAATTGTTCACTTTAAGGTGGTTTGTACGAAAGACCGGTGGTGACTTCCAAACTTCATACTGCACATTTCGCAATTCAAACTTCATACTTCATACTTCAAAGAGATGTAAAATGAAGGAGACAGAAGGACGACGAAAAGAGAACAGACAGAGAAAGGACTAATGATGGAAGACAATCCTTCCATTGGTACGTTAGGTATAAGAAAAAAGAGGAAAGAAGAGATGAGCAGCAAACACAATATGAAGAGAAAACCACGAAGACAGACACCTTTAAACCAACACAAGTCAAGTTTAATGAAGGGCATTAATATGAAACACGAATCGGACACAGAACAAGTCTATATAAAGGAAGTGTGTTGATGTCCAGTGACCTTTTAGCTGTAGCTGACTATAATAATAAGTCTATTAAATTCGTTGACTTACGATCAGACACCATTACATATTACATCAAACTTGACAATCGACCATGGGATATAACTTGTATGAATCCGGGAACTCTGGTGGTGACATGTAACACATACTTAGTGTTTCTACATTATAATGGAACATTATCAGTAGTAAAAAAGGTACCAATGGAGTCAGGTTGTTGGGGAATTACATATAGAAAAGGAAGATTATTTATTACGTGTGTTGGGAACTCTCCGTCGGTGAAAATCCTTAATAATGAGGGAAAACTTCTTCAAACATTCAAACACGATGATAAAGGACATAATTTGTTTAGTACTCCATGGTACATTATAGTTAATAGTGACGGGGATACAGTGTATGTTTCGGACAATGATCCGCACACAGTAACTAGTTTGAGTATGGACGGTAAAGTGTGTAATATATATAAACATGAAGAACAGAGTTGTCCAGAAAAACAGAGTTGTCCAGAAAAACAGAGATGTCCAGAAGGTCTGACTCTGGGTTATGATGAAAGTATTTATGTGGCGGAGTGGAGATCTCGCACCATACATCAGATAACACCGACGTGTACACCCGTACGTATCGTTTTATAGAAGAATGATGAGTTAACACATCCACAGACAGTGCTATATAACAAAAGAGACAAAACACTGTGTGTCAGTAATTCTATATTAGGTGACTTGTTGGACGTCTACAAACTTGAGCAAACATACATCAGATAACACCGACATGTACACCAGTACGTATTGTATTAGAGAAGAAAGATGGGATAAGAAGACCTTGGACAGTGTTATATAACAACACAGACAAAACACTGTATGTCAGTAATTACCAATCAGATAACCTATTGAACGTCTACAAACTTGAGTAAACATACTGTATAGGTTTTATAATGGCTGGTCATTATATTATATGTGTAGCGTGATATTAATAACAAAACATAAATCAGCTATCATCATATTTATGTCTCAGATATAGATGCCTTCGCGATAAGAGCGCAGATATTTTCAAGTTTGTAATTTTTTTGGGACTTTTTCTCGCATTGTGTTCACATTGTGTTCACGTCCCCGGTAGCTCAGTCGGTAGCGACGCGGGCCGTTAATCCAGGGGTTGTGAGTTCGAATCCCAGCTCGGCCAACATTCTTTCCGACGTTTGACAAAAGTCATTCTGACCTGCGTCATTCGTCTTTCACCAATGGGCTGTTTAACAGTCTATGTGGAAAAACAACCAGTTGCTTGGAAGGTATGTTGTGTGGTGTATTGGTGTGGGAAAACCAGGAAACGCATGAGTAGGTGAACTGATAGCAGTGATACGACTGACAAATTGTTGAAAACGGCGTTAAAACCCAATCTACCAATCAAACGGCGACCTTGTACATTTTCTTGTCACCGTATGGTCGCGGATGATCCTCGTCCAGTCTGACGGAGCTTTGATCTAAGCTCAAGCCTCGAATGGCTCGAAGAACTCGGCTACACACATATATACCCAGTGGAAGTGCACGAGTCTCTCGAGCTACTTACAATATCCACTGCCGAGCCCCGGTAGCTCAGTCGGTATCGTACGCGGGCTGTCAATCCAGGGGTTGTGAGTTCGAATCCCGGATCGGCCAACTTTCTTTCCGACGATTGACAAAAGTCAATGCGGCATGCGTCATTCGTCTTCCACCAATGGGCTAAGTCTATATGGAAAAGCAGCCATTTGCTTGGGATGTTGTTGTGTGGAGTACTGGTGTGAAAACACCAGGAAATGCATGAGTAGGAGAACTGGCCGCCGTGATATAACTGAGAAATTGTTAAAAACGGCTTTAAACCCCAATCAATCAATATCTACTGATACACGTATAAATGGTGTACCCACGGTCACCTACTCGTTACCCCCACCGAGCCATGTAATAAGCGTGTGATAATAATTTAATTTTTTCATTTTGTCTTAACCCTTTCCCACTTGCAGACGTATTTTGGTCGTATCTGCAACAGAGGACTTTTGAACTCACTATGGCAAAATAAGACGTGCTCTTAAGTAGTCATTTATCCGATTACCACAATGGTAGGATCAGTCTCTGTTGAGGTGTAGGCCCTAAGTCTTGATCAGTCTCCGTTGATGTGTAGGCCCTAAGTCTGGATCAGTCTCCGTTGAGGTGTAGGACCTAATGTCAGCTGTTGTGCTTTCGTTTGACGCGGACCAACTTACTTTACATGCAATTTAATTATTTGGTTTAATCTGGATACGTTGAGAGAGAAAGTATATAAACCAAGATTATACCGCATCACCTCTCAATACATATAGGTTAACCTACACTTACAGTTAATACTTATAGCTTCTATAGAGAGGTATGATATGGTTGCATGTTTCCATTGATTAAGTATTGTTATTTCATTCATGCACACGGAATTTCGGTGCCTCTAGAGCGAACAATTATTAAACAATATGGGAAAATGAGGAATTGCTTAATGATAAGCAATTACTACTTTACCCAACTACGATTCCAAAATACGGTTCAATCTCATGTTTAATCCTTTCCAACATGTATCCGTTTCACGATGTCTCTGCAGCAGAGGACGTTTGGAAACATTGTGGCTAAAGGAGAATGTGTTCATGATGAGAAAGTTATCCTTTGCAACAAACTACAAAAAACAACATCTTTTTATATTTTAATGTTCAATTCGGTAAGAAGTCTTATTTGTTATTGTGACCAGAAGCTTCTGTAAACGGAAGTATGAGGCTATTGTAATGACGTGCATCTTCCGAGAAGTCTGGCTCCAAAAGTATAAAACTGTTCCCTGTGCTCTGAGTAACATGTGACGGTCGTTTTTATTTTTGTAACCTGTAAGTGTTCAAACTTCAGGTGAAATAGTCATTGAACAGAAACAACAATTTTTGTTCATCCAGCCAACAATGGAGAAAGTCTGCCAAGTTTATTCATTTAATGTCTTACGGTTTGTTAATTGTATTTCGTAGTTCTTTTTGCAAATAAAGTTATTGTCTGCTTACATGAATTATCTTATAATATGCTTCTTTCTCTTCTTCTTTATGACAAATCAATTATATAGTCCTTGCTCTGAAACAGATTTTGATGCCTCATTTTTAGAAAAAAGGGAAATTCAACTTAATATCATAGTTATAAATCCAATTACTCATATGCAGGTACCGATCCTTGGTAGCTCATTCGGTAGCGACGCGGTATGTCCGCCAACAGGTTATGAGTTCAAACCACAGCTCGGTCGACATACTTTCCGACGTTTAAACAAAAAATCAACTCGCAAATGTAATTCTTACAACGAGTTGGCCATGCGGAAAAGTAGCAAGTTGCTTAGTAAGCCATTTATGTTGAGAGAACGTTGGGCAACAATAGACCTTTTACAGTTTATTCAAAATATCACCAGAAGGTCATATACCCATGTGGTAAGTAAATCATACAACAATGAAACACACAAAATAATACAACAAAATAATTGTATATACAATTCGTTGCATACTTAAAAACGCATGTTTAGATGTACCTAAATACATACATGTAAACATCCTTGTATGCATATGTATGCTGCCCATACGCTAGCAAGACACGAGATGCAAATTGAATTTAAATATAATGACATATATTAGCTAATATTAAAAATATCAAAAGTTATGTTAAGACACTTTATATGTCACAATGCAGTTATGTGTACCATATTTTAACAAAGAATAAAGTATTTACTAAATAAATGTCTTCGACTATATATCTGAAGTAAGACTGTAAGCTATTGTAATTATGATTAAATAACCTCGATAGTTTGGCCTCAAACTAAACATATATAATGATAATTTTGCTTGATAAAAAGGGTCGTAATGCATATATTTGAATGACTATAAACTGATTATAAAGTATGTCTAGTACACCAAAATAATGGTATACAATTATTAACATTTTATTCTGATATCCATTTCCCTGCTACCGACGACTTTTAACTGTGAACGTCTCTGCAGCAGACGACATTGGTTCTCACTATTGTGTTTCCTTTTGCAGACGACTGTAAGAACATGTTATCAGGTCATCATATTTAAATCAAAAACAAATATAGAGATAAAACACCCATTTAGACCAATCTTGTCCGAAACGAAGACAAAGTTTGTCGTTAGATGATCTTATAGATACAATGCAAAATTATGATATAAACATTTATAAATTTAATAATTTATCTGTTTAAATTTACACTCACAATCAATTATATACATGTGTATCCCTTATATCTGTTTTTAGTTAAAACTGATGACTATAACAACGTTCTTTGAGTCTAAATAAGGCTAAAAACGGAAGTCACAAATTGGTATGTAAACAAGTGCTCTACTTGAAACATTTAATCTACTATGCCAGTCTTTAATAAATTGATCTTTGATTTTTTGCTTGATAACTTTTAGAAACATCTTTACATCTCCTATACTTTGATATAACCAAGCGCCTCCAAAACCAAGATAATAAAAAGTATTTTTAACAAGAGATGTTTGTCAAACATTATGCCCCCCCCCCCCCCCCCCCCACACACACACACTGAGCGCCATATTGTCAGAAATATTTAGACAATTGAATAACATTTGCATGGACCGAAATGCCAGCTGATTTGTCATTTCACATTGGATGCCTATGATTCAGTTTTAAGATTATGAACAATGTTCATTCAAAGTTTGAGGATGGTAGTTACAGTTCTTAATCACATTGTGATGACGACTGATATTTGCAGATAAACATGTATCCTCCAGGTTCAGGCATTGTTGAGTTATCACTCGGACAAGCTTAAAAAGGGTTTTTGTATTCATGGTCACTGTAACATTGACCTTTGACCCAATGACCTAAAAGAAATAGGGTTCATCTACTGGTCAGGTTCAACCTCCAAGTCAAGTTTAAGGACCCTAGATCCAGGCGTTGTTGAGTTATCACTCGGACAATCTTAACAAATGTTTTGTGTTCAAGGTCACTGTGACCTTGGCCTTTGACACAATTACCTCAAAATGAAAAGGGTTCATCGACTAGTGAGGCTTAACCGCCAGGTCAAGTTTGAGGACCCTATGTCTAGGCATTTTTAAGTTATCACTCGGACAAGCTTAAAAAAGGTTTTTGTGTTTATGGTCACTGTGACCTTGACCTTTGACCCAATTACCTAAAAATAAATAGGGTTCACTACTGGTCAGGCCCAACCTTCAATTAAATTTGAGGACCCTAGGTCCAGGCATTGTTAGTTATCACTCGGATAAGCTTAACAAATGTTTCTGTGGTCAAGGTCACTGTGACCTTGACCTTTGACTTAATGACTTCGAAATAAAATGGCTTCATCTACTGGTCAGGCCAAACCTCCAAGTCAATTTTAAGGACCCTAGGTCCAAGCATTGTTGAGTTATCACTCGGACAAGCTTAAAATGTTTTGTGTTCAAGGTCACTGTGACGTTGACCTTTGATTTAATGACCTAACAAAAATAGGGTTCATCTACTCGTCAGGCCCAACATCCAAGTCAAGTTTGAGGACCCTAAGTCCAGGCATTGTTAAGTTATCACTCGAACAAGCTTAACAAAGGTTTTTGTGTTCAAGGTAACTGTGACCTTGACCTTTGACCCAATAACCTCAAAATAAAAAGGATTCATCTACTTGTCAGGCCAAACCTCCACGTTAAGTTTTAAGACCATAGTCTAGGCATTGTTGAGCTATCACTCGGACAAACTTAAAAAAGTTTTTTGTGTTCAAGGTCACTGTGACCTTGACCACTGACTTAATGACCTCGCAATATATAGGGTTCATTTACTGGTCAGGTTCAACCTCCAAGTGAAGTGTGAGGATCCTAGGTCCAGGCATTGTTGAGTTATCACTCGGACAAGCTTAAAAATGGTTTTAATGTTCAAGGTCATTGTGACCTTTCCTTTGACCCAATGACCTCAACATAAATAGGGTTAATTTACTGGTCAGGTCCAACCTTCAAGTCAAGTTTAAGGACAATAGGTCTAGCCATTGTTTAATTATCACTCGACAATATTTGGTCTACAGACGGACCGACGGACCGATCAACCGACCGACAGATATGTGCAAAGCAATATACCCCTCTTCTTCGAAGGGGGCATAATTAATGAACACCACTTTATCCTATTCATATGGGGCAATGAACAGGCTGATCTGATATGACACAAAAGTTGTTGAAAACGGCGTCAATTTATCAATAAATCAATCACTCCATATTTTTGTATTTTCCAATATGTTTTCAAAGCATAAGCCGTCTCTTAAAATATCAGGTTTATAATTTAATAATGAAACAAGAGAACTATGATTGTTTGTTTTCGATCACCTGATTTAAAAGATTTTTTAAAAAAAGTTTAAATATTCTTACTCAAGATATTTAAACAAAACGAGCCCCGTGT
Source organism: Serripes groenlandicus (assembly GCA_031761405.1). Taxonomy (NCBI): domain Eukaryota; kingdom Metazoa; phylum Mollusca; class Bivalvia; order Cardiida; family Cardiidae; genus Serripes; species Serripes groenlandicus. The sequence continues at coordinate 16,593,157 of JASEVX010000014.1, forward strand.
TTTACAACAGATCAGAAACATTTGCACAAAAATGGCAGATGGTCACATAAGGAGCAGCTTTTTAAGAGTTTTGACTATTTATACAAATCAGGAAAGCATGCCTGGTGATTATGATTTTAAATGGATCGTAACATGTGGAACAATTGATAAATGGTTGGCAAAGGAACTTTTGGGCTTAATTATAGAACAAAAATGTGTTAAAGTGTTTATTATAATTCATATTAGAAAAACGAACCCCGCCCCCTGGTCGGAATATTTTGAACACTCTTGGTAAAGGGTCAGCTAAAACACCAACAATTAAATCAAACACTTGACACAGAGTTATTGTAAACATTTAGATTGCATTTCCTAAATATTATTTAAATTTCGTATAAAGATTTTTCTATTTTCTCTCAAATGAAGTTGTAATCTGACACAATCAATACTGTAAAAATTAACTATAAACGCAACCAAGGTAGTTGAATACAGATTTGTATCTTCAAAAGTCCAGTGTGCATATGGTCTTAAACAATCCCTGTAAGCTGTGGCTTTCTTACATTTACAGAGAAACGTATTTCAGTGCATATTAAGCAAATATCAACTGATTTGGAGATCATTAGGGAAATTTACGATAATAACAATATCATCGGATAATATCAAAAATATAAAATTAATGTTATATTACCTATCGCAAGATCAAAGCTGATTTTGTCCACAAATAAAAGTCTTCTAAATATAAGCTAAGAAAAGGGAAAACAATATAGGTGAAAGTACATCCCCTTGTGTTAAGCCAACAGCGCACATTCGAAGTATTTTGAATAGTTATCACACTTACTTTAACTAGCGAGTATATATCCTAATCCGTTTTCATATACAACTCTATCAAACGGCTTTTTTAGTAAATTAAGAACCTGCAGAATGCAGTCTGCACTTACGGTTTCATATAAGGTGGTTAATTAAGTCCAAGTAATTCGCATTGCGTTATGTAACCATTAATAAAGTTCAACAATCCTGCATGACTAACACAATATTTAATATTTAACCAACACAATTGAAACAATATTGATACATAAAGCATTAACAATATCTACTAGTACATCGTCATTTAGTCTCGCCTTCTTTTACCAATATATTTACGCAAATTTCCGACTAGCGCAAGTGCCCTATCATTCTACGCGAAGCCCTTTTTATTCCCACCTCTTTCCGTTTGTTCTCAGCAGGATAAATCCACCTAGATCTATCTTCTCCCCCCTCGGATCTTATTCTACCCAACGTGTCTGAGCTAGACAACATATCAAACAATATGTTCTTTAAATGCTCCCTATATGACGAACATATCGGATCACTCATAAGATGAATATACATGTATGTGCATGTGTTATTAATAAATTGAATTTCATTCACAAAGTAAATGGTCAACTCCAGTGGAGCGTCAGCCGATTTGTATTCTGTGTCAATATGTTACAGCATTCCCCCTTGAACCAACATATTATGATGTCCGATAAACATACATTAATCGTTAGAAAAAGGCCATAGCATAACAGACATCGATAACGCTAATTCATTTATCCTTTCCTACAAGCAACAAATATACAGCAGACGACTTTGAAAACATATAGGCAAAAGTATGTTAACATCTCTAAAAAATGATTAAAGAACAATTATTCAATAAAGTTGATAAGATTGTAGCAAAAGCAGTAATTGTTCTTATAGAGCAAGTTCTCCTTTTTCCAAAATGTTTTCAAAAGTCTTCTGCTGCAGAGGTGTCATAAATCGTATGAAAGTGATATAGGGTTATTAACTGTACAGCAATCTGGTACTTTCTAGTCACAAAATTACGAAGGTATATAAGTCGTCTCGCGAGAAAACCAACATTATGGCCTCTGCGTAATGTATCGATCCAGATCAGCCTGTGCAGTCCGCAAAAAACTGATCCGGGCCGACACCTTCCGTCTCAGGGGAATAGTGGTATAGAGTAATGATTCCTGAAACAGAAAATCTACAGGAGGCGAAAAGTGCCTATCCGGGTAAGTCTGGGCGGCATGCTCAGGCTGATCCGGGTCGATACTTTAAGCAGAAAGCACAATGTTGGACTTATCGCGAAACAGCTCTTATTATGGTGTTACCCAATCACATATGTAAACAATTGTTCGTTCATGTTCTAATGCCTCGTAAACACACATATACAATCTATCGGATACAGCAATATATTATAACAACCAGTGCATACAGGCAATGATATCGTTTTAAACGTTGAATTTAACCATTATTTTCTCAACATACCTTTTTGTCACATGAGACTAGGTCCATTAGGACCCATAAATAATTCAGCTTTGATGTTCTAGAACTACCCTATTTCAATTCAGATGTATATATATGACTTATATGCTGGTGTAAAATACAGAGGATTGATGCGGGTTTATACGGATCCAAACATATGCTGAGTTACTACATGTACAGGTCCTCCTCCCTACCATAAATATTAATTTCAGTTTTTACCATACATATAATATATAACCAGTACTACAATCAATATAATACTCCGAAATCCTTCATTCCAACAATACGCAAGATATCTCCTTTCTTTTTAGTCATTGTATAATACCCTACTTCACACAATCACACCAGACTATACTACAGTAAAAAGAACATACTAACAACTTATTTTCATCTTGCAATACCTATTCCTTGCGCTATATTTATATCTTCCATTCTAACAAACACCAAAGGCCTGATGACGATTAAAGCGTTTGATATTCATATCAAACCCTCAATTAATTCCTTTAGTAACATATCTTACACAGCTACACATCGTGCCGTTATATGAGATACGTCCGTTTCTTTAAACTTACTAAGCTTATATTTCTTGGAGAATGTTCAAGTAAGTCTAAACCTTGACTTGACACGCATAATTTAGCGTGCTAGCTAACGCAACTCATAACCTCCTATAGCCACCATTCGTCTCCCCAAGTTGTTCAAACTAACTAATTCAGATTCAAATCATCATCCTTCAGTAACGAATACTGCCACTAAACCATTGATTACCTCTACACTACTAAAATTATAACTACCATTCTTTTTTACATCATAATATAACCAAGAAAACAAAAATTTAACCAACACTATAATATATAATTATACAATAATACATCATTTTATACAATCCAAGTCCGTCCTGTCCTGTAATTACATTAGCTACTGACAAAAATCCTACAATGATATTCTATTCGTCACTTACAGAACCGACATAAAACACATAACCTATTGCGCCGATAGAAAGTCCGATACGCGGACAGACTCGTACCTAAACCTTATCCAATTATTCATAATCTGATTTAAAACTTAGAAGCTAGTGTAAAACACGTTTAGCATTTTTTAAATGCCCCCTTTATCCGAAGATATATCCCTTGAATTACATTTTTGCATTGAAAATACTTTTAAATTTATTATATATAGTTTTTGAAACTTAGGCGGTACTTCAAAATTTCAATACCTAAACAAACACAACGGTTACTGACAAGAATTACGAAACGTTTATACCATTGTCCTGGTCAAAAACGTGATTTGGATCGATCTACACACCCCTTTAATATCATACCCATTGCACACTACAAGCCATGTTCACAATTTTAATACTAAAACATACACAACGGTTACTGACAAAAATTACCGAACGTTTATGCCTTTGTTCTGGTCAAAGACGTGATTTGGATCGATCTACACGCTCCTTTAATATCATCCTCATTGCACACTAAAATCCTTGATCACAATTTCAATACCATAAGAAACAAAACGGTTACTGACAAGAATTACCAAACGTTTATACCATTTATCTTGTCAAATACGGGATTTGGATCGATATACACACACATACACTATCATCTTAACTATCATCTATCATCTCAAAGGCATATTACCAGCCGTGTTAGTTTCTTTTTTCTGTTGTTCTCTGTGAAATAGGCTATGATGAGACTCTATTGGTCACGAGGTACCATGTATGTTTTATATGGCTTTACTATTTTGCAGTGCGTTTTGTAACAATCAACGAGGTTCAACATGTCTGTGTGACACAATATTTAATTCATAAAAATACTGACAAATGTTGGAGTTAAAAACAATATGTTTCGTGTAAAATTTAAAAATAAGCGAAAAATTCATCTTAGTTAATATCTGTGTACATTTTAGACTCTTTATTTACTTCATAAGTTAAGAAAATCTCACCGTTTAACTGTTATCTCTTATCACCATAGCCCATTTTTGTATGTTTCTAGAACTACTAACAATTAATACAATTGAACAAGCCTGTGTTACTATTTACCTTAAACACATATACAATACTGATACATACACATTTGACAGTATCGACGTGTACATCGTCAACTCAGTTACGCTTCCATTTACCAAGATTATAAGGCGAATGTCCTCTAGCATAAAGTGCCTTATCATTTTAAAAACAAAAAATGAAATCTCCCGGAATTATCATCTTTTCCTTTTACACATTATGCTATCAAAGGTATGTTGACTTATTTTCCTGACATTGTAAAGGTAACTTAACCAATTTTCTCCTTCATTAGAACACCGAATTTGAAATAAGTGTGTAGGAATCAATCTTAGGTGACCAAGTCTTCATTTGTCTGACAAGCCATGTATCGACAATCCTCAAATGTAAACAAGGAGCAATCACAGCTCACAACACATTGTTTGAAAGTAGATCAGACACTCTGTTGAAAATGAATACATTCACTTTCGAAACTAAATAGTATATGTATTGTTACACTTACGATAATAAAGATCTGTATTTCTAATGTATGTATCAATCGATTCATCCGAGTCCTTTAATCTTAGTATTGATTTACAGTTGAAATATTGTTTATTATTTATATGTAATGAATTCACTTTAAATGTTTTCACCAAACATAGGTTTACATAGGCAAGCTTTGAATAACGTCAACATTTGCGACAATCCAAGTTTAGACAACTGATATCTGATAAAATGACAAAGTGATGTCCATAATATTAAAGGGGCTGAATCCCATATGAGAAAAAAGCGGGAAAAAAAAGAAAATTGTTAAAAATTGCTATTTCCTTGATGTTTTTGCATGCAAGGCATTGAGATTTGCTGACTGATGTATTACAATATATGCACACTATTAATATTGCGGAGATTTCTCGTTATTTTGCATTATAAAATCAACTGCGTTAGTAACCCAGTAAATCTAAAAATATCGCTGTATATTTATCACGTGATCACTACAACCGAATTGACAATCTCCTTCGCAGAGTTGTCATTCCTTACACTCACGCATACATGAATGTAATGAGTCGATAGTGTTAGAGAATGCCAAATTGAATCCACAAATTCAAATGAGCAAGAGGAAATTCCACGGTATTTTCAAACGGGAAAACACGGAGCGGACGTTTTTTTAACTGCTTATTTCCTGTGAAATAATGAAAAACAAGACTTGTACGACCTTCTACAACATTCCGTTACATATATATCGACATATTGTGGATTAATTAGAATAAGTATAAAATATAACGATTTTGGACAATTATGGTGTTCAGTCCCTTTAAACAATCGATGTGAATTCTCTCTGATAGTGAAAACTTAGTTTCGTCCAAATATGTCAGTTAGGGCCTTTTTTTGGGGAGAAGGCAACATTATTGTGGATTATATTCAGGAATTATCCTTGACCTATCACTGGGCAGAGAAATGATTATAAGATAGTATGTAACATTGGCGATTAAACTGGTTGATTTCGTTAAAAGAATTGGAGATTAAACTGGTTGATTTCTTAAACAATTGGCGATTAAACTGGCTGATTTTGTTAACAATTGGCGATTAACTGTTTGATTTCGTTAACAAAAATGTGATTTAACTGTGTGATGCCAATTAAAGTAAGCGATTAAATTTGTTTCATTTCGTATAAAACTGCTGACTAAACTGTTTGATTTCGTATTAAATAATTGTTCAAACTATTTGATTTCGAGTAAAATCGGCAGGTAAAAGTATTTATCCTTCAAAATGTTTAGGATTAAAAAAAAAGAAACTTCATCAAATAACCAAATAAAAAGCCGTAACGATTGAAATCGTTGATAGAGCTAACAGTTCCTTTTGTGATTCATTTGCGTCATGCTTTGTCTTGAACACGGTATCTGATAGACAAACCATTACAGTCACTGTAGTGTTTACATCATATACCAGTTCATACTCCATTTCATAGAGATTACGAACGGTCAGGTTGCTGATCAAAACGGTTTTATTTTCTGTGAGATTAAATTCTCCGTTATAAAGAGAAACTTGTTCGCAGACAAACAATTTTGAAAGCTCCCGAGGTTGGGGAAAAGGTCTTTCATAATGGAGTAATTTGATGTTCCAATTCTTGTTTTGTGTTGTGTACGTTAAGATAGATTGTTCAAAATTAACGGAGGATCCGTTCAGATTTACTGTCCATTGCATACCAATCGAGTTTTTGATAGAATGGAACAGAATTGCCGGATCATTCGATTCACATACTAGATATATCAATACTGCCCTCTCAGGATGAGATTCGACTGTGTGTCCGATGATCATTAATTTCCATAGAGAAGGCCAAGGTTTGTTCTCAAGAAAGCGTTCTTTCATATCCGTCTGTTTTATTCTCCCTCGTTGAAACAGTGTTGGTATCTTATCATGTTGACTCTCTGGGTAGTTAAGCTGCACCGATAGGGAAACCAAACCAACAAACCATGATTTACTTGGAATTTTACAACCAGTAGGTGTTCGTATTTGTCCGGATGGACAAAGAATATCCCTACATATTTCAGACGTCTGAAAGAAAGAAAGAAAATATGTATGTATATAATTTGTATTTGCCAAAGGCGTGTAACTTGCCGAATACAATTGAATTGACATGCATTATTGCACACCATTTTGATTTATATATACCTAGGAAAACTATTTTATTAATCTTTGAAGTTATTTTAAAAATGAAATATTAATTTTCGGGACATCCTGTATATAAGTGGGTTTTTGAAAAGAACTGTTCACTTCACTGTATGTATTTGTGAATGTTTTCTATTGACCTCGTACTAATTTGATGCTACACACCAAACATATCCGGCGTGATCTTTGAGTGTTTTTCTACTTTAAATACTTGCCCTTATTTAAATTCCTGACTGAAAACAAATATATCCTACCATTGACGGACTATTTCTAACACAAGCTTCTGGAAATGATATGTTTTCGTCTGGTTTCCCGTCTTGATTCGTTTTCTTGAAATACACTGCATCCAATAAGACAGAAAACTTTCCTGCTAAAGCGATCTTTGGATGTTCGGCCCGTAAGCATGATGCAGACTGGCGCAATGCCCGTTTACCAGCATTGCAGAAGAAACAATAAATGTTTCTGTACACCATAGGGTAGATCCGAACCGGATACATCAATCCACTTTCACATGCTTTCCTGATGTCCGTTGATGATACATTTGTGTACGTCATTGCCGGAATCGTAATTATTTCTGACGGTAACTTACACGTAGAAACAAATTCGTGGAAACATTGTTTGTTTCCGAGAATAGATGAATCACTGAAATGGAATGCAATATAGCAGTTCGACCTTATTAGATTTCGCTCAAGGAACTGTATTTTTTGGGAATTAGTTATCTTTCCGCGACTAGATGGTTCGTTGCAAACGAGAACAGGTAACCAAGGGATGACGTCGGTGGTGTTGTGACAAAGGGCACACTCGGCGTTCTTGTAGATCTTGTCATGATCTTTTGAGTAAACAGGGAAAAGATTACCCCATAATGCAACTGGATCTTTATCACAGGAAGGTAACAAACCATCGCGTACACTTGCCTTTGAAAGCTTGTAGTCTACACAGCCTTCTTTTGGTGATAAGGAGACGATTCGATAGGCAGGTACATTTGTTGGCCATGTTTCATCCGGTGTCGCCGTTCGTACATGGAGACACTCCATGACAGAACGTTTGCTTTTTACATCAGAAGTGTCGTTGTCATCATGGGGGAAACAGCAATTCATATGTTCATGAAATCGTTCATGACAGGAACAGCCTAAGAGAAACAGACAGCTAAATTTAGAATTGAGTCATGACCTAAGGCATTTTCGAACAGAATAGAGCCAGATACACATGGGTGTTCTAGTAGATTATCTGATGTTGAAAATTTCACGAATTAGTCACAGGTTGTTTCAAGAAGACTAAAGTTCAGATTAGTAGATACAGTTGCATAGTCTGCTTATGGCTATAGCATCATTCTTCTGCATTGATTATGCTTGAATTGCTAAATGCAGGAAATATTCGACTTTGATCAGACAAAGTGGAGATACTGGTTTGTCTTATTGGTCGCATACTCCAAATATCCGAATTCCTATGACGTTATTATTCTAGGATGATATTTGAAGATAGTATTTATGTGTATATACAATTCGATGCATATACATATTGAAATATCCATAAATAATTTTATCTAATCTTCTATAACATTATTATAAGAAACACCATAAACTTCCATCAATTAATATGTAGCTCAGTCGCTAGCGACGCGGGCTGTCAATCCATGGGTTGTGAGTGCGAATCCCGGCTCGTCCAACTTTCTTTCCGACGTTTGACAGAAGTCAATGCGACATGCGTCATTCATCTTCCACCAATGGGCTAAGTCTATGTGGAAAAGCAGCCAGTTGCTTGGGAAGATTGTTGTGTAGAGTACTGGTGTGAGAAACCAGGAAACACATGAGTAGGTGAACTGGCCGCCGTGATATGACTGAAAAAATGTTAAAAACGGCGTTAAACCACAATCAATCAATCAATTAATATGTAACATAATTATAGTTCATATATAATTGATTTACCATTGTATTTTAGAAACATAAATTAAACCCCACGTGAAATCTACCTGTGAACCATAATGCGTCACTTTCACTTGGGATACCAACAGGAAAACATTCAGCACGACATCTACTTGTGTCGTAAGAGCAGGCGAGTTACCTCTCAAGTCGTTTGATCCATGAAGGTAGGGTAGCTGACACTTTCAGTCTCAGATTCCTGACCACTGGCATAACTTGAGTAACTTCCCTGGATGAATGTATGTATTTACATCGAATAAATTATGGAGGCTGTGATATACACGTACATACATACCGACAGGAAAGGAGTTTGATGATAAACATACCTTGACAGCACGAAATTGTGTTTCCTATACCAATCAATCCGTTCTGCAAAATGGTAGGTTCAGAAGAATTCCTGTTACATATATCAACTTTTGGACAAAGCTCACTCAATTCCTTCTCCACTTTGCTGAACAACCTTGTTTGAATAAAGTCGTTCGGCCCTTGTGTTGCATAAACAATAACAAATACTGTCAAGAGCGTCCAATACTTAGATATGACCATGTTTCCAGCGTTGTTAAATAGCTGAAGATATAAATTATCCAAGTCTCATCTTTGAATATTCTCATTGATACACAATCAAGAATTTTGAAAATTAAACTAAAATTTTTAACTGTTCTATATAAAGTTGTTTTGACCCTTAAACTGTGATACGTATATAATACATGTGTCACGGGTGACATTTACGCATGAGTAACAGCCAATGAGAGAGCACGAGTTTGTTTTAAGCAGCTTAAGGCACGGTATAACTCATTCACAGTAGAACAAATATGTAATTTCTATAATGAAGATTGATAACGATAGAAATGACAAAATATGACAATGATAGTTTTTAGTAAACACATGAGAAATGGTTATGATTCCATCGTTATAATAGTAATAATAATCAAAGTACTAAAACGCAGAACATAACTTTGAGTGCACAGTAAATGTATTAACTAACATAGATCCTTGTTTCGCTTAAGATTATATCAACATTGGCAGACACAGTCCCGATGTTTAGGTCAAATGCGCCAGTAGTGCCGTAACTTACATATAAAACGCCGTAATGTAACTTGAACAATCATGAAAAATGAATTAAACACCAGAGGAACGGTTTTATTCGTATTCTAATGCAACCATTACATGGACATGTACTAGTTAAAAAAAAGCGATCAGAACAATTTATAAGCCACCATATTATTGGGCCAGACAAAAGTGACAAATATAATAAGTAGACACCCCCTTCTACCATTAACCAAAACATGTCTATTATGCTGATACAGTTTAACTTATCTGCAGCAGGAATAATTGTTCAAATATATATATGGCTTAAAAAGATTGATGTTTCCTTATGTATAAACGTTTAATTCCATTAACAAAATATGTTTTCATTTATGCTCAAATGTTATAAGGCTGATTGAGACACGGTAACTGATAATATATATTTTTAACGTGCAGACGCATGTGCAGCAGACGACTTTTGAATATGCTGGGATCATTAGATATTGCTCGCCGTGTTTTTTTTTTTTTTCATTTTTCCATTTTCCCGCAATGTTTTCAATTCTATCCAATAAGCATGGTTTCATTCATAGAAATAATCAATGTTTTTGCCTAGAAATTTTCTTCGTCGCTTGTTAAAATTATATATAAGAGTCACAAGTGTGTGCAAGTTTTGAACAACTTTTAGCACATCTACTCAAGATGAGAAAAGTCTCTAGAAATGAATGTAGACTTACTCGAAAAAGTTGAGAACATTTTGCAAAAGGAGATAATACAGATTTTGTGCAATTTCTCTTTAAGTCAAAATGTTTTCGAAAGTCGTCTGGCTCAGATGCTTCTAAATGCATGTATAGGACATTATTATTATAATTATTATTGTTTTTATTATTTAAACACATTTATATAGCACATTTTTCATAATGTTTACCTTAACAAAAGGCTTTACAATAAAACCATACATAGATAGAGAGAAACTCGGAAGATATGTTTAGAAAACACAAAAAACCGGTAAATAAGAAAAAAGAAATAAAAAGAAACATCCACAATCCTTAAATTGAAACATTTACTTATCCTTACTTAACCTCACGCTTTTCTATCTATTTTGAAATATATGATAGACCTGTTTCTGTCATAAGAGTACTTTAACTATTTTGGGTGGTTCTAGTCCAAGTAGATAAAGAACAATGGAAAATAATACTATTAATTATAAATAATAAGGAAGACAATTAATGATAATTATAGTTAAACTATTTTGAATGTATAAATGAACAATTGAATGAAAAAGTAAGTTAAATTATAAATAAACTATAAGTAATAATCTACATAATGATGCACATACTTACATGATAACTTGTTCCTCTGAATTCCGAGTTGACAGTGTCAAGCAATATATAGGTATAGCAGCCATGCCGTTGTTTCATAACAGTGGGCGTTACTTTACCGTTTCCCTGATATAACATTTTAGAGTCGTCTGCTTTAGAAGCATAGCATACCGATGTTGCAAAACAAATTTGAAGAAACATTTCTGATCATACAGGGTTAAACACATTATGGAACACGGAGAGTTTTGAACATGTTCTCCTGTTTTCTCAATGGTTTCTAAAGTCATCTGATGTAATGGCGTCTATTGAGGGCTCTTATGAGGAACGAGTTCATGAGTTCATGAGCTAATGAAAAAGAAATGGTGAATAAATACAACGACGGAGTTAACGTTCGGACAGGCTTATGGTAACATCTCCAAGCCCGTAACCGGCTCGGTGGTGCAGTGGTAGAACGTCCGGTTGTGTAGTGGTAGAGCGTCCACCTCGGATGTTGTAGGTGTGTGTTCGATACCGAGCCAGGTTATACCAAGAACTTTTGATTAGTAGAAATGAGTGTCCTTCTATGTGCTCAGGATTGCGTAGTTAGCATTGCGACTGAGTTGCTATTGTAAGGATAAATGGACCTCTAAAACTGGTAATTTACCCTGGAAACGCCATGTTATAACATGACACATTTTGAAAGAGGCGTAAAACACCAAACAATCAATCAATAAAAAAACATAGCTTACAAATCTCCTGCCGTGGAAAGTGTAGACACTGACTAAACGTCGTGTTGGTCATAGTATTGTTTTAAAACCGCGAGAAAAAGACGGGTATTAATTGCGTTTTGGGTATCATGTATAGATGAACGGAGTGAAATCAGTTGGGATACTTATTAGCATTGTTTAGAGTTGCCTAGAACCGAAGTTTCGTTACTGTTGTTTGAAAAACAATAATAAATTGTTGCTTTATCATTTTGCCGGTGTCTATATTTGAAAAGTGCAGCGGCCTCTATTGTGTTATCGTATTTAGGCCTGTTTGACACATGATAGGTAATACAAGGTTTTGATAATTAAGAAAAAAGATTGACTCCATATTGCTGAATTGCTCAGAGAATGAGTTTTCAATACATACTACGAGTACACGAGCTGCCTCGTAAACTGTGAAAGTGCAGTGTGGTATAGTTCTACTCTGACCGTTGAGGTTTTCTTATGACTTGATCCATTATGTAATCATTAAAACTAATGAGTCTGTTAGAAGTTTAATTGTCTAAGTTGCGTTATCATTATGAGTGTTTATGTCACATTCATGTTAAAGGTTAAAACATTATATAAGACTGTTTTAATACCTAATGAAATGTATATGAGCCCGCCTTATACGAAAACCAACCCTAGTGTTTCTGTGAGAAATGTAGAGTTTTTGTATTGGATTTTACGCCCTTTTCAACATTATTTCAGTTATGTCACGGCAACTTCTCTCTTATAAATGATCCCATGGTAAACAAACCAGTACTAGGCCTTGACCAGGGGCACTCCAACACGACCGCCGTGTCTGGGAATCGAACCATGAACGCCTGGATTCAAATTACTTTCTCGGCCAGGTGGATTCTGATCGCGTCCATGCTATTGGATGCAAGTTTGTCAGGAGTTTCGACGTTTTACGCATCTGACGGATTGACGAGCAGTACATGTCGAGACCATGTGTGGACATGCGGGATGGATGGTTGAGCTGGAGCTAGAGATATCATAAATGTCACATGGTTGGTTTTCAGCAATTGCTCACTTATATCCCGACGTTTCCTGGGTAAGTTACCAATACTTCCATAGAGGGCCACCATTACGTCTATTATTGAAGGCTTTGGTATGACCTCTGCCGAAGATTGAAACCGCGACACCACGCTCCCTATGCGGACGCTCTACCACTACACCACGGAGGCGGTTTTCTAATTTTGAACCACGACATGATTGACAGATATATGGAGAATATTACGTCCCTGACGTAAGATATCAACTTTATCTGACGAGGTTGGGAGAATTGATAATTTTCGAGCCTTGGCGAGACAATTTCTGATTCTCCCAGCCGAGTCAGATAAAGTTGATGTCGGAAGTCAGGGACGTAATATTCTATTTATCTTGCATTCTCTGTTAATCTTATTTTCATTGCGTGTTTTGAATTTTTTCTCATTTTAAATCAGTCATTAAAAAAATGCTTCGGTCTCTCTATCGACAAGTCCTAGATTTCTTGGTTTCCCAGAATGACATCGCGAGCGCGTATTAATATCTGTAGCCAAAGGACATATCTATATAGAACAAGAAATACAAAATAGTTCTGTAGTTTTACATGTATGGTAGGTTTATTTGCTTTGCTATTAATAGTTTGTGTACATCAATTAAATTAAAACACAAATAAGAAAATTAACACAGTGTCATAAAAAAAATTATCCTTCGTATCAACCGTCGCTTCAACTGACCTACAAAGGATGCAAAATAGCGAGATAGCCACATGTAGAGGAAAAATCTCGGACATTTTTTCAATTTCAAAGATGATCAATTATTTTGATGAAAAGATTGCTGAGAGTTTGTTGGAAAGACATTTAATGTGCCAATATTTAACACAGCTCCCTAAAATATTGGGGTTACAGCACTATTGTTTGTTGTGGAGATGTTTAGATTTGGAATATTTGCCGGAATAGTGGGTGGGGTAGAAATGGCTAAAGGCGCAACAATGACTTGCTGTGGTGGATTGCTGTTATTCACACTTTCTACACTATAACTACCCGGACAGGAAGTAATATCATTATCAAGATGATGTCCCCCTTGCTGGTAAGATTCTTCGTTTTTATTGGAAGTGAAATTTCTAGCCAAAATATTTGAACATTTTTTTGAGTTGCATTGGAAATTGTAGAGTAAGTCATTACTGACTGAATATTTTTATGCCCAGTTTTTTGCATAATTTCGGTCGGAGGGATGTTGTTATCCCTTAGTTTCTGCACCAGGTGTTTCCGGGCAGAGTGATTGGTAAGTCTTTTTCCAGCAAGTCCTGCCTTTTCACTCATATCCTTCATCAGAACTGATAATTTCCTTATACCAATTCTCTGCCGCAGAAACCACTGGTCAGAATCTGAGGAAACGGGCACAGTCCTTGGGGCTAAGTAGAAAGGGGATTCGGGTGAGCAGAAATTTAAAGGCCTCTATGCAGCATACAATTTATAAAGTTCAATGGTATTTCTTTCTGAATTTGGTAAAGAGTAAATTTTTGGTTTTGTTTTCCTAACATCTGATGTATTCTCTCCTGTTCTTGTTTTAGTTTGCCTTTCATTTAGGACTATGTATTCTTCATCTGCACACTGTGTCAAAACAACATCTCCCCACCTGAAATTATGAGAATAATGTGAATACAACTGCAGCTTCATTATTACATTTATTGAGCCTTTCCTTGATCCCAGACACATATACACACATGTGTGTATACGTCTCTGCTGATATGGTAACCAGATGACCCGACACCTTTTTGAGATGAGCCGACATCCCATGAAAAAAATCGAGGCGAGCCGACACCTTATTTAAAAAGTAGTATTATTATACTATAAACAATTGACGTCAACAATGATTTTCGACTCAATCAAGATTACGTGAATAGAATAACTATCACATTCAATCACTCGTCAATTCAAGAAAGAAAAAGAGAAGTCGTTTATGAACTAGCGACTGCTCCTTTCTTACAAGAATTATACTCTTCATAAGTTTCGACATTACATGTTTTTGACTCTATAACAATCAACATTGTGGGAAAGAAGAACTATGGAGAATAATATCTACGTTTGTTGTAACCTTTTCAAAGTTTTGGACTCAATCAAAATTATAAGAATAAAATAACTGTACTGACATTCTGTATCACATAAGTCACTTGTCAATTCAAAGAAGAAAAAGAGAATGAACAATTGCTGTCAACAATGATTTTAGACTCACTCAAGATTACGAGAATAGAATAACTATATCACATTCAGTCACTCGTCAATTCAAAGAAGAAAAAGCGAAATTAAATTTCAATAATGCTTCATGTATACCGTAAAATATAGGGAGGTGTCGAGACGACCGAATTTCACACATGAAATTATTATAGGGTGTCGGGTAGATGCTCTAGTGTTGGGGTGACTGGCATTCGCTAATACAGATAACTTTTGGAAGAAATACAGTGTACGGAAATTCCACTTCAGACAGGTCTTGACTAAAATTGCACATTTAACTCTTTCCCTCATACAACAATTCTGCAGCAGACGACTTTGAACATTTTATGTTGTCAAGAAAAGAAAATCGCTATAATTGAATGGATAATCTATGACTCAAAGTGGAAAAAATTGCGACAAAAGGAGAACTTGCTTATTGTTTTAAGCAATTTCTTCATTTGTCACCATGTTTCCAAAAAGCGGCCTGCTGCAGAGGCTACAGAAAGCGTCTATATGGGGGAAATGGTTAGTTATCCCTGCTTTAGAAGTCCTTAAAGGCAGACAACACAATTAATATATTATAAACATTGCAGATGGAGATTTTCTGACCATTTGTGAAATTTAAAAACATTTTTACATCTAATTTCTCTTTTCATTTCAGTTGTACAACTACAAGTCAATTTCTACTCCACCAGAAACTGCTTATGTAACTATGATACTGTACATCAGTGAACCTGACATTCCTGCCTATTTGTTGACGAAAGATGACCAGTATGCCATACTAAACCTTTATTGGACATTATCGAGTTTCATTTAGTTTCCAGCAGTTCAATACAAACAATATGGAATTACTTGTCGTTTGAATTTGAAGCAAAGGTAAGGACAAAGAAGGCTTACCGTAACTCGTTACGCCTCTCATTCCAAAATGAATACAGTTATTCAGCCAGAATGTGTTTATTACTGAAGCAGTTGTTGATGTCCCAAGTATATGTTTTTCATATAGGACATTTATGTCATCGTCAGAAAGAGCCTCAGCTTCTTTTGGTCGGTTTCCTTTTCCATTTCTCTTCAGCATCTTTAGTTTGGCCTACAATTCAGAGGATTAAAAATTAGCTGTGAAGAATTCTTATACAAAATATACCAGTCTCTTTCCCAGATAAAAATTTGATAATCACTTGGATTCAGATGCCCTTATAAAATTATTACAGAAAAAATGAGAATGTTCTCAAAAAATGATATCTCTCTATTTTTTCTACTCACAACATGTATCAAAATGAACTTTGATTTTGCTAAATTGATTTCAAAGCAAATTACTGTCAAATAGCAGTTCTGACCATTTCCCTTATAAAAGAGCCGCTTTTTTGAAAACCGGTTACCAAGAGATGAAATTACTCAATAACATGTACAAGCAATTTCTCCATTTGTCACCATGTCACCTCTATTCAATTATTGTACTTTCATTTAAAGTGAGTTTCAGATTTGTTTCGGGTATGTTTTCAAATCATCTGCTGCAGAGTTGTTGTATGTGGAAAAGTGTTAAAAGAGATTCACACTTTTAAAATAATCTATGCTTTATTTAATCCTTTCTCACATATAGACTGATTTGGAGGATCTGCAGTAAAACGATTTATGAAACTTTAGAAAGCAATATGGCAAAAGGAGTAATTGACCACATTGAATAAATTTCTACTTTTACCAAATGTGATGCAACTTCTTATTTCAACTGTATGCACTACCTATCATATGCAATGGATAACTTTAAAAAAGGATATAAAAGAATCAATTTCTTCCATTTAAGTCATCAATGTTTATATAGATCTACCAATTAACCGTTTTTTCCCCCTCATAAAGACGCATTCTGACGCCTCTGCAGCAGACAGCTTTTTGAAAACATAGTGACAAAAGAAGAAATTGCTCAAAACTAGCAATTTGTCCTTTTGCCACAATGTTTTCCACTTTTAGTCATAAATTTTCCATTCAATTATAGAGATTTTTGACAAAATATGTTGAAGTCGTCTGCTGCAGAATTGTCTTGTCAGGGAAAGGGTTAACAAATATCAAAACTGCAATTGGTACAACTAATAATTTCGAAAAAAACACCTCTTATTGCAAAAAGAATTTAATATTGAAAATACTAGTTTTGATAAATACCATCACATATTTTACTATGTCTTATTTGCAAGTGTTATGTGACTAGTCTTGGCATGTCTCAGCAGATACTTACACTAAGTGTAGGTTCGCACCTAAGGGTTTCACATGTATGTATATATTCATGCCACGCCTTGACCTAGTGGTTAATCTCGGGGATTTGGAACTGGGCATCCCGGGTTCGATCTCTTGATGTGGTCATAGTGGAGTGCATTTCCTAGCCTAGTACTGGTTTGTTTACCCATGGACCATAAATAAGTGAACTGTTGCTGGGATATAACTGAAACCCCAGTGAAATGAAAAATCCACATCAACAGTTTGAAAGAATCACCTTTGTGTCTGACATGGTTTATAAAAATAACATTGTATCCATGTATAGTAACCTACCAATAATGTTTGTCTTGTTAAATTAAATTCATTTGTTGTTGAAGATATACTTTTGTGGGGATATTCTTGACGGCACAGCATAAAACACACATGCATCCCACTAGCGGTTCTAAACGCATATGCATCCCACTACCGGTTCTAAACACACATGCATCCCACTACCGGTTATAAACACACATGTATCCAACTGTCGGATCTAAACACAAATGCATCCAACTACAGGTTCTAAACACAAATGCATCCAACTTCTGGTTCTAAACACAAATGCATCCCACTACTGGTTCTAAACACAAATGCATTTAACTACTGGTTCTAAACACAAACGCATCCAACTACTGGTTGTTAACACACATGCATCCCCCTACCGGTTATAAACACACATGCATGCCACTACCGGATCTAAACACACATGCATCCAACTACCGGTTCTAAACACACATACATCCAACTACCGGTTATAAACAAACATGCATCCAACTACTGGTTCTAAACACAAATGCATTACAATACTAGTTCTAAACACGCATGCATCCCACTTCCGGTCCAACACACACATGCATCTTACTACCAGTTATATACACACATGCATCCCACTAACGGTTCAAAACACACATGTAATCCACTACCGGTTCAAAACACATATGCATCCCACTACCAGTTCTAAACAAACATGCATCCCACTACCGGTTCTAAACACACATGCATCCCACTACCAGTTCTAAACACACATGCATCCCACTACCGGTTCAAAACACATATGCATTCCAATATCAGAATCTTCCATTGTATGTTGCCAAGGGTAAACGGTAAAAATTGATTGGTAATAATCCCACTACACTGAAGTGAAATGTTCAAAGTTCAAAAGATAGTTTGTGAAACTTCCTTTTAAAGTGTCAACAATGACTTCAAAGGTCTCTGAAAAATTGATGCTGGTCCCAAAACCCGACAAAAAGAGCTAGTGTGGGAATTTGCGGGGACTATGAGGTAACGGTTAATCGCGAAATAAGCGAAGATTCCTAAAACAGAGGATGTGTTTGCAAAAATTCACAAGAGTAGGTTAAGCGTATTTGCAGTTGGAACTGGACAAAGATTCCGCGGAACTGTTTACTGTAAACACACACACATGGGTCTATTACAGACGACTGGTGTATGGCGTTAGTTTGAGCCCGACGATTGTTCAATTGGTGATGGAAAAAATACTGGCTCGAATACCAAACTTTGTTTGTAGAATCACATTTGAGGAGCGCGTCATGGCGAACTGTGTCAAATGTGGATTTGGTGTCAAGGATAACTGCATGCATGTTGTTTTCCACGGCTAAGTTAAGTTTGTCCTGTGTAAATGTCACGGACAGTTTTATGCTATATGAATACAAGTCCTCTGCTCTCAGATTCTCTGTTGTTACCCTTCCCCAACAGCTCATTTGTTTCCGTATGCGATTTCCCGTGGTTGACACAAACTCTTTTGAAAATCCGCTATTCCTGTTATTTTTAGTTTTAGCATTATGCGGCTAGTAAGTATGATTTGCTAGGTGCGTGTATTTAAATGATTTCTTCCGGCATTCTTTCATGAAATATCTTTTGAATCAAGTATGACGTCATGCATGTTTTATAACATTTTGCGCGTTTTTATTATGATTGTGTGTTCAATGTAGAGCAGTGTTAACGAGAAATGTAGGCTTGCGCTGATTCTTTACAACGCATGTTGCTATGGATACGAAAATAAATATATAGCTGACTTCACAATATTATGATCTGAACATAATCTTTTGAAATATAATTTTCTTATATATGTTTTAGTTTCATAACGATTTTTCAAAGGGAAATTGTAAAATTAATGTTGTCTCAAAACATTTCGAATGTCCCTCGTATACTCTATTGTGTCTTGTAAGACATAGGACGTTGTTGTACAGCATAACCCGACCTGTAATATGTGCTGATACGGATGAGGGAAGGGATTGTTTAAGTATTTTGTGTTCTCCAATAACCGATGGCTGTATGATTGTTCACATAATTTGTAAAGAGGACTTAAACGTGTAATAGTGGGGTAGTAAGATACGTCTATACGCTTCTTGTCCTTTCCTTTCAAAATAGGTATATATATGAGTAGGCCTGTGTTCCATTATGTTGGTATAAATTCATGATTGAATAATTGTGTGTATTACCTGGCGATTTTTCCTTCTTAAGTTTTCTTTGTGATTTCTATTCTTTCAAATGAGCTGTCTCCATATACATGTATAGGTTGGGAGTTTGGAATGTAGATTGACGTTTATTTAAATCAATGCTCTCTGGTATATATGCTTTCAGAATGTCCTTCAATAATAGTAGGATTTGGTATGTATACCTATTTGAAATGCTGGGCAAAAGCGTTAGCCACAGGTCATTTTCACTGATCGCACAGTAATGTAAAACTTTTAAATGCATTTTCCCCTTAGTGACACAATTCAACTTAAACTTTCCTACTCAACCTTTAACGTCATAAAACGACAGAATAAATACAGATTTATCCGTAAATGTACGTTTTAACTCTTTCAGCGTCGTCATTCCAAAGAGCTAGTGGACTAGTCCATGTTCAAGATCGGGCGATTCAATTGTTCAAAGAAATTTGGAATATGTTGATAACTCAATGCTGATTTCATGTGAGAAAGCTCATTACGAGCTGACTAACCCGAATATGTGTTGTTCGAAAACACTTTCTGATTGGCATTTGCGCTGAAAGAGTTAAAACATCTAAAACCTTTTGAATTCAACAGACACACCGTTTTTATAAATCAAAATGATAAAATGTATGCATCTTTAGAAAATTGTATTTATTCATAGCACGGTGAATTCATCACTAAAGATAACATTAAAACCATCTTTTATCATTTAAATCACATAAAATGTAGATTATTTAGCAAACTCATGTCACTGAAAAGAAACCCTTTTCCCTAAAACACAAGTTAAACATGTTGGACTATGTATACGTATATCTAACAAATGAATGATCATTGGATAATTAAATCCCTAAGAGAAAAGTATGGATGGATTTACTAATATGTCGGGTTTAAACTCGTTTGATAACATCTTGCATAACTACAGTTAGCATTCTCCACTGGAACATCATTAGAAAAAGAGAAATGGTAAGATGAGATCAGACAATTCTATATATTATGGATCCCTGTGTGAACCTTTATAAACGAATAACAAGTGTTGTGCAATGTTACAAACTCAAGCTCGCTGTGCATAAACGTCACCATTAATTCAAATAAAATATAATAATATTATTAATACATAGATTCACATAAAAATAGTTATTTATGTTCATACAATAATACTCTGAATAACCATTTAATTTGATGTTCACGTAACCGCATCAGACGACATTTTAAAACGTTGTATCAAAAGGTAAAATTAATCATAATGAGCACTTTCTTTATTTGCTACATTTGCTACAATATTTTCAATACTATTAAATGATTAAGCTATTATTCAAAATCATTTTTAATGTTTCTGCCAAGCCGATTCAGAACCTTTATGCCTTGCAGATGTTTATTAATTGCAATCGTTTAAGTATGCGACAAATGATCGAGAATAACGGGGAAAACGAATTAATTGATTAATTGGGCTAAAATAACGTTTTCAACAATTTTGAAATAGTCCAAAGATAGGGATAGCAAAGTTGGCACCAATTTCCCTTTGCATTTGTTAAAAGATAAGTAATATAGTCAAATGTAGTTTAAACTTATTTATTTTAAATCGATTGAGAAACAAGCTTTAAGCTTATATTATTCACGCTCGATGTCTGCTTCCTGGATACTTAACCAGTACTCGCGCCGATTGTGTGGAAAAATGTCAAATGTATACGAGTTTATTACTAGCATGTAATGTTATTCCCTTCTAGAAGTGACCTTGTACATGTACAACGTGTATAGATTTTGAACACCGCGGAAAATAAGATATCTTTATATGTACATATTCCCATGACCTTGAATATTACAAGATTTTGCTTAATTATGTATCACGAAGGTAATCCTGATAGGTTGTAATTGATTTGTTTCATCTGTTTCAAAAATTGAAAAAAGAAAAAAAAAAAATTCTGGTCGTAGCTATTGAGCGCGACAAGCTCTGTGTTTTGCTGTTCATTAGTACTTTTGTACTTTACCAAAATCAACTGTAATATTGGACTAAAGGGTCAATAATTGTTATCACTGTCCCTCCACGACGTAAATAACGTCAACACTGGCATGCTTTCGTTCTTTTCTATCAGGTATTTAAACGTCTTCCTAAATACAGTAGTCCCACCTTTAGTAACCGTTGCTGCGTCGGACGTGGCCGGATATTTTAACATGTCTCGCAAAAGAACATCTTGTGATTTAAAGATGAAAGTCACAATGACCACTACCTTATCATTCGATCATTATTTTCGCATGTACATGCAGTTTGATATATGTATGTGTTAACATGTAGGAGACATAGCTCGGACGAGTGTTTATCAAGTAGGTTCAATATTACAAATGTAGAAGTAAATGCCATATATACCCTTCTTTGGGACTTGAATTTTCATCCTCACTAGGGATAAAGGAAGTTGGATCTGCAGTCATGTGTCTCTTGTTCTGGTTAAGCTTATCAACCCGTCTACTGACATAGGCATAAAGGAAGATGGATGTGCGGTCATGTGTCTCTCGTTTTGTTTCAGTCCATCACACCGTCTACTCGCATGTGTTTCTTGTTCCGGTTAAGCTCATCACCCTCTAGTCACAAAGAAATAGAGGAAGATGGAAATACGGTCATGCGTTTCTTGTTCCGGTTAAGCTCACCACCCCGTATACTGACATAGGGATACAGGAAGATGGATGTTCTGTCATGTGTCTCTTGTTCGCGTTAAGCTCATCACCCCGTCTACTCACATAGGGATAAAGGAATATGGATGTACGGTCATGTGTCTCTCGTTTCGGTTAAGCTCGTAATCCCGTTTACTCACGTAGGGATCAAGGAAGATGGATGTGCGATCATGTGTCTCTTGTTCCGTTTAAGCTCATCACCCTGTATACTCACATAGGGATAAAGGAAGATGGATGTGCGATCATGTGTCTCTTGGTCCGGTTAAGCTCATCACCGCGTCTATTCACATAGGGATACAGGAAGATGGGTGTGCGATCATGTGTCTCTTGTTTCGGTTAAGCTCATCACCCCGTCTACTCACATAGCGATAAAGTAAGATGTATGTGCTGTCAAGTGTCTCTTGTTCCGGTTAAGCTCTTCACCCGTCTTCTCATATAGGGATAACAGAAGATTGATGTACGGTCATGTGTCTCTTGTTCCGGTTAAGCTCATCATCCCATCTATTTACATAGGGATAAAGGAATATGGATGTACGGTCATGTGTCTCTCGTTCCGGTTAAGCGCATCATCCTGTCTACTCACATAGGGATAAAGGAAGATGGACGTGCGATCATGTGTCTCTTGTTCCGGTTAAGCTCATCACCCGTCTATTTACATAGGGATAAAGGAAGATGGATGTGCGATCATGTGTCTCTTGTTTCGGTTAAGCTCATCACCCCTCCTACTCACATAGGGATAAAGGAAGATGGATGTGCGGTCATGTGTCTCTGGTTCCGTTTAAGCTCATCACCCCGTCTACTCACATAGGGATACATGAGGATTATAATGTCGCCGTGCTATAATGCAAACATCATTGAATAATGTGAAAACCCCGAACGAGACTAGTGTTATGTGTAAACATCAGCGAGCGAGCAGTGACTCCACAGACTCGACCTATCCGCCAATGTCTTTGTCTCCACTGTGCGCAGATGAATATAGTTATCCGAACTCATTATTATTCCGTAAAGCAACGTTTTATCGTCACCTTCTTTGAAAACTTCTCACGATAAGACAGAAAGAAACAAATCATAATTACGGCATGTGACTTATTTTCTGTATGCGATTTGAACCAAGAACTATACGCTGTACCGACGAGTACCAGCGATTACGCGTAAGTACCCCGCTTTGACTATCAATACAAGTGTAAAAGACAAAGACCAAATGAATGTGTGTGCACAATTTGAAGACAATCTAACAAGATAGATATGTGTAACTATGATTCTTAAAAAATAATAAATATATATGACGCCAAATTCTGTTTAACACATACAACTAGAGAAAAAGAAAGAAACTGCTCGGTTTTATTATTCACATTTTTTAAGAATATTTTCAAATCTCACCTGCTAATAGTGCGTTAAAAGTTGTCAATTTCAATGAAATAAATAATTTGATTCGACATTTAATTTTTCCAAATATCAACATGTGGCTTTAAGGATATTAATGTGTAACCTTCATCGGCAATATTGATAATGTGTAACACACAGGATGGTTAATGTTCCAACAAGATTAAGCCCATGTTATCCGTTTTAGTTATAACATGTCAATAGGCTAACATGGGGTTTATTGCATATACGATTACGAGGAGTGACACTTTAGGCGAGCTAGTACATGTCGCAAATGTCGCTAGAAATATTCATTGTCCGCTTGCAATGCATGTTTATGTTACCTAGATGTAATATTTAAAACACAAATCACACATTTGGAGATCACTTTTTTCAAGTCGTTATTTCTGACAATGTTAAAGTAAAAGCAAAACAAAGCAATTTCTCCTTTTGTCACAATGTTTTCATTTCTTTCATGCTTTTAATGCTGAGCGATGGTTAACGTACGTATACCTGAGCTACGTCCCATAAACACTAACCATGAGCAATTTACAGTCTGGTTAAAGTTTGTAAAGTCAAACAACCCTGCACGCAGAGCACGTGTCAACTGTGTAGACGAAAATTAATGTGAGAAACCGCATACATCATTTTATAGAACTGGACTGGTCGATCAAGGGTCACAGAGAGTTCTAAGAAAAATACATAACCCCTTTCCTACATGTAGACACATTTTGACGACTTTGAAGCAGACAACCTTTGAAAGCATTCTGACAAAAAAAGCAATTTCTCCCTTTGCGAAAAGGTTCATGAGTCTATTAGGGTTATAAGAAACTTCTTAACCCTTCACAAACACGAGCAAGTTTTCAATCTGTCAGATTCATAAGAGTTCAACTCTAAATTAAAGAAAAGGAGATAAGACCAGACTACGATTGAAATCATTGTGAAAAGGGAAAGATTGTACAAATTGAGCGATATTTTTTTTACAATAATGTTAAAAACTTTTTTCATGTAATTATACTTTCATTCAAAGAGATTTTCCATACTTTTTCAAAGATTCCTTCAAAGTAATCTGTCGCATATTTGTTGTATGTGGGAAAGGGTTAAAGAATGTATACTTGAACATAAACTGCACTCAGTGAAGAAACCATTAGTAAATTGATGTTCGTGTAAAGGTTTTGAAGTCAAGTAAGCTTGCACGAAGAGCAACAAAAAAAGCAAATTCTCCTTTTGCCACAATGTTTTCATTTCTTTCTTCAATAAGTCTTTCATTCATATATAGTTTCTACAATTTTTGCTTTGTTATATATTCAAAGTTGTCGTAATGCTTATTAATGGTTCATGTACGTTTATTTGAGCTACGCCCCATAAACGCTAACCATGAGTAATTTCCAGGCTGTGTAAAGTTTGTTAAGTCAAATCAACCTGCACGCAGAGCACGTGCCAACTGTGTAGACATAGATTAATTTGAGAAATCGCATATATCACTTATGAAACTATACTGGTCGATCAAGTGTCACAGAAAGTTCCTAGAAACTTATTAATCGGCCTTTCAAACATGAAGACGCATTTTGACGCATTTGAGGCAAACGACTATCATTGTGAAAAAAAGGAGAAATTGCTTAAACAGTTCTTCTTTAGTCAGAATGGTCAAAAGTCACAGAGGGTTCAAAGACACCTTTGAACACTTATCCACATGTACACGCTTTTTTAAGTACATGTTTACGAAACAGACGACTTTCGAACCGTAATGAAAATGGAAAAATAAATTGAAAATAATAATTTCTCCTTTTGTCACAATGTTTTCAATTTATTGTTTCAGTAATTATACTTTCATTGATACATCTGTTCCACGTTTATAGAGGTTTTATCCCATTTGCCTATACATGCTTTCAAAGTCGTCTGTCGTTGAGTTGTTGTATGCGGGAAAGTTTTAAGGTACGTATATAAGCTGCCCTCAAAGAAAAACAATAAGAGTAAATTTCTTTCCGTGTACAGTTTGTAAAGCCGAATGAACATGCACACAAAGCACGTGCAATACGTGTAGAAGTATATCTGTATCTGAATCTACAGTATCACATAGGTATCCAAGAAACTATTACTACATTTTCCACATCCATTTTGACTCTTCTACATCAGACGACATTTGAAATCATTGTGACGAATGGAGAAAAAGCTGAAAGCGAGCAATTCTCCGAGTGCCACCCTAATTTCAAGTATATAGAGATAGTAGATGTTTTTAAAAAGACATTGATTCAAACGATCAAATTCTCCTTTCCTGATAATGTTATCAACACTTCCAGTCATTATATTTTCATTTAAAGAAATTTAGGATACTTTTACTCAAGTCTTGTTCAAATTTGTTGTATGTGGGAAACGGTTACAATACAAGCAAAACTATCAATTTCTCCTTTTGTCGCAATGTTTTCACTTCTTTCATCAATCACTATTTCATTTATAGACAGTTTCCACATGTTTGCTTTGTTATATTCAAAGTTGTCGTAATGTTAATTGGTGGTAAACGTACGTATATTTTTAGCTACGCCCCATAAACACTAACCATGAGTAATTTCCAGTCTGTCTCAAGTTCGTAAAGTCAAATAAACCTGCACGCTGAGCACGTGCCAATTGTGTAGACGAAGATTAGTGTGAGAAACCGCATACATCACTTTATGGAACTGCGCTGGTCGATCAAGAGTCAAAGAGAGTTCTAAGAAAAATACATATAAACCATTAAAAGTTATAAGCACTGTCCCACAAGTAGACGCATGTTCACGAAGTTGAAGCAGACGACTTTTGAAATTATTGTGGCAAGGGGAGAAATTGTTTTAACAATTCTCCTTTAGCCACAATGGTGACAAGTCACAGAGGTTTCTAAGACATCTTTCAACACTTATCCACATGTACACGATTGTTTAAGCACATGTTTACGAAGCAGACGACCTTTGATGGTAACAATGTTCAAAACAAATAACTTTTCAATCATCAATCACTCTTTCACATTGTTGCTTTGTTATGTTCAAAGTTATGTGAGAAACCGAAGAAATCGCTTTATGGGAACTCACAGAAGGTTCCTAGAAACGTCTTAACCCTTTCAAACATGTATACGCATTTATACGAATTTGCACAGATGACATTTGAAATGCATATTTGTGGGATAGAGTAATATGATCTGCGCTACGAGAAAATCAATCATTAGATATTTCATTTCCGTATAAATGTGTGTAAAGCTAAAGAAACCTGCACACAAAACACGCGCGACCTGTGTAATTGATTGATTGATTGGGTGTTAACGCCGTTTTTCAATAATTGTTCAGTCATATCACAGCGTCCTGTTCACCTACTCATACGTTTCCTGGTTTCCCTCACACAAGTACTCAACACAACAAACTTTCCAAGCAACTGGCTGCTTTTTCCACATAGACTAGTATCTCATTGGTGAAAGACGAATTACGCTTGTCACAGTTATTTTTGTTAAACGTCGAAGATATTGTTGGCCGAATTTGGGTTCGAATTCACAACCCCTGGATTGACAGCTTGCCTCGCTACCGACTAAGCTACCGTGGCCCGGCGACCTGTGTAAACGCTGATATATGAAGGAATCCGCATATATCTGTATCTGGAACTATATTGGACAACCAAGAGTCATAGGCGTGCAAAAAAACTTATAAAGCTTTTCCCACATGTATACATATTTTTAAGACTCTGAAGCAGACGACTTTTGAAATCATTCGGACAAAAGAAGCCATTTCTCCCTTTGACAGAAGAATCACAAGTCAAAAAGAGTTATAATAAATTTCTTAACCCTTCCAAAAACGGGCAAGTTTTCAATTTTCCACATTTAACATAAACAAGTTTTCAACAATTAAACTCTTAATTTAAAAAAAAATATTAGAAATAGGCGACGTTTGAAAACATTGTAAAAAGGGAGTATGAATGATTGTAGGACACTTTGGGTCGGGTTTATTGGAGAATCTGATAGTTAGGACCCTACAATACTATATCCGTTAATTCAAAGACAATACAATTTAGACCCTACGATACTATATCCATTAATTCAAAGACAATACTATTTAGACCCTACCAGACTGTGTTCATTATTTAAAAGACAACACTATTTAGACCCTACCATACCGTGTCCGTTAATTCAAAGACAACACTATTTAGATCCTACCATACTGTGTCCATTAATTCAAAGACAACACTATTTAGACCTTACCATACTATGTCCATTAATTCAAAGACAACACTATTTAGACCCTACCATACTGTGTCCATTAATTCAAAGACAACACTATTTATACCCTACCATACTGTGTCCATTAATTCAATGACAACACTATTTAGACCCTACCATACTGTGTCCATTAATTCATATACAACACTATTTAGACCTTACCATACTGCGTCCGTTAATTCATATACAACACTATTTAGACCTTACCATACTGCGTCCGTTAATTCATATACAACACTAT
Organism: Serripes groenlandicus; assembly: GCA_031761405.1. Classification (NCBI taxonomy): domain Eukaryota; kingdom Metazoa; phylum Mollusca; class Bivalvia; order Cardiida; family Cardiidae; genus Serripes; species Serripes groenlandicus. The sequence goes on from JASEVX010000014.1 coordinate 16,621,442, forward strand.
TTAGACCCTACCATACTGTATCCATTAATTCATATACAACACTATTTAGACCTTACCATACTGCGTCCCTTAATTCAAAGACAATACTATAAAACATGTTGGTAGTAGACATTTTAGATATATATGTTTTAGTAAGAAGTGTATTATAACATGGTAAATAATTAGGTGTTAGCATTCTCAGGATTCTAGGACACTTTGGGTCGGCTATACATGAGAATCTCATAGGTAGGACCCACCCATACTATGTTCATTAATTCAAAGACAACATTATAGAACATACTGGCACTAGATATCTTATTTATATATGTTTTAGTAAGAAGTGTATGCTCAGTTTATATATTGACTGTAGCTCGATTCTTATACAATCCATTTGTCAATGCAACGTAAACTGAAGAAGAACCGATTAGGTGCTATAATTCTCTAAACTAGAGCGGTGATATATGAAACACATTTCGATACTTTAACTTTATTTAGATATAATTAAATGTCATTAGAATTAATTGTTTCGTCTGTCTTCAATGTTTACGCTTTTTAATACATCATAACGAAAAATAATGATATATGTGGAAAGGTAGCAAATTAGGTTAAATGGTAGATGTCTGTTACATCAATTAGATATGATAACATGTTATAAAATAGGACGAGGATACATGTGATAGATTTCGAGAGTTCAACTCTTTAAAGAGTCAACAACATATCCTGAGATAATGATGTTACGTCTATCTTGAATATTTGAACATTTAACTGTACTGGTCATAACCGTTTGTTTATTTTGACTTGTCATCGGAAAACACAATTAAGAATATTTTCGGCTTAATATCCAGGTAATAATTGATTGATTGATTGATTGATTGGGGTTTAGCGCCGTATTTAACATTTTCTCAGTCACATCACGGCGGCTAGTTCACCTATTTATTTGTTTTCTGGGGTTCTCACACCAGCCCTGTGTTCCATAGTCACCAAACCCAAAACCTGTTTTGCGAAACCTATATAGGTTTCGTCGATAATCCGTGCATTAGTCGGTAAACCAAACCTGTTTGACGGGAGTACATGCATAATACAGGTAGGTTTCGTTCCGCTCCATAGACAAAACGTGTTTACGTTGTGTTTACTATGGAACACAGGGCAGCTGTACTCAACACAACATACTTTCCTAGCAACTGGCAGCTTTTCCACATAGACTTAGCCCATTGGTGCAAGACGAATTACACATTTTGCATTGACTTTTGTCAAACGTCGGAAAGAAATCTGGCTGAGCCGCGATTCAAACTCACAACCCCTCGATTGACATCCCTCGTCGCTACCGACTGAGCTAGCGGGGCTCGGGTCAAGTTAACATTGTATTTGTCATGTATTGATTGTAATATATAGTATTGTGTTTTATATCATGGGCTTGAAATGAAACATATGTTTGAAGCTGAACAAACAATCTGACATGTTTATGATTCGATATGCGATTTACACGAATACGACGTTAGACAGAATCGTTAAAAAAAAAAAGATTCAATATGCTAAATCGCTTTCAGTGTCTGCTCCCGGTTTAATTGAATACATTATCTGCGTTTAAACGATATAGTGTACGAGTTCCCTTGACGCAACTGCTTTTATCGTGTTATCACTATGTATTTAAACATACCAGGTCACGTGTGGACACTCATCGACAGAGATAACCCAAAGCAAAGTGTAGTTATTGACACATCTTGTTTGTCCTCAATCTTAAACAGTGAAGGTCATATATGTATAATAATCGCAACATTATGGGAAGCCGACATATACGACAAAAATAGAGGATATCAGAATTATAAGTGTTATCTTTGCGCATGCGCTTCTTAATACATCCGCCCTGGGCAATCATCAATGTTCAGAAAATATTAAATGTTAACTTACTTTTGTCCAGTTTGTGTGTGTTTGTGTGTCCATGACTTAGAAAAAGAAGGAATGTTCCAAGAGTTAAGCATATGTAAGTACTGCATTCGCACGCTTAAAATTTATATTTCATGCAAGTCGAATTTTAGCTATATTTTTCCAAGTCAGGTGATAATAATGGATACGCCTACCAAGAGTATTTAAATTCGGAAACATTTTACTTTAATCAAAAATATTTTGTAAACTAAAGTATAAACATCATAAATACAAAACGCTATGTAAGAACACATGCAGGAATATGTTCGATGCCAGTTATAGGAACAGGTCATATTCATTCACGTAAACATGATGGATACCCTCTAATATTCACGTCTACATTGTGGGTTAGGACACAGTTTTCTAACAATATCTCGAAATACGATGACATTATTCCAATTACTTCATGCTTAATTCAGACAAATATGACGGTGAAAGATACACGTTTCAATTACTTTATGTTTACTTCACACAAATATGACGGTGAAATATACAAGTTTCAAATAGTGGCTTAAATTGATTGCTCACAGTTTAACTCAATCAGTATACGCACAGTTTAACTCAATCAATATAAAAACAGTTTAACTCAAGCAATAAACACACTGTTTAACTAAAGCAATAAACACACTGTTTAACTCAATAAACACACTGTTTAACTCAATAATCACACTGTTAAACTCAATAAACACATAGTTTAAGTCAATATATACACAGTTTAACTCAATCAATAAATACACATTTTCACTCAATAAACACGCCATTAAACTCAATAGACATGCAATTTAACTCAATATACAAACAGTTTAACTCAATCAATAATCACATATTTCCCTAAATATACACGCAATTTAAATAAACAGACACGCAGTTTAACTCAATATACACACAGTTTAACTCATTCAATATACACACAGTTTAACTCAATCAATATACACACGGTTTAACTTAATCAATGTACACACAGTTTAAATCAAGCAATATACACACTGTTTAACTCTACATTCACACAGTGTAACTCAAAATAAACGCAATATAAGTCAATATACAAACAGTTTAACTCAATCAATATACAAGCAGTTTAACTCAATCAATATACACACAGTTTAACTTAATCAATAACCAAACAGTTTAACTCAATCAATATACACACAGTTAACTCAATAAACACACAGTTTAACTCAATATACACTCAGTTTAAGTCAATATACAAACAGTTTAATTCAATATACACACAGTTTAACTCGATATACACACAGTTTAACTCAATATGCACACGGTTTAACTCAATATACACACAGTTTAACTCAATAAACACACAGTTTAACTCAATATACACACAATTTAACACAATATACACGCAGTTTAACTCAATATAAACACAGTTTAACTCAATATACACACAGTTTAAGTCAATATACAAACAGTTTAATTCAATCAATAAACACATGTTTTCACTCAATAAACACGCCATTAAACTCAATAGACATGCAGTTTAACTCAATATACATACAGTTCAACTCAATCAATAAACACACATTTTAACTAAATATACACGCAATTTAAATAAATAGACACGCAGTTTAACTCAATATACATACAGTTTAACTCAATCAATATACACACCGTTTAACTCAAGCAATTTACACACAGTTTAACTCAATCAATATACACACAGTTTAACTCAATCAATATACACACAGTTTAACTTAATCAATGTACACACACTTTAACTCAAGCAATTTACACACTGTTTAACTCTATATACACACAGTGTAACTCAATATAAACGGAGTTTTAGTCAATATACAAACAGTTTAACTCAATCAATATACACACAGTTCAACTTAAGCAATTTACACACAGTTAAACTCTATATACACACAGTGTAACTCAACATAAACGGAGTTTAAGTCAATATACAAACAGTTTAACTCAATTAAATATACACAAAGTTTAACTCAATCAATAACCACACAGTTTAACTCAATCAATATACACACAGTTTAACTCAATATACGCACAGTTTAACTCAATCAATATACACACAGTTTAACTTAATCAATAACCAAACAGTTTAACTCAATCAATATACACACAGTTAACTCAATAAACACACAGTTTAAGTCAATATACACTCAGTTTAAGTCAATATACAAACAGTTTAATTCAATATACACACAGTTTAACTCAATATACACACAGTTTAACTCAATATGCACACAATTTAACTCAATATACACACAGTTTAACTCAATAAACACACAGTTTAACTCAATATACACACAGTTTAACTTAATCAATGTACACACAGTTTAACTCAAGCAATTTACACACAGTTTAACTCAATCAATATACACACAGTTTAACTCAATCAATATACACACAGTTTAACTTAATCAATGTACACACACTTTAACTCAAGCAATTTACACACTGTTTAACTCTATATACACACAGTGTAACTCAATATAAACGGAGTTTAAGTCAATATACAAACAGTTTAACTCAATCAATATACACACAGTTTAACTTAAGCAATTTACACACAGTTTAACTCTATATACACACAGTGTAACTCAACATAAACGGAGTTTAAGTCAATATACAAACAGTTTAACTCAATCAATATACACAAAGTTTAACTCAATCAATAACCACACAGTTTAACTCAATCAATATACACACAGTTTAACTCAATATACGCACAGTTTAACTCAATCAATATACACACAGTTTAACTTAATCAATAACCAAACAGTTTAACTCAATCAATATACACACAGTTAACTCAATAAACACACAGTTTAACTCAATATACACTCAGTTTAAGTCAATATACAAACAGTTTAATTCAATAAACACACAGTTTAACTCAATATACACACAGTTTAACTCAATATACACAGTTTAACTCTATAAACACACAGTTTAACTCAATATACACACAGTTTAACACAATATACACGCAGTTTAACTCAATATAAACACAGTTTAAGTCAATATACAAACAGTTTAATTAAATCAATAAACACATGTTTTCACTCAATAAACACGCCATTAAACTCAATAGACATGCAGTTTAACTCAATATACACACAGTTTAACACAATATACACGCAGTTTAACTCAATATAAACACAGTTGAACTCAATATACACGCAGTTTAAGTCAATATACAAACAGTTTAATTCAATCAATAAACACATGTTTTCAATCAATAAAGACGCCATTAAACTCAATAGACATGCAGTTTAACTCAATATACATACAGTTCAACTCAATCAATAAACACACATTTTCACTAAATATACACGCAATTTAAATAAAAAGACACGCAGTTTAACTCAATATACATACAGTTTAACTCAATCAATATACACACAGTTTAACTCAATCAATATACACACAGTTTAACTTAATCAATGTACACACCGTTTAACTCAAGCAATTTACACACAGTTTAACTCAATCAATATACACACTGTTTAACTCAATCAATATACACACAGTTTAACTTAATCAATGTACACACACTTTAACTCAAGCAATTTACACACTGTTTAACTCTATATACACACAGTGTTACTCAATATAAACGGAGTTTAAGTCAATATACAAACAGTTTAACTCAATCAATATACACACAGTTTAACTTAAGCAATTTACACACAGTTTAACTATATATACACACAGTGTAACTCAACATAAACGGAGTTTAAGTCAATATACAAACAGTTTAACTCAATCAATATACACAAAGTTTAACTCAATCAATAACCACACAGTTTAACTCAATCAATATACACACAGTTTAACTCAATATACGCTTAGTTTAACTCAATCAACATACACACAGTTTAACTCAATCAATATACACCCAGTTTAACTCATCAATATGCACACAGTTTAATTATATCAATATACACACAGTTTAACTCAATCAATATACGCACAGTTTAACTCAATCAATATACTAGCAGTTGAAAACAATCAATATACACACAGTTTAACTCAATCAATATACACACAGTTTAACTCAATCAATATACTAGCAGTTGAACTCAATCAATATACACACAGTTTAACTCAATCAATATACACACAGTTTAACTCAATATACACACAGTTGAACTAAATATACACGCAGTTTAACTCAATCAACATACACACAGTTTAACTCAATCAATAAACACACATTTTCACTCAACATACACGCAATTTAACTCAAAAGACATGCAATTTAACTCAATATATAAGTAGTTTAACTCAATCATTAAACACACATTTTCACTCAATATACACGACAATTAACTCAATAGACAAGCAGTGTAACAAAATATACACACAGTTTAACTCAATCAATATACACACAGTTTAAGTCAAGCAATATACACACTGTTTAAATCAATATACACACAGTTTAACTCAATATACACGCAGTTTAAGTCAATATATACGCAGTTTAACTCAAAATACACACAGTTTAACTAAATATACACGCAGTTTACCACAATATGCACACAGTTTAAATCAATATTCGCACAGTTTTACTCAATATACACGCAGTTTATGTCAATATACAAACAGTTTAACTCAATGAATAAACACACATTTTCACTCAATATACCCGTAATTTAATTCAATAGACATGCAGTTTAACTCAATATACACACATTTTAACTCAATCAATATACACACAGTTTAACTGAATCAATATGCACACAGTTTAACGCAATCAATATACACGCAGTTTAACTCAATCAATATACACGCAGTTTAACTGAATCAATATACACACAGTTTAACTGAATCAATATACACACAGTTTAACTCAATCAATATATACGCAGTTTAACTCAATCAATATACATTTGTTTTAACTCAATCAATATACACGCAGTTTAACTCAATCAATATACATTTGTTTTAACTCAATCAATATACACGCAGTTTAACTCAATATACACGCAATTTAACTCAATCAATATACACACAGTTTATATCAATCAATATGCACGCAGTTCAACTCAACATATTGCAATCCGATAGTATGAGAAGGGTGTGTGAAATAAATATTCGGACATACAATATATCTTTATCTGACGACATATCTATGAATTTAAGTTCAATTATTGACATGAATTGAACTTAGTGTGACATAAGTAGAAAGAGATCAATACGTATTCACATATTGTCTGCTATAGAAGCGTCGTAATGCGTCCACATATGGGACACTGTTAGTTGGGGATACTGACAATCTACATCGATAATACAAGCTAAACTATACGCTACCAATACATGAACATTTTCAGTAAGAATTACTCCCTTTGTTAATTGAGAAACACTTCATAAAGGATAGCGTTTCCTTTAAGATAATATTTTCGAAAGAACTATGTGTATTGAGCTAAAGCGTTTGCTAATCTATACTATGAACAAATTAAACCTCGAGACCTAACAAAATAAGTCATACTGTCACCAAAAGCTTGTACATTGTATACACAAAACGTTTGGTTCTCTTTCAGTTTGAAAATCTACAATGGAGGTATCTGGTAAAAGACAAGCCTGTAGTGAGGACTTGGATACCGGTATTCCCTGCGATCCTTGCCTTATAGATAATGTAACTGAAAATGCCCAGTTTTATTGTACTAATTGTGACGAATTCCTATGTGACACTTGTGCAAGAAATCACAGAAAATACAAGGCCCTCAGACAACATCAACTTCTTGATAGGGACGAAATGCCAAGAAAGAAAATATCAGATGTTCTGGACAAGTTCTGTGCTAAGCATAATGAGAAATTAACAGAGTATTTATGTGAGAAGCATGATACATTTTGCTGTTCTGTGTGCGTAACTCTATATCATGTCCAATGCGGTGTCAAATACATCGATGATTTGGCGAAGGAATTCAGCACCAGTCAAGAATATCAATCACTTTTAAAGCAGATAAAGGCTACTGAAAAACAACTTATAGAACATAAGAACAAAACGCAAAATGACTCGATTGATGTTACCAACTGTTTCAGACAATTAAAAGCCGATATTCAGGTATTTAGAAGTGAAATAAATTCGAAAATTGATGCACTGGAATACGAACTAATGCAGCAAGCTGAGCAGATACAAAATGAAGATCTGAAAGCTATTGAATCCGTGGATACACTATACGACAAGCTTCTAGTAGACATGTCGGAAATGTCATCCACTCTAGGACTTCTTGAAAAATGTAAACAAAACCAGCAGTTATTCATTTCTGCCATGAAAGCTCGAACTCAGGTCAAAGACTACAATGACAAAACACAAAGCATGTCACAAGAAAACATTGTGAGAAGGTATGAATTTTCACGCAATGAAGACATACTGAACGCACTTAATTCGCCGCGGAAACTTGGATCGTTGGAAATGAAAAAAGATGGAAAGAGAAGATCCACGAAACGAGATCAGACAGTGATAGGACTGATGAATGAAGACAATCCTACCATTGGTAAGTCAGGTTTAAGAAGGCAAGAGGAAAGAAGAAATGATCAGCAAACACAAAATGAAGAAAAAAACAAGAAGACAGACTTCTTTAAACCAACAAAATTCAAATTAATGAAGAACATTAAGATGAATCACAAAAGCGACACATTAGAAGTATGGATAACAGGAAGTGTGTTGTTGTCCAGTGACCTTTTAGCTGTAGCAGACTATAATAATAACTCTATTAAAGTCGTTAACATACGATCAGACACCATTACGTGTTACATCAAACTTGATGATCAACCATGGGATATAACATGTACAGATCCGGGAACTCTAGTGGTGACATGCAACCAAAACTTAGTGTTTCTACGTGATAATGGAACATTATCAGTAGTAAAAAGGGTACCAATGGAGTCAGATTGTAAGGGAATTACATATAGAAAAGGCAAATTATTTGTTACGTTTGGTGGAAAACATTCGTCGGTGAAAATCCTTAATCATGAAGGGAAAGTTCTTCAAACATTCAAACACAATGATCAAGGACAGAACCTGTTTAGTACTCCATGGTACATTACAGTTAATAGTGACGGGGATACAATGTATATTTCAGACTATGATCAGCACACAGTAACAAGTTTGAGTATGGACGGTAAAGTGTGTAATATATATAAACATGACAAGTTGAGGTATCCATTAGGTCTGACTCTGGGCGATGATGATAGTATTTATGTGGTGGGGTACATGTCATACAACATACATCAGATAACACCGACGTGTACACCCGTACGTATTGTTTTAGAGGAGAAACATGGGATAAGACGAACAATGACAGTGTTATATAATAACACAGACAAAACGCTGTATGTCAGTAACGAACAATCAGGTGACCTGTTGAAGGTCTACACACTTGAGTAAACATACATAATAGTCTTATAATGGCTGATAGTTATGTTATATATTTGTAGCGGGATATAAGTAACAAATGATATATCAGATATCATCACATTTATATATTAGATATAGATAGATCCATTTTGACGCATCTGCAACAGACACATTTAAAAAAACCAATGTGAGAAAAGAAGCAATTGCTCATCATGAGCTATTACTTCATCTGCCACAATATTTTAAACTTTTTTTAAAAGTTTCTGTTAAAGAGATTTTCAATAAACTTCCCTATGTTTTTTCAATTTCCTCTGCTATAAATTTGTTGTATTTGGGAAAGGGAAAGTTAAACTGATTGTATGGCTATTCATGAGCAATATATCAGTCAGATTGATTGATTGGTGTTTAACGCCGTTTTCAATAATTGTTCTGTCATATCACTGCGGCCAGTTCACCTATTCGTGTGTTTCATGGCTTTGTCACAACAGTAATACACACAAGGATATTTCTAAGCAACTGACTGCTTTTACACATAGACTGTTTGCACATTGGTAGAAGACGAATGACAATTGTCACAATGACATTTGACAAACGATGGAAAGAATGTTGGCCGAGCTGGGGTTCGAACTTACAACCCCTGGATTGACAGTCCACTATGTGACAAAAGACGTAATTGATCATCATGAGCTTTAAAGTCTTCCGTCACACTATTTTAAACTTTATTTAAGTGTTTCAGTTAAAGAGATTTTCCATAGATTTGCCTATGTTTTATATCAGTCAGACGATTATCGTTAGTATCAACTCTTCCGATTGCATATGTTAAATAAGGAATTGTGATCAGCTCTGTGTAACTCTGTCCCACATAATACAATCCGAAGGAGATTGCTTTGAAAACACCTTTAAAAAATATGGAAAACCAATTGATTTGGAAGCAGTATGACAAGAGGAGGAATTGCGCATCATACGGTCAATGTCTTCTTTTAGCGCTATATTTATCAAAATTCGTCCGTGCAGAGGTGTCAGAAAGTGTTTGTATATTAAAAAGGGTTAATTAAACAAAAAAAAATTGTCTAAAGCTAAACATCACGTTCTGCAGTAATATGACGTCGTTTCCTTTGAAAATTGGCCACATTTAGTGAGTCGTTTGTTCGTTTCACTATTTGCTTCTACAAAACACTTTGATTGTGTTACATTAAGTGTGCATGATACGACTACGACTCACATACAATAAAACTACCATATTTATATATACTTTCGAATATCTAGACCATTATTTATTTGTCTCGATTTTAGTTTAAAAAACTGCTGTTGTCATAAGGTTTTGGTTTAACAATTGATTTTTAATGGATTTGTTAAGTTTTTGGAAAAGGCAAGATAACCAAATTTAATTAAACAGTCATTAGTTTACACACTGGTCAGCCGGCGCAGATTTACCTTCTGTGTATTATACGTACTTTTACATGTATATAGATATATCAACTTTGAATAAAAGAGAACAACTTGAATAATATTTATGTTTATTTATGTTTATTGTTTGCAAGAATGCTCCAATTTTTCATACTGGACGTTAAAATCCAGTACTCAACGAGATAGTGTACAACGATTCCGATATGAGCTAATAATGCACCCAACTAAGGTTCCCGGCTCTGGTAGTCACACATATGCTTAGATATATATCGCATATAATGGTAGTCAATAGTTTAACCACTTCACCATTGGAACTGTACATAAACTGTATTATAGTCCATCGATTGCGACACAAACTTCCATCTTACGAGTATATTGATCACGCTCGAGGTCTGATTTGGCTTGTCTGAACAGATCGTAGCGGCAGATCCGGCTAATCAACGGGTTCGAACTGGAGGCCTTTGGTGAGAGAGGCAAACACTCTACCACATCACCAATGCTTTTTGTTGTTATACCTATGTGAACTAATGAGAAATATTGCTGCGAGAAACTACCTTTATAGGTGAAGAGGTCGTCGTGGGATAACTTAAATACTATCGAAAACGACGTCCAATAAATCGTACATGAAAATTGGTTACATGAATCTGTTTGAGTTTTCTTAGGATTGTATGACACAGTAGGGCGGGGGTATATAGGGATCTCTACGTATTCACCTTCATTATAGAGAGTATCCGTTCATGTAGAGTAAAAGCTGAAAACGCATGAAAGCTTGTGAGCAGTGATCTTACTTACCTTAGCAAACGTTTGTTTTAGGCAATTATTCAGAAATCCGCGTTAAACCCGGCTTTACCGTGTCGTACAATCCTGTAACAACGGTATAACACATGTTAACAACTCACATATTTACAACCGCTCAACCGTGTAAAATAATCCAGGAACAATATATAAAACATGTCCAATATATAAATCATTAACCCTGTGACTGCTTGAACCGTGTCATATAACAAGTCAGTCCGAAGCGAAGCGGGCTGTCAATCCAGGGGTTGTGAGTTCGAATCCCGGCTCGGCCAACTTTCTTTCCGACGATTGACAAAAAGCAATGCGACATGCGTCATTCGTCGTCCACCAATGGGCTATGTGGAAAAGCAGCCAGTGGCTTGGGGAGGATTGTTGTGTGGAGTACTGGTGTGAGAAAACCACGAAATGCAATAATTGGTGAACTGGCCGCCGTGATATAATTGAGAAATTGTTAAAAATGGCGTTAAACCCCAATCAATTAATCAATCGGCTTGAACCGATAGTGTGAAGCCTTTTGGACCAACAATTCAATATTTTCAAACAGGTTTATAATGATGCATTGCATTCGGTAGTACTCTTTTTCGCAAATGTGTATCGAGTCAAACAATATCTACAGATATTACGAGCGTGACAAATAAACAGGAAAATGAAATATAAAATACTTCGTCTGGAAACTGAGTCCATTTAAATGTGTAGAGAACTCCGAAGTAGATTGATTGTGAATACACTTAATTGTCCTCGCAAAATCAATTTATGAACTCAAGTAAACGAACTGCTGATGGTACTCACAAAACACGTCTCATAAAGACTGAGAATTATCTTAAAACCAGATGAAGAATATGCATATGTATAATAGCATCAGAGTGAGTATTAATTGCCAGCTTCCATTCAACAGATAGTTAAGTACAATAAGAAGTAATATTATGGTATCGAGGGTTCTTCTAATATTCCCCTATACGTTAGAGAAATCATCATTGATAGGTGAATGTGTTGTCATGATGAAACTGAAATGCCATTGGAAATGGCGTAACATTACCACCAATCATAAGCCAAAAGTCTCTTATTATTCACCGTCTAGTCGTCCATGCATCATGAAAGCCGTTCGGGACCGGTTTAACTACCAACAAACCTCACAATGTATTAATAGGCACGAGTTAAGGAAACGTATTAACAATACCGCCGCGAGCATGAATTGAATGGCATAGGAAATATTGTTGAAAGCGATAGTTGGTTCAAGTAGAACAAAACTGATACTATTTCAAAAACTGCTAACGAAGTAAGAACTATAAATAAAACAAAGCAGATTGTAAAGAGTTATCTTTATCCTTGAAGGACATGAACGGTCACCTGCAGTCACGCCTTCATAGCAGCCAATTTCAGTTTGTCTCTAACGGGATCGGTGATGTGGTGGTAGAGCGATCAGAATATGGGCCCAGAGCGCATCAAGTTTGCCATAAGCGTGGTATAAGCGTTGTGGAAACACCAGATAATGTGTTGTGGTCGCCAAGATTGCCAATGATCGCCGAGTCACGGCGTTTTGATTTTTAGCATGTTTAAAACAAAAGCCAAAGTTCGGCGATCTGACATGGAACGCGGTGAGAACTCGTTGGGGTCGCAAAGGTCGTTAGACAAGCTTCGTAACATGTCCATGAACGTATTACATGGGCAGTACACGCGTGGCAAAGACGCTGCGAATATGGTAACATTTGCAACGACGACTTCATGGCGCCCTCACTACGACCCTCGCGTGTCTGCCACGACCATACCATGCCTTCGGAGACCATATAGCGTTGTCATGGCAATTTAACGACGATTTCACCACTGTTGCGCGATTGCATCACATCTGCAATGGATTCCCAGTGCGTCTAAAACGTTATAATTGGGTTCCCACTTCGTTTATGGAGTTTTTAATACGGCCATGGCGTGTTTCTCAAGCTCCAATGACGACCATGCCTTTCATGTGCGACCTGCTGTAAAATCTGGCGTTTCAAGTCGCGATCTACGGAGACTACGTGTGATAGGAGCCCACATGAGCGTGGTTACAGCGCCGCGGATCGCCCGTGCCAAGCCAAGATATCTAAGTAGAAACGCCATAAGTGCGGAGAGGGCGCGGCGGGCGCGACACGAGAACGAAGTATGATCGGACAGGTCACGATAACAGCGCGGCTTTTTTAAGTTTATTTTTACTTTTTCTCGCATTGTGTTCACGTTTGACGGCGACCTTATACATTTTGTCGTCGCCGTATGGTCGTGGCTGGTCGCCGTCCAGTCTGACGGGGCTTTGATCTACGCTTAAGCCTCGAATGGCAATATACATATATACCCAGTGGAAGTGCACAAGCATCTCAAGCTAATAACAATATCCACTGATAAACGTATACATTGTGTACCTCACGTACTCGTTACCCCCACCGAGCTATGTAATAAGCGTGTGATAATAATTTAATTCATCATTTTGTTTTAACCCTTTCCCATTTGAAGACGTATTTGGTCGTATATGCAACAGAGGACTTTTGAAATCACTATGGCAATGGAAGCTATGCTCATAAGTAGCCATTTCTCGGATTACTACAATGTTATGAACTCTATTCAATATATGCATATATTTGTCTATATTTTTTCAAAGACTTCTTCTACTGATCTTTTATAGTTGGAAGAGGGTTTAACTTGAGCATGTTTTTGGCGTTATAAAAAAGTAAATTATCACCAAAGACGCACTTTTGCAACTTACAATAACTAAACACCGTGCGACTTTAAAGTTATCAAGGCAAAACTATGGAACATATTTTTCTGCCTTTTACCACACTGTTTTCAAAAGTCATCTGCTGCAGGTGCGCCTAAAAATGGCTATACATTTATGAAAGTATTAAGCTACACATGATCTACGGTAAAATCTAGAAGAAGAAGAAGAAGAAGAAGAAGAAGAAGAAGAAGAAGAAGAAGAAGAAGAAGAAGAAGAAGAAGAAGAAGAAGAAGAAGAAGAAGAAGAAGAAGAAGAAGAAGAAGAAGAAGAAGAAGAAGAAGAACTAATGCAATTTGCAGGCTCTTTGAAGATATTGACAATTGAAAACTACGGGCGAGATAGGGTCTAAATGATTCAAGTAAATCGGATCATATATCATCTGCACATTTACATAACCAAAGGAGTTATACGTCTAGTTTTGTGTCGAAATATTGATTTAGGAATAACTACCTGTACACGGACAGTGAAGGCTAATTTGCGGCTGTAAGCATGATAAAGGCTCGACGAAGTCCTTCGTCCCTGTATTGAGATACATAACGTCTCTAAAATCGCTAGACGAGAAAGTGATATTTGTTTTCATTTTCATTCCTACATGTTTATGGCTTAGTTGAGACTGTGTGGATGTTCAAGGCTCGTCTGATTCTGAGTCTGTCCTGTACACAGATGCATTGGAACCCTAAATTAGCTAGACGCGGCAAAAATAATATTTGCTGTCCTATTCTAACTTGCAAACCGACGGTGAAGTCATTGATGAGTCTGTGTGGATGTGCAAGGCTCGTCTGAGTCTGAGTTTTACTGTACACAGATGCATTGGAGCCCAAAATAAGCTAGACGTGGCAAATATAATATGTGCCGTCCTATTCTAGCATGCAAACCGACGGTGAAGGTTTTGGTGAGTCTGTGTGGATGCTCGAGGAAACTCATAGTCTTAACTGTTCACAGATCCATTGGAGCCCTAAATTAGCTAGACGCGGCAAAAATAATATTTATTTTCTGTCCTAAATTCCTAATCTAACATGCATACCGACGGTGAATGCTTTGGTGAGCCTGTGTGGATGCTCAAGAGGAAAATATGAGTCTTAACTGTTCACAGACACACAAGAACCATAAATCGGTAGATGTCGCTTAAAAAATATTTATATTCATAATCCAACATGCAAACCGACAGTGAGGACTCTGGTGAGACTGTGTGGATGCTAAAGGTTTACCTGAATATGCACCGTACACTGATGCATTAAGACCCTAAACTCGCTAGATTCGGCTAAAATTGTATTGTTATTTATACATGTAGTCTTACATGTAAGCGGACAGTAAAGGCTTTGATTATACCACGGATGCTCTAGGCACATTCCTTTTCTCACTTGCATACGCATTTTGACGCATCCACGGCAGATGTCTTTTGCCACAATATTTTCAACTCTGTTTACTAGTTTTATTTTCATTTGTTTAGATTCACCATATTATTGCCAAGATGTTTTCAACATCGTCTGCTGTAGATAAGTTATATGATGAACCCCGAATCGTGTGGCGCGGCGGCTTATATTATTTACTTCTTGGCAATAGTGAACGAGTTAAACAAAACGAGAGTTTCTTAATTGTATTTTTTCTCAGATATATATAAACCATGTATTGCGATATTTGGTTTTATTACATATGCAAACATGAACATACTTTGTAGATAATAATATCAACATTATATATTCTATGTGATGAGCAACATTTAGGAAATACATGTCTAACTAATATAAATAATGAACTCTTGTACTTTTAGTACTTTTAGTACTTTTGCAAAACATCAAACTGAAATACAGTATAATTAGGTAATACATGTATAACTAATATAATGAATGAACTTTTGTACTTTTAGTACTTTTGCAAGTCAATCATCAAACTAAAAGTAATACGAAATGTATGATATTTGCTTCACATGTACTTAATGGAACACTCATATTAACACTATATGCAATAATATCATAAACTTATCTAACATACATTAATATAAAACGTGAATTTTAAACGTTTTACAGTCATAGTTAACTATTGAACACAACATATAAACGTATGACATGGCTTTTATATTGATCAATAACATATATCGATTATAAAGGTTGCAATTTATATGTCTGTACAAGATTGTATTTCATATGAAATTATGTTATACAGAATTTTGAATTTACTCAGCAAACTGTATTATTTCATATGAATATTCAAGTATGTATTGAGATTTATTTTTTCAAAATTACAATTTGATCAAACGAATGAGTATGCCCTTACATCTCTTAAATATATGTTAGAATACTTTGATTTCTACTGTACATGAAGACCTCTTCAATACACTGCGAATACACACCAAATTACAACACAAAATGACAGTTTTACAAAGCATTTAATAACCACTGACATTTGCAAGGGAGCGTTGAAAATCGTTGTCACAATGCATTGTCACGGATAACGTATTAATATTGTCACATTCTACTCATTTGCAAAGTATTCACCATGATGTGAAACCCACTTATGGTTGCGTCTTACAATAATTTCTAGTAGACTTTCAATAGCAAATACATTATAGTTACATGAGAAATGTTGAAGTCACGTGATGTAAATGACGGAGAACACCCGCACAAATAGTGAAAACTATTCTAGACTGAATTACGAATGCAAACATAAGCAAACGTGAACATATGAAAATTAAATTCCGCCTATTCGTGATAACTAAATAAAATTACAAGTCTCTGAATGTATAAATATCATATTTAGGTGTAATAAGGGACAAATTACCAATCGTCATCCATTTTGTCACACTGTTCTTTAAAAGTCATCTACTGCAGAGGCGTCAGTTGATGTACTACTTAAATGGTTTTGAACGGTTGTTTAGACAGTAAAAGTTTATAATTTCTGGTTTATAATGTTTCTTCGACGAACTTGCTTTTCGAAATTGCAAGCATTGTGTTGGTACTTTTGTAAATGACACAACATTTTCTTATCAATTCATCTCTACCATAAAAGCAATTATACGGTTTAGATTGTGTTTTAAATATTCATGCTCAATGTTGAATGACAAACAACCTGACGTTCAGGTAGTTATTTTACCCTTGTAATATGCAAATATGCAGCAGACGACTTTGAAAAGATCTAGGCAAAAGTAAGGTAAATCAATTTAAATAAAATAATAATTACTGACACAATTTGAAAATATTGTGGCAAAAGGAGAAATTGCTTATTTTGAGCAATTTTCCGTTTGAGACAATGTTTTCAAACATAGTCTGCGGCAAAAGCGTCAGAAAGCGTCCATATGAGGGAAAGGGCTTAAATAGTTGTATCATGCAGAATTACTTAATATCCGATGTATATGCATGGAAATCAAATGTGTTTTACGTATACGATATAAAATTGGTTTATTTCATTGTCATACATTTGGGATTTTGAAATTGTTTTAAGCTGATACTCATCCAGTATAATTGGTCTAACCCTTTCACACATACAGACGCTCTCTGACGCCTCTGCAGCAGGTGTCAACTGAGAACTTTGTGGAAACAGGTGAATTTGCTCATATCAAGATATTTCTCCTATTGCTACAATGTTTCCACGAATATTTTAATAATTCCATTAATTTCCACCTATATGTGTCCATAGTTTAATAATATTAATCTGATGTATGGCGATTGTTTAGGTTTTAGCTGATATGTTTTCAAAGTTGTATTCCTCAGATGTGTTTGTATGTGGGAGCGGGTTGACGTTATCATCTTAATAACATTCATAGGCTGGATCGTACGTTCTCTGTACAGGTATTCATTTACAAACATCATCCAGGTTTACATTCACAACAATTGTAGTCTTTGGTCAGAGAGAACACTTTATGTTCGATATTGCAGTAACCTGACGATGGCATCGCTTTTAAAGATTTATAACTTATTCATCGTTTGTTTCCAACAAACGTTTGCGGCTCAAAGCAATCTTCGAGTTCATAAGATATCACCTTCAGATAATACGTCAGGACTAGTGTGTGCTATCGAAAAATGGGACGAGTTTCAGTCAAGAGGGGCCAGGTTCAATACCCTGGCAGGTGAATGTGAGTCTTTGACCGAATTGTGGTTTACGAACAAAGTTCAAGAAGCAGGTTTCACCTTCTACCAACTTCGAATGACAGAGGAAGGATTTAAACCGGTATGCCTTCTTACTTACTACAACCCTGTGAGAGTAGCCTTTGTATAAGCGTTTAATAAAGCCTTTCCTACATATAGACGCTTTCTGACACCTCTGCAGTATACTTCGTTCGAAAACATCGTGAGAAATTGCTCAAAACGACTAATTTCTCCTTTTGCCACAATGTTTTCAACTGTATTCAATAGTTACATATTCATCTTAAGAGATTTTCCATATTGTTGTCTAAATGTATTCAATGTTGTCTGCTTCAGAATTTCTGTATGATGAAAAGGGGGATAAGTACCATGTATATAAGGAAGAATGCTGTGCTGCTACATATTCTCGGTTGAAGAAAGAAATCGATTGAATGATGGATACTTATATATTGCAATAATATTATTCAAAATATCTATTTAAAATCTAAAATCAGATAAGTAAGATTGTATGGCTTATTCTTTCATTAAGAGACAGATGTTGACTAAGTCAATCATGATAGATTATATGAAAGTCTACAAACACACACATAGCATACGTGGAAGAACAATTCAATTCAATTCAATCCTTTATTGGCAAATATCGACAAAATTTGTCTTTGGCCATTTACAAATCGGAAGAATATGGCTTAGACAAAAAAAAAAAAATACATATACAACTAAACAATATATCAAATAAATAGTATTTAGTATATCAAATGAAAAAGGTACACAATAAAATATGTTAGGGAACTAACTTTCTTACGTCATCGCGAATAGCATAACATTCAGAAATATATCTACATAGATTAATTAATACTTTCTGCTTAGAACTAGACAGTAATTTAATAAATTTACTTATGTTGGGCCATTGCATATTACCAAGATGTTTTTGTCTGATAACTGAATATTGTGGACAACACAACAGAAAATGATATTCATTTTCGATCAAGTTGGAAGAGCAAACTTTACAATGCCTCTGTTCTCTTGGAATACCATTAAAACGACCAGATTCAATTTCTAACTTATGTGAGCTTAATCTAAAACGAGCAAATACTTTAAGCCATTTGTTATTCGAAATAATATCCAGATAACTTTCATAAGAGAATTCTTTTTTGAAATTAGAATATAATTCTAACTTTGGCTAGTTATTAATTGACATATGCCAACTTTGAATAAATTGGTCATATATTCTTCTTTTAAAGATTGTAAAATAATTACAGTTTCTATCAAAATTTAATCTAATATGTGTAAGGCCCAGATGATCAATTATTGAATTAATCTTCTTTGCCCAACAATTAGTATTAATTGTATTACATTGATCCCAATATGAGTCATATAAGGGAGAGTTTATGTTCGACATTATCTTGCACCAAAACTTCAAAGAACGCTGTTTACAGATAACAGATAGAGGCAGTCTTCCAAATTCACCGTAAACTGCGTTATTTGGCGTTTGTTTTTTAACACCTAGTAGATATCTCAGAAAACGTAAATGCAAATTATCAATATCTTTGAAAGTGTAGACACCCCAGACGTCTGCACCATATAATAAAATAGGAACAACCATGGCATCGAACAGAGAAATCTTTGTTTTAATATCTAATGGATTTTTATCAAATATCTTTAACAAATTGCCATAAGCTCTTAAAGCTTGTCCTTGTAATGCTTTTATTGCTAAATTAAACGTGCCTGTGTAATTGAAGACAATGCCTAGATATGTAAAACTGTCCACAATTTCGATTAATTTTCCATTAATATGAAACAATTGATCTTTGGATGATCTTCTCTTTTCAAAAACACATATTTTAGTCTTATCTATGTTAATTTCAAGACTCCATTTACAAGAATAATCGTATATGCAGTCAATCTGTGCTTGAAGACTTACGGGATCAGTTGTAAATAAAACAATATCATCTGCAAATAAAATAAGGTACTTTGACAACAGTTGTATGTCAGAATCGGTTAGTGCATTTAAATCAATGTTTTCAATTATATCATTTATAAAAAGCAAAAATAATAGAGGGGAAAGAGGCTCACCTTGCTTCAAACCAATTGTAACATTGAAACAATCAGATAAATTAGAACTATTTGTTAATTTGACACATGCCTGGACCTCTGCATACATCGATTTAATCATTTTTGTCATTTTACAACTGATACCAGATTGAATAAGTTTATGCCAAAGAGCGTCCCTCTCAACTGTGTCAAACGCCCTTTTATAATCGATAAATATACACCAGAGTTTCTTTTTATGTGCTAGAACCTTTTGAATTATGGAATGTAAAATAAAAACTGCATCAGTTGTAGAGTGTCCATCTCGAAAGCCAAATTGACAATCAGAGAAAACGTTATTAGACTCGCACCATTCATTCAACCTATTTCTTAACACTAAAGAAAACATTTTAGCAGTTATGTTAACCAATGTTATACCTCTATAACATTCCGGTTTATTTTTGTCACCCTTCTTAAACAAAGGAACAATAACACCCTTTGTCCAAGCATCGGGATAAATACCCGAATCATAAATAGTATTGAAAATACAGCAAAGATAAGGCGAAATAAACTCTTTACATTCAATGAAAAAATCAGCTACATTATTATCAACATCGCAGCTTTTATTTCTATTCATAGATGTTATAACCTTTTCTATCTCAGATGTAGTAATAGCTCTATCCAGTTCATTAATAAATTCATTATTTTCACTGTTAAAATTAAAAGTCTCATGTTGAGTTCTACTTTCGTTAGTAACGTTCGAAAAATACTGCGCGAAATCATCAACAGATAAATCCGACTGTATTTGCGACGACCTGTTAGACTTATTTACATGTTTCCAAAACTTACGCGGTGACTCTTTAGACAATTTAGAAAGCCTTGTCTTTTCTTTACTGTAAAATTTCTTTTTAGCAGTGCGTTTTGTTTTATTAAATTCTGACCTAGCGCTTAATAAAAATATTCTATTTGCTAAATTTGGCTCAAATGTAAATTTCCGTTTTGCAGAATAGAATTTTGATTTTGCCTGCTTACAGGCTACATCAAACCAAGGTATATTAACTTTTGGGTGTTGACAAGAACCAGCACATATTGTTTTACCGCAAAACGAGAAGGAAATATCAAATACTAGGGTTGAGAACTCGCTCATACATTCATTAATGTTAGTCTCGTTTGCAGATAAACGATCTATTATGCTTTGAAATAAATTCCTTTTGTCTTCTAAACAGTTAGATAGGTCATCTTTTATATCTGTATTCCACACTATCTTGTCTAAATAAGAAACATTTTTTGGAATTTGCATATTGTGCAAGTTACAATATAAATTAAATGACAAAGCACTGTGGTCACTAAATTCTGATAATGAGTGAACACAACAATTAGTTATAAAGTCAAAATTATAATAACTTGTAATTAAATAATCAACTGTACTATTTACAGGTCTACCCCTAAAAACACCATGGTATGTGTAGTCTCCCTTTTCTAGCCGACCATTCACAATAGACAATTCATTTTCTATGCATAAAGATAACAGCTTTTTCCCAAATGTATTAACAGTGTTGTCACTGTTAATACGAGTGGGCAAAACTGCGTGCGTTTGACAGGGTAAATGTACAAATCGACTCAGACCATCATTTGAGGTAAAATCACATTGTTCACCCGTGCGTGAATTGAAGTCGCCTAGCAGGTAAACACTACCGGAACACGAACTTGTATTTAAGTACTCAAAAAAATCAATATCATACAATGGTGAATTAACATTCTTATAAACTTTCGAATCCTCTGGTGGAATGTAGCTCAAGCAGAAATACAAATCATTTTCCAAGTTAGAAATCGTTTTCGGTATTTTAAACTATATAGCGCCTATAGGGTTTAATTCAATTAACTGAATGTATTTACCAATGCATTTTCTGAAATATACTATTACACCTCCACTATCTCGCTTTGCTCTGGTATTAAATCTTGGTCTCGGGCAACTATAATAATCATAACCCTCTAGATCCAACACTGTTGATTTTGAGTGCCATGTTTCAGTAAATAACAAAATGTCATAGTCACAGATGTAATTCAAAAAACTTTGGTCATTTAACTTTGATCTTAAACCCTGTACATTCCAGACGATAAACAAAAGCTGTTCACTACCACACCCCTATGTAAAGCCCGAGGTACCTACAGTATCGATAGTATACATTTTACCATCTATGTATAGTTTATCATATGATAGGGTAGCAGTTCAACCTGCATTACGCGCTTTCATCAACGCTGAGCATTCTAAACAAATCAATGTACAATCAATTTAGTTTAAGTGAAACAATCAGGTGTTCTCACTAAAGCAAATAAAATGTCAAAGATGTATCAGTCAATCTTTTGAAAGCTCAGTGAGTAATGCCATCATGTTTAGCACACCTTATTGCATATGTAAACCAAGACTGCTCCGTGGAGATATTCGTTTTAGTTACAGCAGTAGGTAAATGATATCCATCAAAAAATGGAAAAGAAGTTCGCACTGTCTACTCTAATAAAATCGTAAATTCACATGATACATCACAATTATATCTAAAAAGAAGCAAAGATGATCAATCAGCTAGAAAAAGTACATTTTCAGATAGAAATTCAATTAATCAAACCGACTCATTCAACGTTATTATGATGTTTACACCCTGGACAGCTATCTAAACGATGCAATAAACCTTATTTTAAATTATATTGAGCCTAAAAATATGCAACTTACTGTATAAGTGGATGTATTCGCGTGTGTAAAAGTTTGCGAATTGCCGATTTCAGACATTTCGCGTGCGGAAATGTTTGCGAATCATAAAAAACCGTATGGTCGTAATTTTTGCACGTCATACATATCACTTCACCAGAGCTATGCATAATATCTACACGTCGTGAAAATGTACGGTTAATTATCGATATAAAATGTGTATGTAACGGTTTGCTTTGTTCTTGGGGATTAAACCAAATACTAGTACTCACCATTTCATGATTTGTCAGTAATTATGCGATTATTGTATGATAAAGCTCAACACCGCAGGTAAGTAGTGATAAATGATCACTAATAAAGGAAAGAAAATATTGACTCCGAGTTTTCAGTTCATTTCCGTTTAACATCTGTATACGACAAAATCATCATACCCTACATCGAATCCATACGAGAAAATCTCCCAATTGACAGGTATGTGTAATTGCTTCTTTTCTAACAATGTTTTCCACTCTCGTAACATAATGAATCTATCATTTTCTTTAGCAAGATTTTATTGTTATTAAAATTAAATAATCAGGTCTGCTTTATTGGTGAGGGAAAATACGGTATTAAGGAGCAAAGTGTCGACCTTGATACAATGTGATCCTTTGTCTGATGAGACCTGTACGTTTGCTGTTTGATAATTAGGTGTTAAAACTATCAATCGACTTTATTTTCTTATGTAGGTGTGACGAGACGGCTCTGGCCATTTTCGACGTGTTTAAGGCACACCGCAGTCAGACCTTACTGAAACCGAAGGCGAACAACATCAAAGTCGTTTACGTTCCACCCTCATGCACTGATCAGCTGCAACCACTGGATGCGATTCCAAATAAAATGTATAAGGATGAATTAAAATCTGCATTCCAGAAATATTATTCTGACTGTGTTGCAGACAAATTAAAAAACAATAAATCTGTGACTGACATTGACTTAAGAACAAGTGCAATTAAACCCATTCACGCCAAGTTGCTAATGAAAGTCCATGATATCATTAATTCTGAACCAGAAATGATCAAGTCAGCCTTTGAAATGTGGCATTTACTAGTAAACAAAGCCATAATGTCTTATAAGGACATTTGTAAATATGCAAAATGTATTGCTGTAAATATATTGCAAATGTTTTCACGTAGTTTTAACAACACACAATTCGAATTAAATTTTTTTTTTATCTTTCGATCAGTCTGTTACGCTTTCATTTAGATTAAGTCACAATTCTCAGGTAATACGATGTGAATCGAAATATCGGCTGAACGGTGAATCGGTAAAATAAAACGGTGTATAGGTAAAATATACAATTGAGAACGTGGTAATTTTCGCTGGCTGATATTTTTGCGAATTAAGTGAATTCGTGGAATTCATAAACATTTCCACAACGCGAACTTTACCACTTATACAGTACATCTTTACCACTTCAATCTATGAAAAAACGGCAACGATTTTATTTTTAAACTAGACGAAATCCGTAAAAATGAAAAACGGAACATCGCCCCAACTCTCTATACGTTTCGTGTGAAAACGATCTATAACTATTTCGTTAAATATCCATTTCGTTTATGATAAATTTCGTTAAATATCAATTTCTGGTAAATAAAATGACTAATATCTTGTATCACTTCAAATATACATTCTTACTGGATTCATATTTACTTTTGTATATGTATGTTTTGTATTAATAGAAAGAAATCTGTCTGTTTCCCTTATAGTCTGTAAAAGGTGAATAAATGACTAAGTTGACGTAAATAATGACTTTGCTGATTAACAATACTTGTTGAGAAATGAAAAAAATTGGCATATTTATTTGGGAATTTAGCGCTTAGTAAAGTTGGTTAAATTGTATGATTAAAAAACATGTTAAGAGCTAAGACGACTTATTGAACATGGTAAAAATACATAGGTGACTACGGTAAAGCATTTATTTCATGAATCTTGAGTTGGGTTTGTTTAGATATGTGTTTGAGGTATTAGGGCTTTCAGGCCGATTTGAGCATTAGTCCATTTATATCGGTGACAGTTAACTTACCCATGATCCCTGGGTAATCAAACCAATAATATGCTGCCACGACTGGAGATTGAACATGGGACGTCCATTTCCGAATCCCGACGCTGACCTACAACGGATTCCCTGTATTTAGATATATGTTGGAGTCGGATATCCATCCCAATGTCTCAATATTTTTCGGAAACGTACAATATATTTGAAATATCAAGTGAAACATTTGGTAGAAATGTTTAAAATCAGCAAGTTAAATTATACTGAAATAATTATACCTATAAATTATCATATATTTTCTATCCTGACGATACTAGATTTAACGTCATTTTAAATGCATTTCTTTACTAGTAAATGTTGTATAAGGAGCCAGAATCTTAGAAAAACTATGTAATTGTTAATATCATCTTGAAATATCATGTATCAACAAACAAACTTAAATTGTAAAACTGATTTATTTATAATGCTGTGAAATCTTCCAAACCCAATTCAAATTAAAAACAGGTTTAAATTCGCAGAAAATACGACAATACTCTTGCACGTATATGTTACACTGATTTATAGATTTGGCACTTCCTAATTGCATCACTTTATCTTAAACTAATTGAGCCGTTCCACGCGAAAACCAACATTACGGCCTCTTCGTAATGTATCGACCCAAAGCAGCTTGCGCAGGCTAATCCGGGCCTAAACATTCCGTCTCAGGGGATAAAGGTATAGAGTAATGATTCACAAAACAGAAAATCCACAGGAGGAGAAAAATGTCTGTCCGGGTTAGCCTGCACGGCATGCTTAGTCTGATCCGAGTCCACAATGCTGGTTTTCTCGCAGGACGACTCAATTATTGTAATTATACTGTTATATCGGCAACATGTATTTGATTAATGTCAAATGTTATCTAAATATTCCAAAACTTATATTAAATAGGAAATGGAGATGTCCTATTTGGAACACTGCAAAGTCTATTTTAAACAATTCGGCGCTAAAAGAGTTATTGAAAACAAGCTTAGGCGTTACGTGTTTTTTACGATATCTATGTGTAGTTTTAATTTATTTTCAGACCGACTATGATCTCTCCGCAATACCAGCCATCACACTTACAGAGTTATCAGTAGGCGTGTTCTTCAACTCCGGATATGATCTGTTAACTAACCCTTCAGGAAAGCAGTAAGTGGAACGAGTTAACACACTTCATGGAGATACAGGAGTTATATGCGATTGTCAAAATACCTGAATATACGTTTAAATCACATTATATATGTATTCTATTCCTGTTACATATGGGTCTGTATGACTTTTTGGTTTGGCATCAGTAAAAGTTACATACCCGTTAAACGTGTGCGGCAATACTTTTGCTTGTTAAAGGAAATACATGCATGTCATTCTGTATCATATATAAAACAACTACTAAGTTTAACGGAAACGATCCGAATAAAAAAAAAAGGTTTTCATTATCAATCTGTCATATTCTGTAACAATTATATAATTACATGCACTGAACAGCATTGACACTATTGTAAACATCGTTACTGACATCGGTTCCCGTTTCGCTTACATTCATATTTCAAATGTGTTTCAGCAATTAAGTGCAAATTTACTTTCTGACGACAGACCAGACCGAGTTCGTGTTCCATATGGCTATAAGGTCCAATGCGGGCAAATTTATCATGAACACGTTAGTATCGGGAAGCTAGGGGGCAGACATAAATCGTCAATCCACTGTCACTATCCAGAACACAATCTACAAACTTGAGGGTATATCCAAGTAAGTAAATTGATTACTATACAGTAAGTTGGTATCAATCAAGGAGGTCTACAACTTTCGAAAATTGTATTTGGAAAATAAAACTAAATAAAACTATATCGGACAAACATACTAGAAAATATTTGATTCATTAGTTATCTCTGTATTGTGTATTGTGTTAACATTCAGTGTTTTATGATATACCTTTAAAGTCGAGAAAGTGCATGCATTCATTACATATCGCAACGAGAAAAAGCATATAAGATAACATAATTGTCACGGGATGATAATATCTTATTGTGATTATTCTAAAATTAATAGACTATAATTTAGACCTTTCCCTTTCGAATTTTTTTTTTTGAATCATAATCTTAAGCCATTTTCTCATTTTGATGTGCTATCACACTCTGGAACAAACGGATTCAAATATAATTTAAAGCAATCAAAGTCAATTTTACCAATGTATTACATTGTAGGTCTACATAGACGATATCCACGTGGTTGATTATCCCCATCGAACAGCTATTTCGAACTACCAAGTGGTAAATGTCCAAACGCTAAATGGCGCGGAGACCTTAAAATTGCAGTACTATTACTCTCTGTAAAGTCCATCAACAATGGATGGAGAACGAAATAATTATATATTATTTCCACGTTAGACGAATCCGGATTTTCCGACGATTTTTAATAAATGACAATCGAATTGCGAGCTTGTAAAAGTCAGTTCTGGTCAAAGCTGTCCTTCGAATGCATCTATGGCATTTCCTGGGTCTCTCATTGAAGACAATCTTAACATAAATCTAAGGATTAAAATTATTAAACATAGTTATTTAGCCCATTACCTAATACATCTTTTGACGCATCAACAGTGGATAAGTACAGGACATTTTAATGATAATGGTGATTTTGTTTTCGACGATAAATTTTCAACTTTTTTATCTTTTCTTTCCTCTAAAATGAAACAAAAATCTCAATAAACATCAATCCATATTCACATTAGGATACTATGAATTGACATTATTCAAAAAGATATTTATCACATAACTTGCACTCCAGGAGTGACATAAAGCAGTGAAATAAATATCATATGTAACTAGTTATATAAATAGCCGACTCACAGCACGTATGTGACATCACCCCAGTGTGACGTCACTTTAAATGACAGCATATTGTTGACAATTGTTATGAATTTCAGCATTTAATAAAAATATTGTTTAAAGAGAATAAATCAATCTCGATAAATGAAATGTGTTTTACGTGCCTTGATGCTAATTTTGTATAAAACAAAAGGTTATTAATAGGGACTACTTTTTACAGTGGAAGTATGCATTAGAACTTCGGGATGAACTTCGGTCACTGTTTATATGAGGACGAAGAAAACATCGATTTTAAGATTGAAAACAATCTTTTTATGGTGTTATGTGGTAAATAGAATCTTACATTCGTGCTTATTTGATATTGTTTTTATGAAACTCGTTGACTGAAAAGAATATGACACTCGGCAGAGCCTCGCGTCATATTATTTCAGTCGACTCGTTTCATAAAAACAATAACAAATAAGCACTCATGTAAGATCCTCTATATATCAAATATACTGACTGATATAGGATTTGTGTGTATACGCTAAGGATATTTAGTATATATGTTGCTGTGTAGCCTATCATGAACAAGTACGACCATTGCTTAGTCACTGCAGGTATTCGATAACGTCTGGTATGTTCAATTATAACATATAAGGACATGTTGCAATATTTAGAATTAATTGTTTGTTTGGTCTTTTATGCCGATATCAAACTATCCGTCAATCTATCATGACACAAACTAGTCAGTCGTAATGCTAACCCCGTAAAATTGAACGCCAAGGAGTACACCCATGACTACCATTTTAAAAGTCTTTGATATATTCCAATGTTTGGTTTGATAAAATATATTATGAGTTGCTCACTCAACTATGTTCAATATCAGTGAACCAAGTTTGCTTTAAACATTCAGAATGTCTTTCCTTGTACATTTAAAAAAGGGAGTTTTCATTCCTGTTATTCGTTGTAATCTCATTATTCAGAAGAAATCATAATACTTCCAACAACCATTTAGATAACACATTCTTATATATTGTTGTAAGAATATCAACAAAATTTAACCAATACATAATTATAAGAACCTGTATGTATGTTTGTATGTGATGATGATCCCACTAAACTGCTGCATTGCCTTATTTTCTTTAACACCAGTCATGTATTTATTGATATTAGATGTACACGTTAAATGTCCTTTGGTTTATTTACCCCCCCCCCCACCCCTAAAACGAACCCTTAGTATATAGTTGAGCCACAAAAGCGTCATGACATTGAATGAAACGTCCTGATATTTAACAATAAACATCCATGGCTTTTAGGGATTTAACAAAAAGTATATTGATTAAATGGACCCGATGTAGTTACAATCAGAGGCCAAATAATAGAAGTCAACTACGCCTTCTACACTTGACCATTGTTATACCACAGTATTGAGGACATAGCTTTTGCGAAAAACAACATTTTTCGTTGTGTCTTTGTTCACCTATCAGCCTAAACACTTAAGAAAGTCATAGAAATTATTACGACTATTTCGAATTACTGAACTGACAACGAACACATTGTCATGTTAGTTCCGAAACGTCTAACAACAGAGTGAACAATTAACATGATAACAAGACGGCTACATTGAGAAAGAACTCATATGGTTCAGGTTCTATGTAACTGTCGAATACATGTCCTTGAAAACTTAACTCTGTGCTGCGTTTCAATTTTAAAAAAAAACCGCCATTTTACAGATCGGTGAGAAAAGCGCAGGGGATACGCAATGTCTGGTGTAGAATGTTTTCAATTACACAATGCAGAGGCAATTGTTTAGAGGGCTGCATTTTTAAGGAAATCAAAATAACGCGTCTAAAAACAAGGGTTATTTGCAAAAAAGTGTTCCAGTCTATATATCAAACTACTTGTTAACCACTTTTTTATGTCCCTCTACAATTACATAAAGGCTTTATAGCCATTCTTAACTAAAGAATTAACCATCTGATCCGTACTGGGTAAAATAACCTGCATCCAACATATAAAATGTACCCTGTTAAGAAAAGTCAAGTTATACGTTTTCGCTGAAATGACACATTGCCATACTCAATACATAACGACGTATCAGTAAGCGTACTTTTTTGTCGGTATTTCTGGGTATTTAGCCTGAGTTTGTATAACCCAGGGGCTACTCTCAATTGCTCACAAAAATGGAACATCCTAAAGGAAAAAGGGATACCATCATACTGTTATACAAAAACACGTCAAGATACAATTACAATTACTGCCTCATCTGCATTTAGAAAATCCTATCTTTAAAAAGGATTGTTTGATGATGTGTTTGATAATGACATTAAACGTTTGATTAAATTAAATCTATAATTTAGAGTTAGAACGTTGTCGTTAGTGTCACAGGGTGTATTAGTTGCGTGGTGTGACCAGGACGATCGGCAAGTACTACAATTTCTTAGATACACAACATTGATATGTACTAATTTTCTTTCATTCTGTAGCTCACTTTGACCGTAGACAGTCTTACTAAACTATTACAGAACTTAACTGATCAGTGTTTTAACTCAGTTTATGATAAACGTTTAGGTTTGGTACCTTTTTTGACATGCTGTGATTATTGTAAACTTCGCTTTTGTATTAAACTTTCTGAAAAGGAAAAAAAGAACACATTGCATTCATATTTTATAAGGGGTCGGTCTTTAATTTGATATCGCCCTTTTATCGAAGCTGAAAATGTATCACGAACTTGTATTCTAGAGAAGTCTTGTTTAGCTGCGAATAGTTGCAGAATTTATCTGGATATAAATTGTTAAAGAATAGCATGTTATCCGTTGAAATTCGACAACCTTTGCCACAAACGACATATATAATTCCTGAAAAATTATAATTAACCTCTTCTATGCCAACAATATGTATGATGAAGTCACTCGGAAGATCGAAGGATTTGTGGCGAGCGAAACATATCTGCATTTGAATAAAACTGTCATTGCAATTCCGAGACAACTACATAATCTGGTATGAATAAGAAATTCTTCTTTGAAAATAATTAATCTGGCAAAAAGGCTTAAGACTTTACAGCTGTTTCGGCAGTAGTTATATAACGGTCGTAAACAAAATCAAGCTATGATCATGGTAAAATAATCTAAACATATGAAAATATCTTTCTGAGAAACTTTCTTTGTACTAAGAATTCACTCTCGCGAGAATAGATATAATTCGACATCAGACGCGAACTATAACATACTTTGAGTATTGTCTTCACCGATTCCGTTTTTAAGAATATGTTTGAACCAGTTATTGGTATTTAAATAAGGTAAGCGGAACGAAATGTGGAAGTAAACCAAGTTTGTGTGCAGCTATGGACATTGACTATGCTTTCTGATGATAAATGTAAGAAACCAACAATGAGGTAGAGTTAATTGAAATGTCGTTTGCAAATTATTGGTTGATGAAACAAATAACTATTTTAGATGTGTTTATCTACAAACACCCAATTACAATTCTTCCATATTCAAAAATCCAGTTGAGATTTCCGATAGTATATTGAATCATTGGATATGAATTATCGAAATTGCCGTTAAAAGATCCCTTAACATTGCATTGAAGCGTCAATTTAAATATACCAGGCATCGAATTTATATTGAAGATTGAGTTGTTATTATTTCGCTTAATATTTAGTTTTTTACTTGGATTGTTTTACTTCTTAACTCTTCCCAAAGTCGATTCTCCAATGTTGAAAAATGATCGACTCCATTTTTCGTCCTTCAGGAATCCTGGTCGAATGTTATGTCTAAGTGATTTCAGCTGTCTCTCCTGTTTCGGCGTTGTTTGCAAACGCCTTTAATTGCCTTTGGTTACGAATTCGTTCAGAACACAGAAACTCTTATAATTGTAATAGCTTGATATCAAATGTATAGGCTAGTAAGCTTGCTTAAACGTACTCGAACATCACAGAACCCATAATTCTTGTGTGTCTTTGTTTGTAATAAATAGTTATCGACCTTATAGTCTCGTCAATACTCAAAGGAATCATATTGGCAAGAAACAAATAAATACCCAGTTATGTCATCTAAAGACAGTCACTGGAATTTTAAAACATTTTCTTTCGAAGCGATTCCTTATATAGTCTTATAATCGTGTGTGAAGATGTTCAGTGAGTTAAACAAATATATGTCAAGGAATATTTGATTTTGTGATTTTGAATATGAATAATTTCTCTACGTACATTGGTGATAACACATGTCATAGAAAAGTTAATTGTATTGTGTTACATGTTTGATACTGATTACACAAAACATGTATTATGTTTTAATATGAATGGCATAAGGAAATGAGAATACATTTATAACATTAATTAAATGAGTATTGCAAAATTATTTTTGATGAAAATGTTAACAAATGCACGTTGTCCAGAAAAGCTCACTCTGAGCACTACGTGCTCATGAGAGCAAACTGAACTGTGAAAAACTTGCAACGTGTTTATAAACATTAATCTACTATGCAACAAGCTATAATATGAAAAAGTGTTTCACCATATACACAAATATACATTAATCGAAATATTTTATACATATAAAAGTAGATTTATCTCATCGTATAAACATTCAAATGAAGTTTAGTCATTCTCACTGTTTGCCATCAATATATGTGATTCAAATCAAGCAAGAATAGGAAATTAATTGTTATAACCATTAAGCAAATAATAAATGTGTTTCAATGTTATTCCAATATTTGTCTTGGCTTTTAAAAAATATCACATTATAGCCATATAAGGAAATTCAATGATGGAAAGTTCATCCAACTAAGTTTGTTGAAAGTAAGAAGCAATGCCGTTCTATCTTGTTTGCTGTGTTTTTCTTTGAAATATAAGCATAATTTATATTTTTGCAAAGTTGCAATCTTTTTCATTCTGTGCATCGCTTTCTATTTATAATCTATCTTACTCACATGCATGAATGCTTTTGTTTTACACATTTAATACAAACTGTGTGAAATAGAATTAAAAAAAATGATTTGAGTTTACCTATCTTTAACTTATATCTTTCAAAATTGAAATTATGACTGGGCAGTGGATGTGGATCGAATAAAAGTCAACTAGGACTACAACCCTTGCCTTACACAAAGTCCGGCAAAAATCAGGGCTATGCCGACCTAAATCTCGACAGTAACAACTATGAGGATTACTAGTGTATCATGAATGAGAGTCCAACCAATATATGACGAGGTCAACAGAGAAAACTAGGGAAAGGGTCTTATGGGTATCCACATCCAAGAGTACCAACCCATAGACAGAGTGTTAATGTTAAAAAGACCCTTTCACTGGAAAAGAAGACGGGGCGTTTGGATGGCAAGGTTCGAAGCCATCGCACAGTAAAATGGTTGGTCTTCAGACGATATACTTGACCAGCTCCTGCCTAGGGTGGAGGAACAAGCTGGTCAGTTTGTTTTCACCAAACTGTCACACGGGAAACTAAATAATTATGTTGAGCTAACCAATGCATTAAATTGTAGGTTTAGGGTCATTGAAACTCCTAGAGCATACACGGGCAAATTTAGCCGAAGAATTCAGAGGGAAGGCGAGACAGTGGAAGAATTTGCCGCAGACTTAAAGAGACTGTACGATAAGGCTGACGGTTGTCGAGATCGGAAAACCCGTGGGGAAGATTTGGTGCAAAAATACCTGGATGGTCTACGCGATGAAGGCATCCGCTTCTAGGACTGGAGATTTGGTCACAAAATACTCTCATTCGAACACGAGTCCAGGTTAGATAGATCCACGTCCACTACATTACAAATTCAATTACAGCGTAGAGTCCATCTTATTCTTTCTGAGCATTAGAGATTCATTATCACTTAAACAGTCTACACATACGGTGCATTTCATATGTCCGAGCTCATTGTTAGAAGTACTAAGCATCATTCGTATTATGGTATTCTACGGTCGCGCAGTTGTTATTATTGACTTTACATAGATGAAAAAGGGTTTAATACATGGGAAGTAACTACGGTCCGGCATTGGAATGCACAGCTACTCCCCTTTGTTCTCCCTTTACAACGTTATTAACCAGAGTAAAAGGAAAACTGAAACGACGATCTTTGCCTCTCGTTTATTTATTTCCACCGAGTGATTTAACCCTATCAATTCTACCAACACACATGCCAGACGGGTGGCACGTATTCAATAAGTCAGTATCATATAATTCTAGCTTTGTATAAGACATCAAAGGGTTTTTTAAAAGAAAATAACTGTTCTGTATTTAATCGTTAGATCAGCACAATTAATCGATAACAAACGGTCATCAATACAATCTAGTTCGGCTGTTTTCATAGTTATGTAAACATCCCCGATCGAGGTGTGAATAGTTAACCCCTGGTCAGATACGTGTGACAAATTGAAAAGTACAACTGTGTATATATTCTGTCTATTTTACCGATTACTCGGTTACTTGAATTACTAACCGATCAATCAAATAACATTAGGTGAATCGTATAACCGATTAATCGCTGACATCCCTAGTCGTAACATCCATTTACAACAGTGTTTTCAACTATTTTAGAAAATAATACAAATAATAATGATTTTAGAGATTACCATAGGCATGCCCAGATGTTTACAAAGATGTCTGCTGCAGATTGGCTGTATGTGGAAATTGTTTAAAGGGACTGAATCCCAAATGAGAAAAAAGCCAAAAAATAAAAAAATGTTAAAAATTGCTGTTACCTTGATGTTTTTGCATGTAAGGCATTGAGATTTGCTGACTGATGTACTACAATATATTTTTCGCTATTTTGCATTGTAAAATATACTGGGTTAGTAACCCAGTAAATCTAAAAATATCACTGTATATTTATCACGTGATCACTACAACCGAATTGACAATCTCCTTCCCAGAGTTGTTGTCTACACTCACGCATACATGAATGTAATGAGTCGATAGTGTTAGAGAATGCCGAATTGAATCCACAAATTCAAATGAGCAAGAGGAAATTCCACGGTATTTTTAAACGGGAAAACACGGAGCGGATTTTTTTTTAACTGCTTATTTCCTATGAAATAATGAAAAACAAGACTTGCACAACCTTCTACAACATTCCGTTACATATATATCGACGTATTTTGGATTAACTAGAATAAGTATAAAATATAACGATTTTGGACCATTATGGTGTTCAGTCCCTTTAACATGTATCTCTGACATTATATAGTTTTGAGTATTTGACTTATGGGGTATTCGATACGAATCTCTATGGATCAAGCTTTGGTAGGACATGTTTAATATAGACATAGAGAAACATTTGTTGAAGTGG
The DNA here is from genome assembly GCA_031761405.1 of Serripes groenlandicus. Lineage (NCBI taxonomy): Eukaryota > Metazoa > Mollusca > Bivalvia > Cardiida > Cardiidae > Serripes > Serripes groenlandicus. Next base: position 16,656,593 of record JASEVX010000014.1, read on the forward strand.
GCTATGTCGCTTTGTATAATACTATAAGACGCATACAAATACGTTCAAGAACACTGATTTATTTCCTTCTGGTGCCACTTACTTGTCATATTATCATGGCAATTAAGACATTTCGAGTGTTTCCGAGGACCCAATACAACACATGAACTTAGAGAGTCAACATGATAGAACGAGACTTTTAGAAGCGTAATGCAACAAGATGAACGCTGATGTTTGTCATTCTGGCACCATTTAAGTTTCATAATGGCATAACAATTAAGACATTTGGCCTTTTGCTGGGACAGACAATTGAATTTATAAATTCAACACGTCAGAACGACAATTTTTCTTATGTGTCATGTAAGCGTGTAGTCAGAATACCAGCAATACACCATCATGCCATTGCAGTTATCAGCATCAATATAAAGTACAACTAGTGAACTAGTATCCTGCTTTACATAATACCGTCCTATAGATTACGGGCAGCTTCCAACTTATCAATGACAGCTTTTGAATAGAATATGAGCTAATCACATTATCCGTTACATGTGTCTTCGTGGATAAATATACAACGTCTGAAATATTTAATTATGCATTGATGTGCCTCGTTCTTGAAAGTACATAGGTGAGAGATCAGAACGACGATTCAAATGACCTTCTTGGACGTAATTTATTGACATAATTTGGCATGATGAACCTTCAATACGCTTATTCACAGGACGACAATTCAAAAAACCTGTTTGCCCTTTATTTATTGACATAATTTGGAATGATTAAGGTTCAATAGGCTTATACACAGTACGACGATTAAAATAACCTTTTTGCTCGTTATTTATTTACATAATTTGTCATGATGAATGTTCAATACTCTTATACACAGAACTTCTATTCAACTAACCTTTTGACACGTAATATTTTGACACACTATGGCAAGGAGAGTGTACAATAGGCTTATACGAATTACGAGGATTTCAATTACCATATGAGAGAGGCGATATGCACAAACCAACCTGAGGCCAAAAAGATAGTTTATTAGTGCAAACACACTACCTGAAATGGTTCTGCACTTGGCATCGATTAGTCTAAAAATAAACTCCTGTAAAGTTGTACCCATAGCATGAATAGACAGGCGTTTGCTGTACTACACGGGCAATAAATACGCTAAGGTTCGTTTACTTGGAGCGTCGCTCATATGTAAATAAAAAATCGTTATGTAATACGTGTGTTTGCCTTATTCAAATGTTAGATTACTAGACACTATCATCGATTAGTGTAAGAAAAACCTCCTGTAAAGTTGTATCCATAGAATGAAGGTACAGGCTGGTGTTTTACTACAATTGCAATAAATACGCTGAAATAAAAAATAAAGAAATGCTTATGATGAGCTCTGCTGAAATCAAAAACGACTAAATAGGGAATTGCAAATGATGAGCAATTTTTATTAACAAATTATACTTTCATTCATATAAATTGTCCGTATCAGTGCCGTGTGTGATCAAAGCCGCCTGTAGCAGATATGTTGTACATGTATGAACGATTAAATTAAGTACAAGCCTATCACCTTTAACATTTATTTAACTTTTATTTTAGCTGCTTAAATTATCATCTCGGGAAAAAAAGTAGAGTTACAAATTTGAAGTTTGAATTTGAATACAGTGACGAGCTAATCAAAATGTTATCCCCACACTCCTTAGCGTCAAAAAGGCAAACCATTAATGCCATTTTCTTAAGCTTTTGATATGACCCAGCAGGGATTTGAACCCGTGACCTTTATCTCCCGAAGCTTACGTTGCACTGCACTACCGAGGTGGTTTGGGTGATATTTCCTGTTTGTATATTATTTATATTTTCCAAATGTTCACTGCTGCAGAAGCGTCAAATGTCGTCTCTGTCATAATATAAAGGGTTCATTCATGTTCGAATAAAGAAATCCAATAACATTACTTGTTATAAAGATTGTACTAGTTTTTAAACCCATTGAATATTTACCCTTTCCTACATACACATGCATTATCAAGCTTCTACAGAAGATGACTTCTGAAAACAAAAGTTTTTTTAAATGAGGAATTGTTTATGATGAGGTAGTTTTAACTTTGTTTTCAATAATTATACATGCATTTCTTATTTGTTTTCAAAACGATCGTGAAGATTTATTGTAAATGGGATAAGGTTATGTTCAATCTGATGACCTTTAACGTTACTGAATGTTTTAATTCAAAAAGTTGTCTGCTTTTAGAATCATCTATGGAAAAGAGTTATGACGTTTTAGATATTGAATAATAAAATTATAAAACATAATTAAAAAACATTTTGGCAAAGTTTACATGTTTAACGCCACTTTAAACCTTATTCCCTATTTACATCACGGCATTTTTTTAGTAAGTTACCGGTATTACTAATTATGTTATCCGAACACAAACGAGTCAGTAAGTTACCAGTATTACTGTTTATGTTATCCGAACACAAACGAGTCAGTAAGCTACCAGTATTACTGTTTCCGCTCTGATATGAAAGCTTCTGTAGAAAAGCTTGAATTAAACATGCGTAAATCTGTAGAAATGAATTCAGGAATGAGTACATCGATTATAGAAATACAAGACACGATGTCATTTTTGTGCTCAACCATAACTAACTTACAAAAATCACTATCACAAATCAAAAGCAACAATGAGAAACGCTGCACATCAATAGAGCCCCATACAGTGTCTACAACCAACTTAGTAGAAAATTCACAATCAAATAAATCGACGCCAAATGAATGTGATATGATACTAAGTCCCAGAAAAACCATCTTAGACACAGCATCAAACATAACCAACGATGCTAAACAGTCAAACCACGATAAAAACATTTATAGTATGGCAATCATCGGTGGGTTATCTCCCCAATTCATATTTGTGGTGGCGCTTCGGTCAAGTAGGTCCTTGAACCGGTTGTCCTCGGATTTTATCGTAGTGGGCGTTCCCACTATTGTAAACATTGAACATTGTGGAAATAAATGAACTAAATAATGCCTGAAACGACGTGTTGTGTTCCTAAATGCTCGCGAAAAGGGAGACATTTGTTTCCTAGTGATATTTCACGACGGAAAATGTGGGTGCACGCCATAAAAAGGGGAGAAACCAAATACGGAAGTTGGTCACCAAAGACGTATTCGTACATTTGTGAAAATCACTTCATACCAGACGACTACAACTCACTTACATATGCTGGTAAGAAAATTATTGCATTCGAAACATAAGTAGCTCTGTTATCCGAATTTGTATATTTCCTTCGTCATACAGTTTCGACAGTTTTAGTCAATGCGTTCCCAGTATACTTTTATGATAACTCGCACAGCAACTTGACATTCCTATTTCGACACTAGACGTCTACGTGTACTTCGAACAGATGATTATTATTTATAAGACCGGGTCGTGTTTCAAAATTATTTGATAAACGAATTCTTTTACAGACCACGTTTTATTTGATGCCACATTTATTTATAGTGTTTCTTTCAATGGGTCCTCTCATGTGTTTTTCACATATGAATGAGTCTTAGGTTTTTTTCACATTTTAATGAGTCCTGGCAAAATCTAACGAGTCTAGTAGGACTCCGGATGCGCATCATGATTCATATTGAAACATTATGATAGGCTATCAATACTATTGTAAAAAGACTGACATTAAAACATTAAATCATGAAAAATGGATGTTCTGTCTGCGTACATAAATGCCTCGACCACAGGTTGAGTGGCCATGCAATGCAATCCCTTTCACACCTTTTTTCACTATGTATATAAGGGGAAAAGGCATGGCCACTCACTGATCACTTTTAAACCTAACAAGTATGGTGTGTGCCCTTTATTAATTGTTGAGAATACAGATGTGTTTTATGCCTTTCAGGTACTGATCGACAAAATAAGATACTGAAGAAGTCAGCTGTACCAAGAGTTTTTGCCTGGACTTGTTCTGAGACCGCCTTGAAAGCCCAGGTTCAAAAAAGTCGATGCAATGCCAGGGAATCAACAAGACGTAAAGTGTTCCAGGATATCACGAACACCTCTGCAGACTATGATGTGGGTCAAGAACATGCAGAGCCAGAATATATAGCTTACAAACTTGATCTTGTCAGTGATGATCTTGATGTCGGAGCTTGTGCAGAAGTGTTTACAGTCACAACAGAGAATACATTAGATGTAGAGGTCCACAGAGAGCCCATTATAATTCAATCTGTTGATGCATGTATGCAGACTCCTAAAGTGGCTGCTTACAGTATTCATAACTTTGAAAACGATTCAGCTGCTGTCCATTTCTACACAGGATTAGAAACATACATGAAATTTTTTCTTGTCCTTAACACATTAGGTCCTGCAGCATTTCAGCTGAATTATGTTTATCATTCAGTCAGTAACGTCACTGTCCCTGACCAGTTGTTCCTTGTTTTGATGAAATTGAGAAGACACACAACTAACTTTGAATTATCTAGAATGTTTGGTATTGCAGAAAGTGTTGTTGCTAATGTCTTTTTAACATGGGTTTTATTTATGTACAGACAATGGAAAGAGCTTGACATTTGGCCTACTCAGAAATTAGTGAGATACTTTGCTCCTTCAGGCTTCAAGAGAAACTATCCGAACACTAGAGTGATCATAGATGGTACAGAATGCCCCATTAAAAAACCAAAGAACCCAAGTGCACAACAGACAACATTCTCAACTTATAAAAATAGAAACACTATTAAAGTCTTAGTTGGTGCTACTCCTGGGGGACTCGTTTCATATGTATCTGATGCATACGGTGGTTCAACAAGTGATCGGCAGATTGTTGAGCGCAGTGTCCTAACATCAATGTGCTCTCTGAATGACAGTATTATGGCGGACAAAGGGTTTAATGTTCAGGACATATTTGCGCCTTTCGATATTCACATCAACATACCGACATTCTTCAAAAAAAAGAACAGAATGAACAGTGAAACAGTTATTAGGGATAGAAAGATTTCTAGAAAACGAGTTCATATCGAAAGGATTATTGGACTTGCCAAAACATATCGTATTCTTGTCGAACCGATGACTGCCACAGAGACCAAACTGTCCTCAGAAATTGTTTTTATATGCTTCATGCTCTGTAACTTTAGAAACAGCATTGTTCCCCGCTATGCTTGAATCGAAGATGTAAACTAGTCAAAATGGGAGTGCATGTTATATTTGCATTGTGAATTCTATGATATTTCTTTGTGAGATTTTTTATTTGTAGAATGTCAGTCAGGGGTACAAACAACTGATAACCTTTCCATTTAAATCTTTAAAACAGAACTGACCACATAAAACATGAGTTTCATTTATCATTAATAATTGATTAAGTGAAACTCCTATGTTATGTGGATGTGGATAATCATACTTGTACCAGTTACCTGTCCATAGTTATGATAACAACAAATATTCATAATGTAAGTATGTTTAATTTGAAATAAACATTAAACAAAGCATCACAAAAATGATAACTAATAATGATTGAACAGTGCAACAAACAAGTTATTTACACAAGGCAAATATTTTGATACAAAATGTAGAAAGTATATTTACACTCAAATCAGTAGCAATAACCACAGAGGCAAGTATCTAAATGCAGAAGAATTTCTCCACAACTGTGTCTGACAGTCTGAGATCCTCATCATAAAATGACTGCAGTTTATCAAACTTAGAAGAAATAAGTTATTGTGCAATTTCCAATGGTAAATTAAAGTTGACAGCAAACTTTGTATAGCCATTTCAACTTATACATGAATCTTAAGCAGAAAACTTTTGAAAAACATTGTGGCAAAAGGAGAAATTGCTTGTTTCGAGCAATTTCTCCTTTTGTCACAAAGTTTTCAAAAGTTGTCTGCCACAATGTTTTCAACTTTTTCAGTCATTACACTTGCATTTATAGAGATTTTTCATGTGTTTGCATAGATGTTTTCGCAGTCGTCTGCTGCAGATTTGTTGTATGTGGGAAATGATAATCATTTTAAATTTTTGGCTTAAAAAAGACTGCATGACCAATTTTGTCAAGAATTGGAAAGCACTTTTAATGTTTCTCAAAAATGCCTTGTATATCATACATGTATAAAAAAAGATTTACAAAATTATTGTTTGAAGAGAATTAAGATATATTGCCTTTTAATTTAAAAAAGTCTCTGTAAATTTAGCACTATGAACCATTTCATCCAAATAATATCTGTCTTATTATCCAACCAACCCTATGTTGTTTGTACTCAAAAGGATGGAGATGATTCTTGTGAGTACCCACAACATAGGGTTAGCTGATAACATAAGGATTTCAGAACAAGCAAAACACTCCTTATCCAGAGTTCTGTTAATTTATTAAAAAATCTTATCATCAAAATTTAACTTAAATTTTGTTTTTCAGTTGGGTTTAAATAACAATGTTTTCAACATTATTTCAGTTATATCACGGCAACAGCTCACTAATCCATCAAAATTTAAATAATAGTCATTCTCCAAATACTCAACATTCCTTATATCATAGATGATCTCAGTTGTAGTCATATGACTGCATGTACCTACTGTTTCATATTATTATGATCTCAAATATTTGTTTTAACCCTTTCCCGCATGATATAGATGCATTTTGATGCAACTGCAGCATGTTCTCCTTTTGCCTCAACATTCCTTATATCATAGATGATCTCAGTTGTAGTCATATGACTGCATGTACCTACTGTTTCATATTATTATGATATCAAATATTTGTTTTAACCCTTTCCCGCATGATATAGATGCATTTTGATGCAACTGCAGCATGTTCTACTTTTGCCACAATGTTTCTAACTTTTTTCAGTAATTATAGTTTATACCTACAATTATAGAGATTTTCCATGTTTTTTAGTAGACACTCTCAAAGTCGTCTGCTACAGATTTGCTGTATGTGGGATATGATAATCATTTTAAATTTTTGGCTTAAAAAAGACTGCATGACCAATTTTGTCAAGAATGGGAAAGCACTTTTAATGTTTCTCAAAAATGCCTTGTATATCATACATGTATAAAAAAAGATTATTGTTTGAAGAGAATTAAGATATATTGCCTTTTAATTTAAAAAAAGTCTCTGTAAATTTAGCACTATGAACCATTTCATCCCAATATCTGTCTTATTATCCAACCAACCCTATGTTGTTTGTACTCAAAAGGATGGAGACGATTCTTGTGAGTACCCACAACATAGGGTTAGCTGATAACATAAGCCTTAAGGGTTTCAGAACAAGCAAAACACTCCTTATCCAGAGTTCTGTTAATTTATTAAAAAATCTTATCATCAAAATTTAACTTAAATTTTGTTTTTCAGTTGGGTTTAAATAACAATGTTTTCAACATTTTTCAGTTATATCACGGCAACAGCTCACTAATCCATCAAAATTTAAATAATAGTCATTCTCCAAATACTCAACATTCCTTATATCATAGATGATCTCAGTTGTAGTCATATGACTGCATGTACCTACTGTTTCATATTATTATGATCTCAAATATTTGTTTTAACCCTTTCCCGCATGATATAGACGCATTTTGATGCAACTGCAGCAAGTTCTCCTTTTGCCACAATGTTTCCAACTTTTTTCAGTAATAATAGTTTATACCTACAATTATAGAGATTTTCCATATTTTTTAGTAGACACTCTCAAAGTCGTCTGCTACAGATTTGCTGTATGTGGGAAATGAAAGGTTTTTTTGTTATACTTTACTGTTTCATTATTGTTTGAATCTGTAATTACATGCATATTATATGCCTTGATATGAATAAAATGTTCATCAAATAATGTATGGATGTTTAATTTTGATACATCAGGAATTGCTCAATTATTTGAAAGAAGTGATAACTCTTTAATTAGCCATGCCCCGGTAGCTCAGTCAGTAGGGAGGCAGGCAGGCTGTCCAGGGGTTTAGAGTTCAAACACAAGCTATGCCAACATTCTTTTCCAAATTTGATAGAAGTCAGTGACAAGCATCATTCGTTTTCAACAATGGGCTAAAAGCAGCCAGTTGCTTTGAAAGTCTGTTGTGTGGGATAATGGTGTGAGAAAGCCAGTTAACACATGAGCTGGGGAACTGGCGGCTTTGAAATGACTGAAACGTTGTTAAAAACGGCATTCAACCCCAATGGATCAACTCTTTTTATGATACAGACAATTTTTGACAACATTGGGATGTAATTGTACATAACAAGCCGGTTTCATGTACTTCCTTTTACACGATTTTTCCCCTCTATTAATCCTTTCCAAAATATGGCAAATCCTGCTGCAGAAGACTGAAAACATCTAGGCAAAACTATGGGAAATCTCTATAAATGTAAGACTAATAACTGAATTGAGTTGAAAACTTTGTTGCAAGAGGTGAAATTGCTAATTATGCCACAATCTTCAACTCAATTCAATTATTATACTTTTCATTTACAAAGACTAAACCATGTTGTTACCTAGATGTTTTTAAAGTCATCTGCTGTAGATTTGTTGTATGTTGAAAATGGTTAATACTGGCAAAAAAAAAGGCATTTTCATCAGGAATTACACAATCACTTGTAGTCTCTAAAAAGAAGAATTTGCTCAAATGATCACTCTCTACTTTTACCACAATGTTTTCACATTCATAATAAAGCTAACCCGAAACTTCCTTGTATCTAGATGTAACTTTTCATATTATTAAATGATTTTGATGCAGAAGGCTCTGAAATAATCATATCAGTCGTGTTCAATCATCACAGAGACAAATATCTAAAAGTCTTTGAAGAAGAATTTCTCCCCAACTGCCAGTCTGAAATGCTCGTCATAAAATGACTGCAGTTTATCCAACATGACTGAAATAAATTCATGTTCACGCTCCACTCTAATACACTTAAAGTCGGTAATTGTGTATATGATAAAATCACAAAAACTTGCTTCTGTGCAAAACAACTGTCCTTGAACTTGATAGTAGTATGGATGCTTTTTACTAAGTGTCATCTTTCCATCAACCATTTTCAAGTAGGGAACTGTTACAGGGGAAATGTCTTTGTTTTTGGCACTGTAAGGGCATTTCACCTCACAAATGAGTTCGTCACTTATAACACCATCCGGGGAAGCACCCAAGAAAGGAAGTTTTTTGGACACAAATATTCCACAGGAATTTACTTTAAGTTTACTTTTTTGTTCATAAGCATGAATAGCCTCTTTTTCAAACTTGTGTCCATGTTTGATTGCATCGTTCGCTTTAATTGAACTGCCGTGTACCAATGCCCTTGCTAGGGTGTCCTTGTTAGTTCTAGCTGTAGCAACACAGATTCGATAAAAATTTGAGCTTTGAATTCTTTTCTCCCTCTCTTCAAACCATCTTTGGTTTTGACTTTGTCCTCTTGTACAAAATTCAATTGCAGAAATGTTGCTGTCGGTGACAGTCACAAGTTTATTGTCCCTGAGGAATTTTTGTTCATGAGTCTCTTTGAAATAGTCATGGTCTGCATTAAAAGCTCTTATATTTCCTGGATTGAAAGCTTGAACAATAGGTGTATCTGATATTCCCTTAAAATTGAGGCATACATTCCGGAAGTAGTCACTGTAACCTTCCTTATTACGAAGATGTTCTGGTCTCGGATCATAGTCCTTAAAATCACACACACTGTCAGCTCCAGCAACCTTCAAATTCCTTGCTTTCAGTGGTGTACCTGTGTGTTTCTTTGCTTTATGAAAGGTTTGTAACTTTTCTGTGCATGAAGATTCAACTTTCAGTTCAAATGACTTTATAAATTTGCAACATGCCAATAACACAGTACGTATGTGCTTACAATGTCCTGTAGGCCCTTCCCCTGCACCACACTCACATTGTGCCTCATGTATAAAACCCTTTTTTTGTAGTGAAATGTCAACACGGTAAGTTATTTTCTTTTTCATCTCTGCTCTACAAGCACTATTTATGAAGTCAAATGTGTCGGTTAAAGAGAGGCGAAGATATAGCAAAAAATGTTCATCATACAAATCAACCACTTTGTCATCAAAGCTAACACCAAATTGATCCATATACTCATTCGCCTTTTCTACGTCTATGGGAGCCATCTTCATATCTGAATTTACGTCTTTGAAGCTTGTCACTGCAGGCACATTCATCCTAAATTCTGGCAGAAGGTCCTCTGGCTGATCAAAATTGTTATTCCTTTCATATGACTCTAGTCTGAAAAGTTGAAATGAAAAAAAGAATGTTATATCTTGTATGAATCTTATATTGTCATTTGTACTGATATGAAAATGATGACAACTTAATCGGTTTTACTGTAACCAAGATATTGTCAAAATATAAGTAAGTCTACATCAGGGTTCAAAATAAGCAGTAACAAATTTCCTACTTAAAATGGGAACTTGCTATAGATCTGCCTAAAGTCAGAAAAAACTTGCTAATTCAAAAAATGGGCCATTTTTATTTTCGCTCAATGTTTCTGTTTATGTAAGTGCATAATCAAATTTAATTACAAAATTGTGTTATTAGTTCAAACAAACTTATTATTTCGAAGGCTGTCAGAATCATAAAAATATACTGACTGAAAGTTCCCCACCCACTATTGTAACAGTCATAAACCGTTTTTGCACAGACAAATATTTCCTGCAGCTAATACCAATCCGCTTTGTTGAAAAGTTATAGTATTTATCGATAATTTATATACACCCGACAATTTAGATGCTTAAAAACAAATACCATTCAAACGAAAATTTGATCTGTCAGTGTCAACTCATAATGCATTTACGGCAATTTTTGGTAAACAACGTATTTAATAACAATACCTTTCAATCAGTTCTTTCTTTCTCCCTGCAAGCTTTGCATTGCGTCCCCTGAGCTCAGTCCGTAACTGAGCTAACGATAAACTACTGAATTTTGATGCCATTGTTCATGAATACCGAGATTAAAGTTGATGATATCGATTTTTGACAAGGGAAACGGTATCCAATGTAAACAAAGTGATGATTACGTTCCAATTACCCGAGAAGTTCCGATTGGGGACCAACTTGACCGCAACGCCACCTTGCGAACGTTTGATTAGTCAAGGGAAATTACTGACCGACTTCCCTCATTGTTGACGACGCACGACTGTCGACGGACGTACGCCGGACAAAGTGTGATCACAATAACACTAAAAGACGATTTTACAGTTAAAGTGTACTATTCAGGGGTCATAACTCCGTAGTTTCTAAGGTAATTCTGACGAAACTTGCAGTGCAGTTTTAACTCATGATTACTACTATTTCTTAAAGTTCGTTAATCAAATCCCTCCAATCAAGTCTTAGGTATGGCTATAGAAGAAACGAAAACAGGCGTCAAAACACTACTGCAATCATCGGAACCCAAAGTCAAATTAGTGGATGAAAACCGAAAACATTTCTTAACTTTACACTAGTATGAACATGAGCACAAGTTATATACAGTTTACTAAAGAAGAAAGAAAAAAGGAACTTGGTCAAAAGAGATAAACATCAAAGTACTGAAAGTACTACAGGCTAATATCGGAGAAAATGTTATAAAGAGCGTGAATGAAACTGCAAGGAGTTAACACTCATATGCAAATGAAACTGCTTATCAGCATAGGACGGTTTGTATAGGCCACCAAAGTAACATTTATGTGAAGTTTGGTTATTATCAGTCCAATGGTTTTGGTTAGAAGCTGAAAGTTCATTTTACCCCTATTCTGATAAAGTTATATATTGGAATCTGCCAAGCGGATTCAGAGAAGAAGATTTTACAGTTGATGTATTTTACTCCCTTCCTGATGCCGCGTTGAACACATTTGAAGGAGGAACACCAAATTAGCATTCCTGTGAGGTTTTGTTGAAATTTGCCCATTGGATTAGGATGAGAAGTCATTTGAAGCTAAAAGTACAACATTTAGTAAATGGCGTTTTGATATGCTAGTACTTATTTACACTTTTATATGGTATTTACACATGCATAGGTCGACTTGTTATTTTATTTGGTTACTTAGAATAAGTGGATTTTTCGGCGATAGATGTTAAACAAATGATCTAGATTGTAGACCAATCAAATGTTGTATTTAATGAATAATGTCGAAGAAATAAAGGAAATGAAACATTTTGATTGGTGCATAGTTAAGTTGGAGAACCTACGAGAGGCACTAAAGTTTTAAAATGAAATGTTCTGCATACTAACCTTTAATTGTTTTCCTTAAAAAATAAATATCAGTGAAAAAAATCAGTGAAAACGTATGAAATATAATATTTAAGAGTAAAATATTAATTATTTTTGAAACATGATAAGTTTTCAGTTATTTATCGTCAATTGAAATGTATAAACCCCTTGGCAGCCTCTCGTAATCTCCAGTCATGTGACGGGGTATTCTCGACCTTGATAATCTATTTATAGAAACTGAAGCTGGATGGAGATTGCCTATCATATAGATTATTGTTATGATTTAGTAGTTGATACTGGGATAAAGATATAAACAAGTTGATTCCATCGTTTCCGTTTAGTATTTAATAATTTCTGAGAGTTTACATAATTTTGGCTGACAAGTGGTTCTTAAAAGAAAGAGATAAACAAAAAACGCGCAAGCTACATTCGATTACCGATTCTATTATATATCTTTTTAAAGAACAATGTTCTAATCGAACAATGTTCCAACTGGTTCACGATTATAATGCATTGCCAATTCAAGGAGCTGTCAAATTTTTAGATATTCAACATTCAAATTTCATGAAAAATTATTGATTGTTTTGATTATTAACAAAACCTTTCTGATAGTCAAGTCAAATAATATGCGCATGTTTCATTTCTTAGTGTTTTCTCATATTGATCGCCGTTTATCTTTTTTTAAGATTTTTCTTGTTTTTAATATTGAACTTTTGCTTATGTATGCATTTGTAATTCAGTCAAGTAATTTTTGCCTGTTTGTTTTTTTGGCGTACTAATTTAAAATGTTACAAGGAGAGAAAAACAGGCAGCCAGTCCGGGACCTCTCGCTTTTAGGGCAATACCGACTGAGCTAACTGGGCCTCTTACATATAGTCTATCCAACTGTGTACAAGTTCAGATCGTGACATACACCCCTAGTTAACTGGAAATTCGTCCTCGAATTTCGGAATTCCAGTGCCAAGGATGTCATAAATTGCACTGCAAGCGCTGTTAGACTGACCAAGCAGTGCTGTCACAGTCCCTTATTGGGCGCCAATGTCACAAGGAGAGAAATACATGCAGCCAGTCCGGGGCTCGAACCCGGAACCTCTCGCTTTCAGGGCAAGTACTCTACCGACAGAGCTAACCGGGCCGCTTACATGAAGTCTCTCCAACTGTGTACAAGTTCAGACCGTTACAAGTAGAACTGGTGTCCTCGGTCATTTACATCATTTGACTTCAGAATTTCACCTATAGCAATTGGATTCGTTGCTTTGTGTGTTCGATGTTTTTATCTGTCTCTACTGACTGCTGTAGTTTGACGAAAAATGAAACTAGAATTGTAGCCCGATTGCTATTGAGTTCAATGCCCAATAATACGATGACAAAACGGGTATATATAACATGACTCGTTCATGTCTGTCACGTATCGCTTGTACTGATCTCTTTGGCATTACAAAATGGGTCATGTAATACGATAACTTACCCTCGTAGATTTGGAAATGATTGGCAATTACTTATTAATTACGGTCAACGTGCCTATATAGGTATAGGTGATTCTAAGCCCTAACCCGGTCCATGGATAGGACGACGAACAAGGACGATCTTGATCAGACTGCTTCGAGGTGAAGGCTGATCTTGACATTGGGAGTATGTGTGGCAAGTGTGGATACATGGAGTCCATTGCATACGCCTTTTCAAAGGTAGGTAGTTTTTATTATCGAACCTTGTCATGCCTACAGTAAAGGATGTGGTAGGCCTTTGAATGCAGCTGATCAGTATCAGGTAGTATTAATTATGCTTTTTATTAATTGTAGGCCTTTCCCACATACGACAATTCTGCAACAGACGACTTTGAAAACATATTAGCAAACATGTGAAATATCTCCATAAGTAAGAGCTTAATCATTAAATAGAGTTGAAAATATTGTGACAATTTGCCACTATGTTTTCAAAAGTCGTCTGCTTAAAATGCGTCGGAATGCGTCTGTAGGTGGGAAAAGGTTATTTAGGAAATGTATTGAATTAAGGCATATATGCGTCAAAAACGAGTATATTTTAGCTTTTTGTCAGAAGTAACTTTCCTACATCTTCGGTATAATGTAAAAACCCTTATATAAGAGATCAAAAATGACACAACCGTTCAAAACAGAAGGTTTGTAAATCTAGAATTAGTTTACTTTAAATATCGAGCCTATTTGTGTTGGTTTGGAGCGTATAAAACACCGACTAGTTCGAAAACTGCAGTATCATCAATGAGTGAAAAAAAATGACGTCAACAAGGTGATTGTGCTTTTCCCAAATATTTTTTTCTTTGACAATTTATCACTGAGATTATTTCTACTATCAAAGTATATGTAATGAAACCGCGAACAATTAGCTGATTACTTCCGAAGAAATACGTCAACGTCATATGAACACACGTAATACAAGTACCACTCAAATCACTTAACTCCAGTGAACTTAAATGGTCTGTGGTATAGTTTGAACCACTTCTGGTCGTAGTTTTCAAACCTCAATGTTCATGTCCATTAACGTCCTGGAAACTTAATCGCGAATAAAAAGCACAAAGCTTCGCTCTAAATGTTATTAATGAAGTGCCAGCTCCTGAAACGTAAAAGTGACACCCGAAATGTAGATTAACTAAGACCAATCGTGTTTCTATCTTGCTGGTGAAGGCAAGAAATCGTCAGGGGTTGACATCACTGTCAACTCGAGAATCAACGAAGGTCTGGGACCCAGGGTGTTGTATGAATGAATTACCATATGGCTTCACATGTTTCTTTGGTAGCATGATACATGGCTTAAACAAGTGAACTTCTTGCGCATCCCTGTACATTCAAGTATATGTACGTATATATATGTTGTACAGTACTCGTAATTGAATAAAATAGTTTTCAAACCAACTTTGTTTAGTATTACATCTCTATGTTTATGTCTGAATATTCGCTTTGCCTCCTTATATTCATTATACAGACAATTTTCTAGATCTCTAGGTTTCCCATTGTTCGCCCATTCACGTCTCTTCACACGTATGTTATAATGTAGGTTTTTCAGTTCAGCATTCCAAAATGGTTTTAGATACTTTCTATACTTTGATACAGTAAATACAGATGATGAGATACATTGTATCAGGTTATATAACTTGTCATACATATCAGTAATGATATTTTTACAATTATCCTTATTAATAAGCATGTCAAATTGCATTGAGCTATCCATTAATTGCTCATTCAAATATTGCTGAAAAAGTTCTATTTGCGAGGCATTGACACTTTTCCACTTAATGCGTAATGATATATCTTCGGTATGAGATATATAACTATTGGGCAATTTCAATTCCACCATAACAGGCCTGTGATTTGAAACATTAAGGCAATTATCATTAAAAATCTTACATGAAACAACAGTATCAATCATATCGAGTGGTAATAAAATATGATCTATTAGTGATTGATTTTTTAAGTCATATGATACAAATGAAGATGATGCACCTGAGCATATCGGCAAAACTGCAACAGAGTCAAGACAATGTGTTTTCATTAACTCTAACATACAGTTACTACGTTTATCTAGTGGCTTAATATACAAAGTGCCATTCAAATGCGCGTTAAAATCACCCATTATGAAGACTCTTCCATAGTCAGAATATGAATTATAAATATCGTGCAATTTTTCCATGTATTCAACAAAATACTCATAGCTATGATTACTGCTGGGTAAATATATTTGAAAAATAAAATAACAAGTGTTAGCATCATACTGCAAACATATTCCTACAATACGATCATCCTCAATATCTAAAACCTGTATATTTGAGTTCATCGATGTTTTCCATAAAAGAGCAACCCCGCCTTTTCTGACGTTTCTACTGTTAACATAATTCGTTGTAGAGTCAAGTGCAGATGCACTTATACCTGTATAGTCGGTATGAATGGCATTTATGAAATGGCTTTCCCAAGGATATAGCCAGGTTTCAGAAATACCACACACACCGGTATTATGTAAACGTAATATTTCGCCTAAATACAGGCTACTAGACATAATGCCAGTTGCATTCCATGTTAACAAGCTAAAATAATTCATAAATACATAAAATAAAATTGTAAACCGTCTTATGTGGGGAAGGTTTAAGAATGAGAAGTTCCACTTAACATGTTCCTTTCTTACTTGAGCAGACCTGTTTTTAATGACCATCCATGGGTAGAAAACAATCAGGTGGTCTTTAACCCTTTCCCACATACAACACATCTGCAGCAGATGCTTTTGGGAATATCCAGGCAAAAACACGGAAAAAATCTATAAATGTAAGTAATTACCAAAAAGAATTGAAAACATTGTGGAAAAAGATGAAATTGCTCGTTTTCAAAAGTTGTCTGCTGCAGAGGCGTCAGAAAACGTCAGTATTTGGGAAAGGGTTAATTACAGGTAATTTGTGCAGAGTAATTTGGGAAAAAATATGGTTGCTGTAGACAGGGTATTGCTAAACAAAGGTTGACTTTAGCACAGGTGTGACTGTATATGAGAATAATTTCAGGGACAGACTCACTTTCAAGTCAACTTTCTCCAGTTATGCCAAAGCTATATCCCCTTAATTAGTGAAATTTAGTTTGATATGATTTGTCTGATCTCTAACTGGAGCACTTCTAACCCATTCCAGGGGTTGTAAGTTCGAACCCTAGCACGGCCAACATTCTTTCCGACGTTTGACAAAGGTCACTGTGACAAGCGGCATTCGTCTTCCACCAATTGGCTAACAGTCTTTGTGGTAAAGCAGCCAGTGGGTCGGAAAGAATGTTTTGTGGAGTAGTCAGTACTGGTGTGCGAAAGCCAGGAAACACATCATAGAATATAATGCTACAATACATATATCAAAAGGAGCAGCTCTTCCTTTGCAAATAAGTTGAATGTTGGAAAGGGTTGTCCAGTAGCCTGTTGTTTATTGACTGTTGATAACCATTTTATTGTCTGAAATACTTTTTGTCGAGTCTGTTTTTTGTGAGCTCGACATATAGCTGTCACAATGGCGGTTCGGTGAGTGTGTCCGTGCGTCCACGAGTCTGTCTGTCCGACCCACATCTTAACTATGCATAATAGGAAAGTTGGCACAAAATTGCACCATGATGAGGTGGTGTGTCGTGCACAAAATGCAGGCCTGTACCTCAAATGTCAAAGTCACGTGTAGAAGTCAAACGTCAAAATGATAACTGTTTGATAGGACAGACTTCTCCGGCCCGCATCTTAACCGTGCATCATAGGATTTCCAAGTTACAGGGCACACATACTCACCATGATGAGGTGGCGTGTGGTGCAATTCGTACAATATTCTGACACATGGTTTCAACATGCTTCATTCGGAAATGTGGTCTCTAAAGTGTACAAAATATTTTATTTTAATATAGCCTAGCGACCTGGTGATGAACATGTGCTAACCCAAACACATTAGCTTACATAAAACCAAAACAAACATTATAATAAAGTTCCATCATTCTTGTGCTAAAATGTAGATATATCGAGTTCCAACTAAATTTTTCTTAAATTTGGTATAGCCTTATTTTAAACACATCAGGATCCATTTTAAACTGTACTTTAAATATCACCAAGACAAACATTGGCAAACTAACATTATTCTACTGTCAAATGATGGAGCTTTACTCAAATTTACCCGCACCAGAGTGCACTTTTATTGAAAACCGCAAGGCCTACACCGAGATACTGCTTGTTACTTTGCTGGGTTTTCTACACGATCACCACTATTTAAAGTGCCTTCGGCGCTTTGATTAGTCTTACGTTTCGTGATATTGTCTAAGTGGTTACAAGAACCTTATCGCGTTAACCTGTTTTTATGTAACTTATAAGTGGAATTCGCAAACCGTAACTAGATAACCTGTTTAGTTGTACAACAGTTTTACAGGTTATTTATGGCAGTGATATGCCACCATACAGATCACCTCAGTGTGGTATTGAGCAGTCTTTTGTATAAAGCAGCCACCGTGTTGAGTTTAACACTTTCAACATAGAACAAACATACAGCCTACGACTTTGAAAATATTTAGGTAAAAACATTGAACATGCCTGCAAATAAAAGTTTAATTGTTGAATATAGTTGATGGCAAAATGAGCATTTGTCCGTAGTGAGCAATTTCTCCTTTTGCCTAAATGTTTTCAAAAGTCGTCGGATACATATGTTTCAAAATGCGTCTCCTCGTGGGAATAGTTAAGGTCTTACGATTTGAATGTAGAATATCTAGTGTTTAACCAGAGATATATGCAGTATATGTTTTTCGTTTCAATCCTACTCAAATATTACCAGGTAGGTAGATAAGTTTTATCAGAGACATATAAATACATGTATTTTTATGTCTCTGGTTTTATCTACGTTCTTATTATTTTAAAGACTTGTAACTTCCCATAATATGGTTGTTGAAGGTAGAAATTGTCATGTTTAACCTTTTGTTTTGTTTTGTTTGTTATACCAATCAATTAGATGTTACAATAGTATGATGTTGCAAGAACGAATAACACTGGGTAGCACTTCCTTTTTCCACATAACCCGCTGAATAAACCCAATCTTTTTTCGGCAAATCGAACATCCGGGGACTATCACAATATGGCAGCCGTCTGGCAATGATTTTACATTTTCAGTGAGGTAATTACTGACAGTTCGTTAAGAATCCCAAATTTATTCTGAATTGGATTTGAGTTTCTTTTTGAAAAAGCGAATGCCTGTATCTTCATTTTTGAATCCTTGATTTAGACAGAAATTGATTTTTTCTCACGCCCATGCGCAAATTCCGCCATTTTCTTTTTCTAATTTCGCTTCTAGAAAACATAAGATCTTGGAAAAATCAATAACAACATGTCATGTTTGTTGTAGATTGAGCAAAAATAATAAACACAAATTTGAATTATTCTTTAAGAATAAAGAAAGCGCATGACAGATGAGATATTTCTTCTCTTTTCCGTTGGTTCAAGCAAGGTCGCGACTTGGTTTGGTTTCATAAACTCCGCTGCAGCAACGAACGTCTTCATGATTCTCTAAGTAAGGTCACTTGTAATTACGCATACACTACATGTTCTTTTACTCAATAGGTTTGTGATTAATTATTATTTTCTAGCCGACACAATGTCATACAGTGTAGAACCGCCGTGACTAAGTTCAACTTCGTTGACTTCAAATTATCTACGGAAATTTATGATATAGTATTTTTTCATGTGCAAGATGAAAAAACATAAGACACATTTTTGAAGGAATGATCTTTTCCTTAAGACAACACATATGCTGCAGACGACATTGACTGAAATAATTTGGAAAATGGTGTTAAACCCCAATTAAACAAACAACTATTGAACACATTGCAACAAAATGAGATATTGCTCATGAACGATTTCTTTTTTTGTCACAATGATTGTATCTATGTTTGATATTTCTATTTGCATTTATAGATTCTTTCATGTTTTTCAAAGGGGCTAAGCACTGAAACTTTGCTATATGCTGGAAAGTGTTGAACATCATTGTTTATTTCAATGATGGTTCAGATGGTGATCATCATAAGTTCCTGTATCTTTATTCTCACCCTTTTCTTTGTTTAAGCAGTCAAGTGAGATCTAAGTGTTGAACTATTTTCCCATGTTTAATGATTCATTTAGTCCTTGGCAGTGTAATCATTCTAATTTTCGCAATGTTATGAATATTCCCCCCTAAATTTGTATGTAAGTGGGGATTTTTTTACTTAGACAAAGAAGGAAAAAATGTCTCAATTCATTCATGTAATCAATTTCCCCATAAAGATCCCCGTTGTTTTAGAATCCTAGATTAGACACTGATTAACTTAGAACTTTTATATATATATGAATCTGATACAAATCTTATTCAAAGGAAAATCTAAGTCATTTTTATGATACAGTATTTTTTATGAGCAAGATGAAAGAACATATACTATAGACAGATTTTTGAAGTAATGATCCTTATCATAAGGTAGACACATGCAGCAGACGAATTTCGACTTGAATGTTTTCAAAGTGGCTGCTGCAAATATATGTTATATGCGGGAAATGGTAAATCGTCATTGCTTATTTCAAAGATTTTTCAAACACAATTTTGTGGACAAACCTTTCTCTAAAAAGGATGATTAGTCCTGTCCAGTCATTGAAATTAACTTTTAATTTGACTGGTCCTAAAATCCTAAATGTTTGAGTGATGTTACGGATTATATGTAAATTATACTAACTAATGGTGATAATTCACTGGTCCGAATCTTCAAGAGTTTAAATTTCTATTACATGAATTTCTATTATTGTGAATACGGTGTATGTTTTCGAAATGTTGGTCTGTTGTTAAGACTTTACGAAATCTTTTAAAACCTGTCCGAAAGTTTGTTTTTCATCTATTTTCTTCTTTCTTCAACAGATTATTGCATGCAAATTTGTCTGTCAGGCCTGAATGACTGACTACTTTCCCGAAGACTGAAATGTGTTTTATAAAAATCATTGATAAGAAGCATGAACTGGCAAAACACAATTTGCAATCAAAATATTGGCAAAAGTGTCTTGCTGAATTAATTTGAATGGTGCTCCAGTTTGTAAGAAAAAAACATGCCATGGGGCATGAACTGATTGACAAAATTTAAGTTATAATTGTGTTATATTTGAAAGAATACCCACATTCAATCAAGGTATTACCTTAGGTCCTTTCCAAACCCTATGATTTGCTACTAAATAATCGTCTCAATGTACATTCAAATGACTGGCTCGTGAATCCTTTGAGCACTATCGTTTAAAGTCAATTGCACAAATTAATTAAAAGCATTTCTTCCAAGTTCATTCATTACTGTTGTGTAGAATACCAAATGTAATGCTTTTTATCATTAACTTCTAAAATTTAGAACTACAGTCAAACTTGTGTGAGCGGTCACATGCGATCAGCGGTCACCGGCGTTAAACGGTCACTTTAAATCCCTCCCAACCAATTATACTCTATAAACAGCCTTGATCACGGTCCCCTTTGAAACACGGCCAGCAGCCACACTAATTGGTCGAGATTAACTGTAATCTTACTGTGTTCAACGGTCAATCAACACACGACTTGGATTCGCAAGGTGTTAAATTATCAGTGTTTAAAGCATACTGTGACAATCACATTATCGGGTTTTTTCATACGCGTAAGCTGTTTACATGTTAGATCTTCAGGGATAAAGACTAACATTTTGAGCTTGGTGGCCAACTGGACCACTTACTATAGAATAATGGTGGCCCAGAGAAAAAGTTGGTGGCCCAACCTTTTCAATAATACAATTACGCAAATTCATATATGATTTTTTTTTATTCATATTATATGTAGCCTATTACAACAAGCAAACATGTATTTTAATACCCCCCTTCGAAGAAGAGGGGGTATATAGGAGTCACTGTGGTGGGCTGTCTGTCTGTCTGTTGGTCGGAAGCCATATTTTGTCCGGCCTATTTCTTACAAAATAGGAATTCAATAAAATTTTGCTTGAAGCTTCTATCCCAAGAGGAGATGTGCATATCCTAAAGGGGTTACAATTGCATGTTATTTTACAGAGTAAGGGCCCTTTTACTTATTAAGTTTTGGTGTAGTCAAGGTGCTGTTTAGGGGGTATTTATCATCTTCAGTGATAGTTCTAGTTTTATTTAAATTTATTCAATGCAAAACCAAATGAAGAAAAGTCATTCATGAAAACTGATGAACTATTGTTTTTAAATTGGAAACAGAAATCTAGAGTATCAATCTCAATTCCTGCTTGAAATCATTTTAAATTATGTTCCTGCTAGGATCGGATGTAATGTTGACATATAAATCGTACACTGCCCTGTTTCAGTGAATGACCTAAATCGGTGACCTTGTTATTTTTCATTTTCTAGCCTAGTACTGGTTTGTTTACCCAGGGATCATGAATAAGTGAACTGTCGCCGTGATATAACTGAAATATTGTTGAAAGCAGCGTAAAACCCCAATAAATAAATAGATTAAGTGCAAGACATACATTCCTTCTATCTCCGTTGTGAATACAACTTGGGAAACCCAAAATATACCATCGTATTTGCGATATATAAATTAAAACTAATTTTAGAATTCCGATGCCCAAATGTATACAGTAAACGTCATCAATATTGGGGCCGTTGAATATGCATGCACATGAGTCGATTGTAAACTTCCGCTAATATTGCAAAACTGAAAGTATATATATACTCCCAGCCACTCGGTAAATCTCGAAAAATCACTGCAATAACAGCGATTTGTCAAAGAAACAACCCTGTAAAAGATCGACAAATAGAAATGCGTATTATTCGGCCCAAAATTTTCACTCGCAAAAATATGCTGGTTCCTGAAATCTCACCTTGCAATTTGAAATTTGCACTCGCGAGTTTGCAAGCTTAAATTCGAACCCTGTAAAATAACCTTTTCTTTTTGGGTCCGCTAACCCAGTCGAGAAAACGCCGCATTGTAATTTTTGTTAAATTTGACTGTGCGCAGACATTTTGAAAAAGCTGACGTAATACTTATAAGTCTGTTTGGGATATTTTCCGTATCTATTTATAGATTACAGGTACCCAATTTCGTTTACGCGGTAGAATAAATCCGATAACCGTCGCTCATTTATCGCCTAGAGGGGTCCTAATATTTACAATTGTATTTGGAATCTCTCAATCTTCCATGTTTTGTTCGCCGATGAAACAAGTTAAACAAAAAAGGGGCTATTTTGGATCTGGTAATGAGAAAAAAGACAATTTCTCTAACAGTTGATAAACTTCATCAGTTTTTGATGATTCCATCGACAAAAAAAATAACATGGGGTCTGGAGTATAGAAAATGCAATATTTAAGGTCGCCGGCTGGACGACGATTTTGAAATCTTAGGTGGTCCAGCCGAAGATTTAGTCGCCATGGGCGACTGGGCGACCGCTAATTTTACTCCCTGATCTTGGGTACCGAAAACAGCCGACGTGTGCCGAATGATAATGGCATGATTCCTCAACAAGAAGTTGCGATTTTTTTTCTCTTTCTGTTTATGATGTCGGGCCAAATTGATAAATTGAAAAAGATATTTATGAGCGTTTTAGACCGAAAGACTACATATATATGTTAAAATGAAAGTTAATGTCCACTTTGAAGCCCCAAGTCAACTTATATTCCCATTTCCATTTTAAATCTAAAGATTATCAAGTACAATTGTGTTCCAAGATGTAGACGTCAATAGTCAAGTTAGATGTAAACGTCGGTTTAAACTAAAGAATAGATAGCACAATGAAATATTTGATAGAAAAAAACTACAAATCTTCATAACAATGTTTAAATACAAGTTTATAAAGATAATTTACTTTTTGTAATGTAATGACTATTCCTAACAGTTACATGTTATATTATGTGAACAAACAAAACTTGAACAAATCCG
Source organism: Serripes groenlandicus (assembly GCA_031761405.1). Lineage (NCBI taxonomy): Eukaryota > Metazoa > Mollusca > Bivalvia > Cardiida > Cardiidae > Serripes > Serripes groenlandicus. The sequence continues at coordinate 16,680,110 of JASEVX010000014.1, forward strand.
ACCAAGTCATGAAATTTGTGATCAGCAGCCACCTGTCTTAAGCAGCCAGTTTTATCATGTCCCTTGGGTGGCTGCTGATCGCAAGTTTGACTGTAGTAAAATGAAGAAATTATACAAATTTAGTGAACCTTGTTTTCATAAGTGAGATTTCAAATTAGGTCCTTGTACTGTTTGAAGGACAAATTGACCTATAAAAACGCATATGTCGCCAGTTTTTGATTGGTTAAAGATTATTCTTTTTAAGTTACAAACATTTGACAGCAAAGCCAAACTGACAGATCAAGAATCTTTTTCAGATGGGAACATGTTGACTTTGCATTTCACAATAAAAAATTATGTTTACTCGAACCTGATGCAACATATTTCTATAAATTACCACTTTAATATCTTTAACAGATTTCTGTCAAAATGAAGATAGACAGAACTAAGCTGAAGAAGTCTACAACAGATGTGGTAAGTGTGTTATAATAGAATTCATTCAATTTTCGCTCAGCCTCTATATGTGATTATGTTAAATAACAGTTTTGGCATTGTGTATTAATGTTGGTACTTGTATACTTGTTACTATAATATTAATGTATGATAGATATTTACGATATATCTATGATTAAAACAGATTGATTATTAACATATTAAGTTTTTTCAAATCGCTAAAAACATTGCTTAACTTTGTCTTTTATTCCCTCCAATACAGATGATTTCTGGCCGAATGGTTTCTATTGATCATTTGCAGCAGAGGAAATTTTCCACAATCGGTGTTCCCACAGACATTTTTTTCTGGGGGTACATGTACACGAGGAACGAAACATTTTCATGGAGTCCGAATCATATCGTAACCATGAAAATTCTGACACCCATCCATTTTGAAATCGTTTAATACGGAGAGGATTGGCATCTTCGTCAACTTTTAAACTATCGGGGATGGGGGAGTCCTCTTCTAGCTTCTATCGTGTAGTTTCGGCTGTGTCAAATCCAAAATCAAACAAATGTTTCTACGGCATATTTCAGTAGCTGACAGCATTAGTAGACTTCCTCTCGTTTACGAAGGCTGTGCAATTATTACCCGTAAAAAAAATGATACAGGTTTCCCGAAATGTGCCTGACCGTCGGACTCGACCGGTATTTACTGACACAGTCTGGTAAATTTTGAAATGATATAGGACCATCTGACCGGCGAAAAATATGCTCTCATGACGAATAAATACTAGATATTTATATTAAAATTGTCATTGAAAGTCTCAATGTCTGTATTTTTTCGTAATCATGAAGTTGTAGGTGTATAATCGGCGTTGTTTACCTTTATTTACATTCTCACTGGCAACGGATTTAACAAGTATCTAAAGAGTTATTTCCCTTGGTTACTATGGTAGTTTTCTGAATCAAGTAATTTGTTTGGCTGAATGATTCATCTAATTAAATATCGTGATATAAACAACCTTTATTGAGTTAAAGGAATAAAATACAAAACTTGTTTAGTAAGGCAACTTTTAACCGTCTGCCTGACCAGTGGACAGGCAGATATTATTGACTTTCTGGAAGCATACGTCATCGCGTATAATCTTTACAGTGTAATCTGAACATTGACGAAGTTGCAAAGTTCTTGATACTTTTAATGAGCGGGCACCTGATCGGATACTTGCGATATCGTTAGGAATTATTACGATGACATGTTTTCTATGTTTAGTATTGGGGAAAACCTCTTCTGATAACTTGTTTTTCTCGCAAAACTTAGCCGAAGGTTAAATTTTACCATCTGAAAGATATATTTTTAGTATTCTAGACTTATTTTCCGTACGTGTTTTCACGTTTGTAGTCTAAAATGTGTGCGAGATTATTTGTGTTTCTATGTGAATGGGAACTCTGACAATGCTTTTAATTGTGTATCAAAATAATACTTTAAGATTTCTAGATATTTGTTTTTATCCTGAGAGATTTTGAAAGCAAAAAAACGACTTGAAATACCAATCTGGCAAACATAACTGCAATATAACAAATAACCTAAATATAAAAAAAACATGTTTACCATTTCAGCCTGCTGATTGTAGGCCACTGATTGAGAGACTCAAGAATACAAACAATGAAACACTTTTGGCAGAACTTACAGCCCTGAAAAATACAACATTTGGAAAGGTAAGTTATTTAAAATTATTATTTAAAATATATGTCACAAGAAAGGGATATTATCAGATTTACGTTAAATTTTGTCTTTTCTATAGACAGTTATTCTGAATAACCACAGAACATGTCCGGTAAGAATTAAGCTGGTTTGATGAACAAAATGAAAACACTAATCCAAATATGCAATACTTTGACGTTATGATTCTCACTCACTTGTAAAATAATTTTCTAAAGTTTGTCTTGGGCGAAATTCACAACAGATCCAAAATTAAATTATTTTAAATCATAATCCTTGACATAAACAGTCATCTTATCAGGAAAAAAATTGTCCATGAAAAGTACTAGCTAATACTGTTAGTTGATTCAGCTATAATGTGTTGATATTGCGCAATATTTTCTGTTTGCAAAATACCCGACCTAGTGTTATCTTGTTTCAGTTCAATCACTGCATCTATTACGGTATGAAAATGAAAATTTCTGGTAACAACGGCATGAACAATAAGATAAGGATAGCTAATAGAAAATTAAATCTTTTAAAATAAGCAAGCACCCAGTATCAACCAATGGAATTAACCTATTATGACCTATTTTTCGTGGTCTTTTCCAAAAGTCGACCTGCTGTGGCAGACTTTAAAAATGGCAGTAATGGCTCCCCTCCTCTGGGCTCAGGGTTGCAGGTTTAACATTACGACTAACTGGCTGGTGTCAGGATGAATGGACCACTAGTATGTTTAACTTAACCAGGAAATGTTGTGATATAACTTAAACACCAAAACACCAAAGAATCAATCAATCAATTGATTCCGTCTTGTTAAATCTGACATATTACCAGACTGACTGTCCTGTTAAAGTTCTAGCCCACTCGCATTGACTGCTTTAGATGAAAGAATTGAAGGTATAAAGGTGTAATGTCGTTACTAGGAATTTGAATAAATCATACATAAGTTTTTACCATTGCTGCCAGGTTTTCAAAATATAGGTAACCCTTTCCCATACACATCAAATATGTAGCAGTCAACTTTTAAAGCATCCAGGCCAAAATATTAGAAATCTATGAATGAAAGTATGTTTATTGAATAGTGTGAATAACATTGTGGCTAAAGAAGAAATTTCATCTTATGAGCAATTTCTCCTTTTACCTCATAATGTTTACAGATGTCGTCTGCTGTATTTGTGTCAAATGCTTATGTATGTAGAAAAGGGTTAAATAATTTTGATATACTCGATGAAATAATCATTATTAAATTATTTTTAACAATTGCAGTGTGAACTTTACCACTGGGCAGATGTATTGGATGTATTTGATGAAGTGCTGGAAAAGGCATGTAAAAAAGAACAAGAAAAAGCATGGACGTTAGCCTGTGACCTGCAGGCAAATGAAGAGGTAAACTTTAACCAATATATAGAAAATTTCTATAAATGAAATTATATTTATTGAAAAGAGTTCTAATAAATTATGCATTTTCTAGCTTACCAGAACACAAAGTGCTAAAGATGAGTTTTTGTGCTTGTCTTTTTTTTTTTATCAATCATCAACTTTTGCCTTGTAAACACTCTACAAGCTACATTTTGCATCCAATCTTCATGAAAGTTTATCAAAACATTCCTCTCCATCAAATGTTGGACAATCAAAACTGGGCCAATTTTTGCTTCAGCAGCTTGAAAATTTGTCAAAATATTTGTCCTAATGATATCTGGGTCAAGTACAAATATGGGTCAGAAACTAGGTCACTAGGTCAAATTGAAGGAAAATTTTGTTAACACACTAAAGGCTACATTTTTGCTTCAGCATTAAAATTGTCAGTCAGCAAGTTTTCTTTTTAGCCTCACTGGCTGAAAGCCAGTCAAGCTTAGTTCATTGCTATTTATCATGTATGCGTCCATACATGCAAAATCGTTTAGTTTAAACAGTTTCTCATCCGTAACCACTGGGTCAATTGGAACAAAACTTCATATATATATACATGTATATATATAAATGAAGCATCCTCTCACTGTCCTCTATTAAACTCCTTCAAATCTTTTGGACAAATGCAAAACTGGTTTCTATTGCAACCGAAAGATTTCATTTTAGCTCACCTGTCACGGTGATCTTTTGTGATCGCCCTTCGTCTGTTGTCTGTCCACAATTTCTTGTTAACACGATAATGTCTTCATTTATTTTCCGATATTTACCAAATTTATTCAGTAGCTAGATATCCTGAGAGCTTGTTTCCTTTTGAAAACCAGCCAGATCCGTCCATGCATGACGGGATTATGGCCCTTTAAAATTGGCAAAATTGCTATAATTGACCTTGTGAGTCACATTTATTATCCGATGTTTACCAAACTTATACAGTAGCTAGATAAAAACCAGCTAGATCCGTCAATGCATGACTGTATAATGGCCCTTTAAAATTGGCAACATTTTTATAATTGATTTTGTGAAAACAATAAAAACGTCATTATTTTGTCACATGTAGAGCAACTAAATTAGGACCCTAAAAGTAAAACACTTACTCAGGTGAGCGATATAGAGCCATCATGGCCCTCTTGTTTAAAAATCTTCTTCGCCAAAACTGGCAGATTTTCAAAAGGTTTGGTAGAAATGTTCCTTGGATGAACCTCCATCAGATTCCTTCAAGCCATGTTGATTGGTCAAAATTATGGCCACCAGGAGGCAGGGCTCTTTTGCCTTGTATGGCTTTATAAAAAACTAAAACCATCTTTCATTGCAAAAGGATGAATCTGATTTTCAAATAACTTTTTAGAAAATTTCCTTGGGTTACCCTCTATGTGATTCCTTCAAGCCATGATTATTGGTAAAAAATATGGCCGTCTTGTATTGCTAAAGAGAAAACTTTGTAGAAATGATCGTAAAGTAACCCTCTATGAGATTCCTTCAAGCCATGGTGATTGGTCAACAAACATGGCCAAGATGGGACTGTTTTGCCTAATATGACAAAAGTGAAAACTCTTCTCCTCAGAAAATATGTTTTTGAAAACGAAAATACCTAGAGCTTCAATATTTGTAGCATTGTCTTGTGGCCCTCTATCAAAAATATTCAAATTGGTACAGCCTCTAGGGTAACCTGTTTTACATATATTATATAGGGAAAAACTTTGAAAATCTTCTTTTCTGAAAGGGAAAGGCCTATACTAGAGCTTAGATATTTGGTGTGTAGCATAATTGTCTATTGGTCCTCCACCAAGACATGCTTAAATTTTGCCCTTGGTTAAAAATTTACATAGAGATTATGTTTCCTCATGTCATATTAATTTGATACAAGACATTATTTCGCCCTGTGGTAAGTGGAGCTATACTTGACATTGGGCCTCTTGTATCAGCCACCTGACCGCATACAAATCATATTGCATAATTTAGGTTAGCGAGTCAATGCCATCATGGCCCTCTTGTTTATGAATATCTTTATAAAACTGATTGATGGTATTCAGATGAGAGTTTACAATATCATTGTGACCCGTATCATTATTTCCTGCAATAAACCTAAAAAACAGTAAATCTCAAACTGAGCGAAAAGCAATCTTGCTATGTTGCTAAACTAGTGAACAAGTTCTTTCAAAGAATTTACCCGTATCATCTACTTTAATTTCAGTACATTTATTATTTTTTGTAGTTGAAGACATTACTTTTACAAGTGCTTGGATTTACATCCACCCTGATTGAACACAGCTTTTCAAGGCATCTTTATAATTCTATGGAACATTTGACAACCCTGCTTCAGTCATGTGATATGAAAGTAGTACTAGAGGTTTTGAACCTACTTTATGTATTCAGGTAAGATAAGCCTTAAAATAGACTGATATGTATTATGATTATACTATGCCTTCATTTGCCCCGATTTTAAATGTTAATGTTGCACTGTGGATGGTTTTTAACACTATTTACATTACATGCAGATTTATTTTGTTGAAGCATTTGTAGCAAATGTATTTTGAAAACAGTGTGTCAAATGGAGAAATTGCTGATGGTGAGCAATTTCTTATTTTGCTGCAATGTTTTCAATATTTGTTCTTTTATTTATAGAGATATGTCATATATATATTTGCTAATGTGTATTAAAAATGTTGACAAAGATAACGAATAGAAGCTTGACATTAACCATTTCTCTGTATGACTGAAACATTTAGTATGTTTGATTACTGTTTATATCTTCTGTGATAGTTCTCCTGTCAAATAACATTTTTATAATCTAGATAAGCCTTCATTATTATCTAACTTACTTTTCTAGCAAAAGATCCAATTTCATAACCAGACTTAGTAATGAGAAAAAACAAGGCTTGGTAATACGTTTAACACATCTAGCGGAGAGCTGGGGTGGCAAGGATAATGGGTTTGGATTGGCCGAATGTTGTCAGAATCAACCAAATCCGGTATGTATTTGTCAATGTTTTGAAGTATATACAATTGAACATATTGTGATGTTAAGCTCACCTGGCACGAAGTGCCTGTGAGCTTATGTTATGGTGTGTTGTCTGTCATCCGTCTCCGTCCGTCAACCTTTTAGCTCACCTATGCTTGAAGTGCAAGGTGAGCTATTGTGATCACATTTTGTCCGGCGTCAAGGTCTCGGGCATGAAATATGTATAAACCTTTAAACAACTCCTTCTGAATAACCAGGAGGCCCAGAGCGATGATAGTTGGCCAGTATGTACCTGGAATGGAGTGCTATAATGTTTCCCCATATAAATTGCTTCGACCTACTTTCAAGTTCACAGGGGTAATAAATATGTAAGAACAATGTCTTCTGCTTAATTAGGATCGCTTCAATTTGTTTTTAATTCTAACAAAAAATATTGGAAAAAGATAAAAGGTACAGTTTTTGTGATTGTGAAGTGGATTTCGGTGAATCTAAAAACTGGGTTTCTTGTACATAATTTTATGTCAAAAAAAGAGGTGTACCTTATATGTACCTTGATACCGCAGACTATTAATTAATAATTTCAAGATTTTGGGTAGATGTAGTTAAATCATGTGCTGATTCTTCAAAGGAAGGTAACTTAAGTTTCCATACCTTCCTGTGTAAATTAATGCATTTATTTCAAACATCCAGTGTTATATCGTGTGATAAATTTAGCAGCCCCAGATAAGCCAATAATCCGATTAGAATCTGTATTTATTTAAGGTTCTCGTCTTTGAAAACACTAACTAGAATGTTAATGCTAATTGTTTTAAATTAAAGTTATATATATTAAAAGAAAAAGAAATGCTGGCTTTATTGATGCATGAATCATAAAAACAAACCCAGGAATAACTTGACAATCGTATTTAGAAGTTTGATTTACAGGTAATTTTCTGATCTCGCTATGGAGTCGCAAACTAGGACAAAGGTTTCAAAATATGGGTCAGTTTAAAAATAAATTTGAACACTTGATTTATTTGCATATTAATGAGATCACATTATCCAATCAGATCTAAAAATAAACTTTCGGTTGTTTTTTCAAAACCAAAACAAAGGTCTACGATGATATAAATTTTCATAAAATGAAAACAATAACATTCGTGAAAGTAATCACTTATGTGTGTGTTTCTATTAATGAGATCACATTATCCAATCAGATCTAAAAATAAACTTTCGGTTGTTTTTTCAAAACCAAAACAAAGGTCTACGATGACATAAATTTTCATAAAATGAAAACAATAACATTCGTGAAAGTAATCACTTATGTGTGTGTTTCTTAACAGTTTCAGAAGTGTAACACATATTTAGAAGCTAGATTTTGACTTTAAGGCATTGAACAATTATTATTATACTATTAGTATTTATTAAAAACGAAGCCGAAACTTAGGTTTTGAAATTGACAACTGGCATGCATTTCGTGCAACCGGATTTTGGATAAGGGAAATGTAGCAATGCTGCCATCATACATTTTTCATAATTTATGTGATATATTTCAACCATTTTACATTATTCCCTTTTCTTTAGAACATTTTCAACGATAGCTCAAATATCCAGGTGAGCGATACAGCAGGCCCTCTGGGCCTCTTGTTTATTGGTGGCTTTGTGTTTCTCACTATCTTTGCTTAAGTAAATTTCCTTTTCTACTCGATGAAGTGAGATTAACAAAAATTCGGGTAAGTGCTCTGCTAGGGGACACGTACATGTTTATCTCTTCTTTCGTGCTCTGTTGTAGTTAATAATGATTAATGTATTGTATGTTTTTAGCTCACCTGTGCACGAAGTGCTCAAGGTGAGTTATTGTGATCGCCCTATGTCCGGCGTCCGTCGTGCGTCGTCCGGCGTCCGTCAACTTCTTCTCCTCAGTAACCAGTGGGTCAATTTGGATGAAACTTCATAGAAATCATCCTCTCAATGACCTCACCAGAATTCCTTCAAATTTTTGTGATCCATTCAAAATTCTGGTTTCCATGGCAACGAAACCGAAAATACTTCAAAATTCTTCTTCTCCCAAACTGGTTGGCAGATTTTCAAATAATTTTGTAGAAATGTTCCTTGGATGACCCTCTATCAGATTCCTTCAAGCCATGTTGATTGGTTGAAAAACATGGCCGCCAGGGGGGGCGTGGCTACTTTGCCTTATATGGCTATAGTGAAAACTTAAAAAATCTTCTCCTCCATAAGTGTCAGGCCGATTTTCAAATAATTTTGTAGAAATGTTCCTTGGGTGACCCTCTATCAGATTCCTTCAAGCCATGTTGATTGGTCGAAACATGGCCGCCAGGGGGCGGGGCTATTTTGCCTTATATGGCCAAAGTGAAAACTTAAAAGAATCCACATCTTCTCCTCAGTAACCAGTGGGTCAATTGGGATGAAACTTCACAGAAAGCATCCTCTCAATGATCTCACCAGAATTCTTTCAAATTTTTGGGATCCATGCAGAATTCTGTTTTCCATGGCAATGAAATGAAAAAACCTTCAAAATTCTTCTTCTCCCAAACTGGTTGGCAGATTTTCAAATAATTTTGTAGAAATGTTCCTTGGATGACCCTCTATCAGATTCCTTCAGCCTATGTTGATTGGTCGAAAAACATGGCCACCAGGGGGGTGGTGCTATTTTGCCTTATATGGTATAGTGAAAACTTAAAAAAAATTCTCCTCCAAAAGTGTCAGGCCGATTTTCAAATAATTTTGTAGACATGTTTCTTGGATGACCCTCTATCAGATTCCTTCAAGCCATGTTGATTGGTTGAAAAACATGGCCGTCAGGGGGGCGGGGCTATTTTGTCTTATATGGCTATAGTGAAAACTTAAAAAATCTTCTTCTCCGTAAGTGTCAGGCCGATTTTCAAATAATTTTGTAGAAATGTTCCTTAAGTGACCCACTTTCAGATTCCTTCAAGCCAAGTTGATTGGTCGGAAACTAGGGGACGGGGCTTATATAGCTAAAGCAAAAAAAAAAAATCAGGTGAGTGATCCAGGGCCATCATGGCCCTCTTGTTTATAATGTTTCTATTGTAATCTGTATAATATTCTGAATTGTTCCATACTGTCTTTTCAGGGATTTCCAAGCACTGCTACAACACTTCACTTTGAATTTTACCATGAAAATACAGAAGACAAATCTTCAAAAAAGGTACATTTCACAGAAAATTTATCCCCAAGAATATATGACTGTTATAATAAACTTATTTCAGTAATTAATTGTGTTTTGTGGAAAGTATACACAGTGTCCGACAAATTTCAGAATTGTTTGGTAGCCCACTGGGCTACCAGATTTGGAAGCTGGTAGCCCGAAATATCGCGGATGCCAATGAGTGTTTTATGATTATTTTTGTTTTCTACTTCTGTACAAACATAATTTTAAGAGCACACCATGTACATGATTTAAGGGTAATGACCATTTCAAATAACATGACTGTGTTGCAAAAGACCTGAAGTGCAGCATTCAGTTAAAAAAAAAATGAAATTTGGAAAAAATACTTTTTGGTAGAGCTTAACAGATAGGAGAAAATTGGTACTAAAGATTTTCAAGATTACTTTTCACTAGGTTATTTGAAATATTCTGCATAAAATGTATGTATTTTATCCATATTTACAAAAGATTTAAAAGCTAGTGACAGAAATGTTTAAACTTGAGACCAAAAAATCAAATGATGTAGTATAAACTCTTTAAATTGGAGGTCACCGATTTAGGTCCCTCACCGAAACAGGGCATACGATACGAGTGTCAGTTTTACAAAGAACGCCATATTAAATAAGATTCAATTTTATTAACCAAAAGTCAAATTTATCAGGTTCAATGAAGTTATTAACCCTTTCCCTCATATAGACGCTCTCTGACGTCTCTGCAGCAGACAGCTTTTTGAAAACATAGTGACAACAGAAGAAATTGATCAAAACAAGCAATATCTCCTTTTACCACAATGTTTTCCACTTAGTCATAGGTTATCCATTATATTTTTTATTTTTTGACAAAATATGTTCAAAGTCGTCTGCTGCAGAATTGTTGTATGAGGGAAAGGGTTAAATCATAAAATATTGTCAAAAACAATGACGCGAATAATACCGTAACACATTTAACACGTTAAATTTGTTTCATGTGTTACGGTATTATTCACGAGATAGCCGCCATTTTGATAATTGCGCAATGTTAATCATGGTTCCCTACTGAGAATTTGAAATCGGTAAACAGCGTTGAATGTAAACATCGGGGTCCACTCTTGATCGGGGTCGTCGGGTCGTTAACGTCATTGACCCAATTTCTCATTTCTTCCAATGAAATCGCAATTATTAAGTCATATGATTTTTTTCCCGCCGGTTATGCTAATTAAGTTTGGTAAACAAAGCCGTGATTGGGCATTTATTATTCATTATAGATTTCATCCCAAACATTTTCTTTGACATATCGCATACTATGTCGATTATGAAGGTGTTTCATATTTGATTAACGACAAGATAAGACCTAGAAGTGGTCGTATTGTATTGTCTTTAATATTTGGATCGAATTTATTTTATTAACTTCTGCATGATGACAATTTTCTTCTCCGTCTTTCTGAACTGGTCTGCACCAGTTTGCAAACATCGCATACCGAAAGTAGAAATATGGATCAAAATACGTTTAAGGGAATATTTGAATTTCATTGGTTATTCGCAATCATTCATGGATTAACACCAGGGAACAATGGTCACTAATGATTGGACCGTCGTAATGGGTATATATATCACGTTAATTGACTATTACTGAAGCGATTCGGTTGGCTGAAACCACTCGATCTGACAGGTTGGTAACTCCGCCTACTGATATTGATTTGTTTATGGTCACAGCGAGTGGTTTTCGCATGTAACATACAGTCACTGTTTATACACGACATGTGTGTAAGTAATTAAGCCGGGCTACCAGACACGGGAATAAACAGTAGCCCGCCGGGCTTTCATTTGAAAATGACAGTAGCCCGGGCAATTATTGTGGTAGCCCGCGGGCTCCGGGCAATGGATTTGTCGGACACTGATACACAATAAATTTGAAAGGCTTTACCTGTGAGTAGTGGCAAGAATTTTACAGATCCAAATATCGGCTATCCTTTTCAAAAGAAAGGTACTATTTGGCATTTGTGAATAATGTTGGTTCAGATAAACTTGTGCATCTGTAGATACTGATCAAACAGTATAGATGCACCAGTGTTTCATTCTGTAATTTTTTATCAATGAGTACTTTAATGTGTTTCTCACAATACAATGATTCCTGGAAACATTGTATGAGTCTAGGACTCTGGATGCACAGCAAAACAAAACACTGATGCACAGGCTGATTTAGATTTACACTTTTTAGCTCTACTATTCGAAGAATAAGGGGAACTATTGTAGTCGCGTCGGCGTCGCTGTTGGTTAAAGTTTTTGTGCAAGCTAGCATTTACCCTTAGAACTAACATCAACTAGGCCTATGCTCTTTAAACTTTGTATGGACATTCTTCATAGCAAGTTGGTGATGCCTATAAACTTTGGAGTCAGTAGGTCAAAGGTCAAGGTCACTGTGACCTTCTATATGGAAACAGTTCATGGTTAAAGTATTTGTGCAAGCTAGCATTTACCCTTATAACTAACATACACTTAGGCCTGTGATCTTCAAGTTGGTTTTGCTTAGATAGTTACTAGGTCAAAGGTCAAAGGTCAAGGTCACTGTGACCTTTCTTTAAAGAAACAGTTAATGGTTAAAGTTTTTGTGAAAGCTAGCATTTACCCTTATAACTTACATACGCCTAGGCCTATGATCTTAAAACTTGCTATGGACATACATCATAGCAAGTTGGTGATGCCTAGAGAGTTTGGAGTCGATAGGTCAAAGGTCAAAGGTCAAAACACTATTTTTTGCACTAACTTTGAACTAGTTGCATATGGTGCAAATTGTTGCACTATGGTTAAAGGTTTGCGTGCAACTACATTTAGAGTCCATATCTTAGTAACTACTTGATGCATTCCATTGAAACGTTATACAACCCTTCCCAACCATCACACCTATGAAAATAATCAAGTTAAATAACTCTATCCTGCATATAATGCAAATTATCACCCTTTAAGACATTGTGGTTAATGTTTAGCATGCAACTACATTAGAGTCCATTATCTCAGTAATCAAATAAGCGATGGAATAGTCGAGCATGCTGTCCTCCGACAGCTCTTGTTATGAAGGGCCAGGTTGTATACACTAAAATGTATTGACTAGTTTCAATAAAATTGTGTATATGAATACTGTATATTCGCAAAATGATTGTAAATGACTATTATTAACATTGTTGTTTCAGGGGATATTACTTAAATGAAATTGAAAAATCTTTTTTTTTCCAGGGCGTTTCAAATATTGTTACTTCCATACATATAGACAATGTGGATCAGTACAAAAAATTACCTACTGATATTATGGAAGAGTTGGTGGGAAAATACAAAATACCAGAAGAAAAACAGGTAAGGAAATTGATGCATTTAGCCAGTTGATATATTGCCAGAACATGAAGATTGGTGAATAAGAAATTATTACATGATCAGTGATGCACACAAATTTACATTCAATTGCAGCAAATGACTTATGAAAACATTGTGGTAAAAGGATGAGGTTGTTTCCCCACGAAATTATCTATTTCTCCTATTCTCACAATATAGAAAATAAATAATTCCCTAACGCTATCAAAGAAGGACCTAAAAAATATCATATAACGTAAATTGTTGCACAGGATTTATTTGTGTAAAATACAGTTTTATTTCTTGAGATGAGGTTTTTGCTCTTTTACACATGCAGATGCATTTTGACACCTTCTGAAGAAGACTTGAAAACAGTGTTGAAAGAGAGAATTACTCATGAGTAATTTCTCCTTTTTTCACAAGGTTTTATTATTCTTATAGAGAATTTCCTTAGTTTTTCCTAATCCTTCTACCCACTGATTTGTACTATTTGGGAATGGGTTAACTCTTTTGATCTCAAAACAGGATAACGGCAAAGCCAATGGTAAATGTAAATGCAAATTTCAGGCATAAGAAATTAAAAAACAAATCATGTCCCTAAAGAAATATTTCAGGATTGATCAAGATCAATTGTAAGACATGTTACTAGCATCTTTAGATATATTGTAATTTTTCATAGCGTATTTCTTCTTTTTATTAAAATTGTATTTCTTTGTTACATTTCAGACACTGTTATATACACATATAAGATTGGCCCACTTGTTTTCGAAATATGAATCTAGAGCACAATGTGTTCAAGCTCGCTTACAGTCAATAGCCGTCTTGGGTAGGTATTCAAGTCAAACGATTGGGGTACAAGAACAAAATTTAAAAAATGTACTACCAACACAATAAAAAAATTCAACCCTCCACCAACCAAACTGGAAAATGTCAAATAATGCAATTATTTTAAAGATACCCCAAACAAACACAAATTTAACACTTTAACCACCCCAATCCACACAATGTTAATACAAAATTGTGTCTATGTGGGAAAGGGTAAAACAAGATCAAGTAAATACTTGTTTAATGCATTTCAAACTTTGGAAGGTCCAGTATTCTCTTGTAGACTGTCACTCCAGTTGTGTTATTAGCTCTCATTTAGGGTTTATGATACTATTGTCTTTTTTAATGGTAACATTCTCAGGAATCGTCTTAGAAAAATTAAATACTGATAATAACATGATTTTCATCTTTCCATATTACCTCGTAAGATTCCCAATATCATTTTTAATTGGCTATTTTTTAAATTTTATTGAAATTTGCAAAGGATTTGAGGTATATATATAGATGGATGTTATTCAATATCAGTAAAATCATTATAGATATCTTTGTGTTTATCATAATTAATCCATTTTTGATTTCAGTGTATTCCAATGCAATTCAAGAAAACATAAATTCTCTGCTATATCCTGGATTTATCGAAGAATTAGTTGACATTGTAGAACTTAAAAATGAAAACCTTGTGGTGAGTCTTTTATACATTATTAGTTGTTAGCCAGAAGGGCTTATGTCGTGGCGATTTGTCCGTCGTGCGTGCGACCGTCCGTAAACAATTTCTTGTTAACACGATACAGTCTTCACTTTTAATTGTATCTCAACCAAACTTATACAGTAGTTAGATATCCATGAGAGCTCGGTTCCTTTCAAAAACCAGCCACAGATCTGCCCATGCATGACTGGATTATGGCCCTTGAAATGGTCTAAATTGCTATAAAAGAGCTTGTTAACATGATACAGTCTTCACTTTTGATTGTATCTCAACCAAACTTATACAGTAGTTAGATATCCATGAGAGCTCGGTTCCTTTCGAAAACAAGCCAGATCCGCCCCATGCATGACTGAATTATGGCCCTTGAAATTGTCAAAATTGCTATAATAGGGCTTGTTAATATGATACAGTCCTTATTTTTGATTGTATCTCAATCAAACTTATACAGTAGTTAGATATCCATGAGAGTTTGGTTCATTTCTAAAAAACGGCCAGATCTACCAGTACATGGCTGGATTATGGCCCTTGAAATTGTCAAAATTGCTATTAAATACAGCTTGTGAACACAATAGAGCTTCCATTTACTATCTGATCTTCACCAAACTTAGATGGTATTTGAATATTGATGACATATTGGTTCCTTTTGAAACAAGCCATATTAATGCCAGTAGAGCATAGGCCCTTGTTTGTTATGCCGCCTTCAAAGAAGAGGGGGGTATATTGCTTTACACATGTTGGTCCACCTGTCTGTCGGTAGACCAAAGCTTGTCCGATTGGTAACAGTAATGCTTTGACCTATAGTACTCAAACTTGGCAAGGAGGATGAGCTTGATCAGTAGATCATAAGATGAACCTTGTTAGTTTTGAATTTTAGTTTAAAGGTCAAGGTCACCATAAAGGGGCATAATATTTGACAAACATCTTGTGTAAAAGATTGAAATATTCTGGTTGAAATGTTTAATACTGGATTAAACTAATTAAATACTTATAAATCCATAAAACCTTTTTCTTAACTTGAACAAAGCTTTTCATGTTAGCGGATTCTATTTTAGCTTGATAAAGCACAAAGTCCGGGTTGACCTATTGTGATTTCTCAACGTCCATTGCTGTTTGTCCATCGATTCACATTAGTCATTCAACTTCTCCTGCTTAACCAATGGACAAATTTCGAAATAATTTCACAGGAATATTTCTTAGATGGTCCTCTTAGAAAGCAGTTTAAATAATTGAATTCTGTATAGAACTAATTGCTGCTCCATTAGAAAGAGGGAAAGAGCCAAAACTTATATGTACATCAAAAACTTTTTAAGTGACCGTCTGCTCTTGTTCATAGAATATGTTCTGGATAAATAAATAATGACAAATGTATATTTCAGGACATAAAGAGTGCAGCTTTAAGGACCCTGACTTCAATCATACACCTTGAGAGAAATCCAAAGTGAGTAATATTTGGTGTTTTTTCCTTTCAATCTGCCTTGTGGGAGGGACACAGGAATCACTGCTCCATCTTATGTTTGTCCTGCCATGCCCTGTCATGCCTACTTGCTCCCATAATGGCAGGTGGCATATGTGTTCCTTCTAAAACTTGTAGCATGAATGTTTTGTATTGACTTACTTTTGCTCTTCATATCAGAGGCTTACACATAGCACCAGAGTATTTCTGGAATTCTTTTCTTGTTTGATTGTTCTTTTAAGATCGAGCAGATACATGTATTTAAAATGAATATATTTAAAATGCAGCATCTCATTCTTTCTTTCAGATTGAACAACATTATAGACGCAACTGGTGCATCATCTTACCATGGGTTTTTACCACTGTTAGTCAGAAACTGTATACTTCATATGACAGGTATTATTATAATGCTAATTATTCTACAGATATGAAATAGTATTAATCCTTTCAATGCCTAATTTTTAGAATGGACTTGTCCAACTTTGCTTTTGGTAGAGTTCATGGTCAATTTTAGCAATATCAAGATGAATGTTGAATTGGGTTGCAAACTGTATAGTCTGATACCTCTATGTCATCTGTGTTATCTGTCTGAATAGAATGGAAAACATTGTGACAACAGGAGAAGCAACTCAATTTGGGCAGTTGCTTCTGTTGGTCGCTAGGTCAAATTGAAGGGAAATCTTGTTAACACTGGAGGCTGCAATTTTTGCTTCAGAATGTTTGTCTTAAAGATATCTAGATCAAGTTTGAATATGGGTCATTACAGGTAAAAACTAGGTCACTAGGCCGAGCATGATGAAACTTTATCAGAATGTTTGTCTTGATGATATGTAAGTCAAGTTCAAACATGGGTCATGTTGGGTCAAAAAGTAGATCACTAGGTCAAATTGAAAGAAAATCTTGTTAACACTCTAGAGGCCTCATTTTTTGCTTCAGAAGTAAGTAATTTTGTCAGAATGTTTGTCTTAAAGATATCTAGGTCAAGTTCATATTGGGTCAGAAACTAGGTCACTAGGCGAAATTGAAGGAAAATCTTGTTAACTATGTAGAAGATGCATTTTTTGCTAGAGCAGCATGACATTTGATGAGAATGTTTATCTAAATGATATCTAAGCCAAGTTCGAATATGGGTCATGTATGTTCAAAAACTAGGTCACTAGGCCAAATTGAAGGAAAATCTTGTTAAAACTTTGGATGCCACATTGTTTGCTTCAGCAGCTTGAAATTTTGTCAGAATGTTTTGTCTGAATTATATCTAGATTAGTTTGAATATGGGTCATATTGGGTCAGAAACAAGGTCAATAAAGTAATATATTGTTCAAACTCTGGAGGCCGCATATCTAGTCCATGTTGGAATATAGGTCATATCGGGTAAAAAAAATATAGATCACTATGCCAAATGAAGGAAAATCTTGTTAACACTGGAGCATTCAGAATAATTGTCTTGATGTGTTTTGCATTGCAGTACATTGTATAATTAAGGTGAGCGAACTATGGCCATCATGGCCCTCTTGTTTTTCCAAAGTGGTCCTGCAGAGGCATCAGAAAGTGTCTGTATGTGGGGAAGGATTATAGTTGGTTTCAGTTACATATGTATTCATCTGAACAGTCTTGTGAATACTTTCTTAAAGGTAAAACTGCACTACAAGTTTTTTTTGTATTAAGAAAAGAACATTGAACTTCAGCAAATATGAAGTATGTATCCCGCTATCAACATACTTTCAACGTTTATTGTGGATTTTTTTATGATTAACTTGTTCTTCTTCAGATCCAGAGATGAAGCCTTTCCCCCAGCCATATGCGACTGCACTATTCTCATTTTTGTACCATCTTGCAAGCTATGAAAATGGTATGTAATCTTCATAATTATGACAACACTTTACACAAATTTACATCAGTTTATTAATGCTGTCTATGACATGAAGTAACTTAAGTGCTGGCTATGTCTATGGAATTCAATAAAATATAATAGGAAGCTTCTATACCAGAAGAGGTTCATATTGTCATGGCATTCTAGTTGTAACTGTTTTTACAGAGCTATTGCCCTTTGATTATTTTATAGTGTCCTTGTTATTTCTCTGCAACCCTGTATGAAATGTTAAAGAAAGCTTCTTTACCAAGAAGAAATACCCATACCCTTATGGCATTAAAGTGGGAAGATTTATGACCTTATATATACATTGTTATGCCTATGACCCTACCATGATTGGCACACATGACAAAAAGTCACCTGTGGGGGTAATAATCACATTAAGTGTAAGCTCTTCTTTAAGGAGATGAACTCAAGATTATAGATAGTATAGTCACAGTTTTAAAACTGTTCAAAAGTTGACTTGAAATATTAGAATAAGTAATAATTTCACTTTCCAGTACAATAAACATCTAATTAATGTTTATGCTTCATATTTTACAGGGTAGATATACACAGTAAGCCAAATTTGGTACATATTCATGACTTTCAATTGACTATTTTTCAACATTTACAGCCATAATAGTTTTGAACTATTTATTACTTACTTTGTTGTCACTATTAGCAATACTTGCCGAATTTTCAACATTGCAAAATTTTAATCTCCATCAGGAGTTCAGCACCTTTAACTCTTTTATGAAAAGGGGAAACTGTTACAAACAATTAGATTTACCGTTTCCTGTCATGTTTTTAAATTATTGTTAACATTTTATTTCCAATACTCGATATGTGTTTCTTCATGTGATACTTTCATGGTTGACAACTGAAATATATAATATCTGGTAAATGACTTGGACCATAGAACTAGCAATTCTTTTATTTTTACACTTCAGGTGTTGAGGCCTTAGTTTCATGTGGTATGATGGAGACACTATTGAAGGTTATAAACTGGTTTGGTGAAGGTCATGATCATATTACTGTAAGTACTTTGTTATAAGTTTTGACCCATTCCTCCATAATATTAACTGAATTTAAAAATATCAAAAACACTGCTGATTTGATGTTGATTAAAACAATGCAGGCATCACAAAATTGATGTCCAGGTAAACCTTTCTCATAAACTAAAAGCAACAATTTTAAAGCTTGACGCTGCTTACTCAAGAGCCGTATTTACCATGCAGGTTCCCTTATTGTTACTCTTTTTGAACTTAAGTCACTGGCTTAAATTTTGAGTGTGTCTTGGCAGGGGCACACATAGGAATCACTTCTCCATCGTCTCTATCTGTCCATCTCACCTCTACTTACTGCTTTATTGACAGGTGACATGAGTGTGCCTTTTTGACATTTTTATCACCCTGAAATAAAATGTGTTTGCATTGGCTAATGATGTTCTTGTTGTGCTGAAGTAATTAGCCTAAAACTAAAATAATAAAACAAGATTGATCTAACGCGGATGTTCTGACTTGGACTAGACCTCTATTTCTAGTCCCAAAAACTGTTTCTTAATTGCTATATTTTGTATTCATTTCAGTTTGCCACTAGAGCAGTAAGGGTTGTTGATTTGATCACTAATCTTGATATGGCAGCATTTCAAACACAAGGAGGGCTGATTGCTTTTATCAACAGATTAGAGGTAGATCCTTTAGATTTACTTTTATTGTTTCATTAATTGTTTGAGGATTCATTCACTTTGCTTTAAATCTATATTTCTGCCTTTTTAGCTTTCATGAGCATGCAACCCTTCTACAAAAACTTTAAACAACATCTCCTATTCTTCTTGGTAAATTGAACTTTATAGAAATGAAATGATCCTGTAATAGCCCTCTAACAAAATAAGTAAAATAAATCTGATCCATGCCAAAGGAAATATATTTTTTTTAGAAGCTTCTCATCTGCAACTGATGGTCAGAATTCTGAATAATGTGGTTCAAATGAACATCTGGTGAT
This sequence comes from Serripes groenlandicus, assembly GCA_031761405.1. NCBI lineage: Eukaryota > Metazoa > Mollusca > Bivalvia > Cardiida > Cardiidae > Serripes > Serripes groenlandicus. The sequence continues at coordinate 16,699,924 of JASEVX010000014.1, forward strand.
GATCTACCAAATGTCAGAATTCAAAGTTATTTGCTTCAAATGATCGTCTGGTGACCCTTGATCAAAATAGCTAAATATATAAACCATAGAGAAAATAAAAAATATATTCTTTTCCATTAAACAGTAGTCTGAAGATATTTGGCACATCACATATGATATTATGGTGACCCTCCACCAAATAGATAAAATGAAAATTTTTCTTTAAAAAATTAAATCAAAAGTTTTCAATATTCATATTGACAACTTTTATCCTCTTTAGCATGAAGTTGGGTTGTGTAGAAATGAACAGCCTTTTGAAATTCGTCCAAACCGAATGAATTCTTCAATGGACTCCCAACCAGAGTCGCCTCCACTTGCCATGATGGAAACAGACACAGCATTGAGCCCAAGTTCTGACAATGCATCTAAATCTCCATCACAAGATGAACAGGAAGATGATGTGAGTAAAGAACCTCAACCCTCGACATCAACAGGAATTACGGAACCGGGGCAGGAACCCCTGCCTGATTATTCTGCTGCTAAAACAAGTGAGTTTGAAAGCATGTAGGTTATTGTTTGAAGTACCAAAACGAGCAAATTGCATAATCTTGAAAGAAATAAAAGCTGAAATTGTGAAATAAATATAGCCATTTTAGTTAATAGTAATTTGGTCAGAAAATACAATTTTTTTTTTCACAGATTTTGTATTGGAATGTTTTTTATACTGAATGTAATTTGAATAAACGTGTATATGCCTTTGTATTTAAGATGTTAGGTAAATCAGTAACAGCAGATTGCCACCAGATTAGCTTGATAAAAAGCATTTCATAGTTTAGAAATTCCCGCTCTTTACAGATATTTATATGTGGCTCCTGTTTATAGAAGATAAAATAAAAAATAATGTGTTTCTTCATCTAACTTGAATTTAGATTATATTGATTAATGACCTTTTAAAGAGAGGTTTCAGTGTAAAGGATATTTTTTAATTAATTTTTTTGATTTTGTTTCTTTAGACAAGCAATGTTTTCCACAAAGAGCCGCTTTGATGAAATCCATGTTGAACTTTCTAAAGAAAGCCATACCAGATCCATCATTTTCGGAGAGTATGAGGCACTGTAAGTAGATTATTATTACCTACTTCATTGGTATAGCATGTTGCTCTAGGAAAATCAACCTTGTAGCATACTTTGTGTATAGATCTAGATTAGCATTTCCATCTGCAGAGAAGGCATTAAAGATGGTAGTAATGGCTTTCCCCATTGGTGCTCGGGGTTGGGGGTAGCATTACGACTGATTGGCTGGTACACAGGATAAATCAACCTGTTGACTAGTGTTTTACTAAGGAAATGCCGTGATATAACTGAAACATTGTTGAAAGCGGTGTAAAACACCAAACAGTCAATCAACCATCACGTTCCAATTTGTTTTCTGCCCTTCTTGCACCAGAACTCCACACAACAATCTTCACTGGTAACTTGCAACCTCTGCACAATAAATGAGAAACTAAATATAGTAACAACTGGTATTTTATGTGTTGTTTCCTTGGTGACACATAGGGATCCCTTCTCATCTGTCTCCCTCACACTGACCTTTTTGGCAGGTGACACATATGTTCCTTCAAACACTCATTTGATTCAATTGGGGAAAAAATGCATCTATTTGTATTTTTTTTACAGTGATGGAAGGCTCCCTCCCAAAGTCATTAAAACATATTATCAGCAATGCAGAATATTACGGACCCTCATTATTCCTTCTAGGTAAGTATACTTTATACAATCTTTTGAAAGACTTGATTTATAGTTGATTAAACTTGAACAAGTATGGTTCCAGTTTATAAACTAGATTGTGTAATATAAATAAAAGAAAGTCATCTTTTATCTGTACTTCTGTATTTTAGTTTAATCCGTTCCCTGATACAGACAATTACTCCATCTTACAGCAGAAGAATTTTAGAAATGTTGTTGTTTATTTTTCCTTTACGATTTCTCTGAACTGTACAGGATGGCCCAATTTCAAACCAATGGTCCTTTAGAGTGCCACTTTTTCCGTACTGAAATACAACAATCGATCTCTGTTGAGCAATCCTGGACCACCATGGTCCTCTGGTCGGCATTCACATAGCCCTTGATTTGAAAATAGCCATATTATATTAGGAAAACAGATGGATAAGAATCATACGTTTTTAATTGGTGAAAGAATCCTTTATCTGTATTCTTATTATTGTATTGTAGCAACTGATGTGGTGACAGTGTATGTTTTTCAAGAACCCTCGTTACTTTCATCTCTACAAGATAATGGACTTACCAATGTTGTTTTACATGCACTACTCATTAAAGATGTAAGTATTGCAGTATCTTGGAATCAAATCACATCTTTTACATTATAAGTACTTGTTTGATGTTAGCAGTAACAAAAACTGGCATTCAAACAGAACACTAGATAAGGTAGAACAAAGTTTGTCATAAACAGTACCCTCCTTTTAAGCTTTTTAACCCCTTACTAGTGGTACTTAAAATAAAGAATAAGTTTGAATGATGATGATTCTTTTGAGTACCGACAGTGTAGGGTTAAAAAGCCAAATAAAAATTTTGGAATCCGAAATATGCATCTTATCTTCAGCACTATAATCCTTGAAGACAGCAGATGAAAAAAGTAGAATGATGATAGGTGTATTCTACTTTATCAGAATGAGTTATTTTCCATGTCACATATTATAGTCCATTTGAATGTGTATACATAATAACATCATTGTAAAGATAACTGTAAATTATAAAATATTTATTTCTAGATAGAAAAAAAACCCAGTCTTCTAAATTGACACTTGTCCAATGGCTTTTGACAAGTAAATTTTGCTTTAGACAAGTAAATTTTGCTTTAGACAAGTGAAAATGTTCTATTAACCGGTGGAATTTTACATGCAATATCTAGAGAAATATATTATTTAAAAATGTGGGCAAGTGAAATTAAAAAGTATTGTATGGTTGAAAAAATGTCATTTTGCACAAAACTCTTATTTATAAAACCCAGGTTATTGTAAGATATATAACATGTATATACTTTTTTTCTGCTCCAGGTTCCGGCCACTCGTGAAGTGCTTGCATCTTTACCTAATGTGTTCAGCGCATTATGCTTGAATGCACGAGGACTAGAGGCCTTTGTACTGTGTCGTCCATTTGACCGTTTATTTAAAGTATTGTTGTCACCTGATTATTTACCGGCCATGAGAAGAAGAAGAAGTGCTGACCCATTTGGTAATTGTTTGCTAATTGCATGTTTTGACATCCTTAGCTGTTGTCTGAAGTGTCTTCATTTGAGTGTCTCCTGTTTATTAGGCGGCGTTTCATTTATGAATCATAACTTCTTCATATGTTTGTCACTATTTTTCTATCACTCTTTGACTTTAATGGAAAATATATCTTGTTTCTCCCAAACCTTTTTGTAACATGCATGTTGCAAAAGGAGTCAATTACACTCGAGAAACTTCATTCATGGAAATTTTTATTCCCATTTGTAGTTGTGTGTCAGGGATTTTATTTTGGCATCTTTTCAATAATGCAAGAGCTATGACCTTGCAATCGTAAAGGATATTGCAGATATCTTCAAAATTGTTTGACCTACAGATTTAAAATAGTGAAACTCATGTGAGCCTGTACATAATGCAATGGCCACCATTTTCTAGAACAGCCTTTGATATATGTTTAGACAAAAAAGTTAAATTGCTTGCACCTGGTTTACTGGTTTCCCTCCCATAAGCTTTATGTGATAACAAAATGGATGGATGCAACAAGCCCTCTTTGCCTGATATGGCTCATATTATTTTAGCCACGGCACACAAAATGCGACCAACAAAGATCCAGAATAGCCAGTGCCACGTTGCAGTCTGATCAGGACCTTTGCTGTACTGCACCTGATCGTTCTTGATACTTTGGGAGAAAGGTTAATACCAAAATAACGACGATACAGTACATAATTTGCAAGGAATTAGAATTTTGTAATCCTCTGAATGTTTTTGCATGACATGGCCTATTTTGTAAATGTTTTTGTTATGTTTCAGGTGATACTGCAAGTAATCTAGGCAATGCAATGGATGAGTTAATGAGACACCAACCATCACTGAGAACAGATGCTACAAAAGCAATTATTAAAGTAGGTATACATTAACAATATTTGAAAATGAATCGTCGCAAAATATACCATCAAGTTGTGTAGAATATAGTTTTATATATTTGTTCGGTATTTCCTTGTGCATTTTCTTGGTATACTTGATGGGTAGGTTTTGTGTATCATTGTCCTTGTAATTTATAAGTATACTGGAATTTATTTAAATGTTCAACCATTGATAACACTGTTAATCTTGCACTTTCGTGTTTTGTCTTTGCTAGCTGTTACAAGAAGTGAACTTCATGGGTCGAGATAAGAAGTTTATATGTCAGAAGCCCCAGCCAAAGTCTGAGACTGTTGTGAACATACGCTCTCCTCAGGCCCAAGATGGAGGATCTTCTGATGAAGAAGAGGAAGAAGAAGAGATTGGTACATCCCCACAAGAAACACAAGATTCAGACTCTAAACAAGCATCTCAAATGTCCACGGATGTTAGCCTGTAAGTTTGAGTTTTGAGAAATATGTTATTTTTTCCTTTCTTACATAATAATTTTTATCTAAACTATTTGAAAAATGAAGAAGGCTATTCTAAGACGCTGTCCGCAGTATTGCAATGAAATCTTTAAGAGCTAGTTGATTATATCTTTGCAACTGCTGCTTGAATGGTGATGCAAAATGATACGGGACTCAATACCTCCAAGATCAAGGTCAATCCCTCATTGTAGATAATCTCAAATAGTGGAGCATGCTCTCCTACAACAGCTTGAGTTATACTATAATCAAAACGAAACTTGTAATTTTATTAAATAAAAATATTCATGAACTTCTTCTGATTTGATCAGATCAAATCTGCTTTCAGGTTAATAGATTAAATTCCTTTTTTATTTTGAGACAAAGCAAATGACTACCTGCTCAAATTAATTAGACATGTAGTTCAATACTAGAATAATTCAGAATATGGAAGAACAAATATAGTTGAATAAGATGTTTATGCCCTAGGAATTGAGGTCCGTCTGTGACTAAAGCTTTAATATTGGCCTTACCATTTGTCTTTTATGAGATCGTACTTTGGCATGTGAATTCCTCATGTCAACTTCTTTCTTGTGATGTCCAAGGCAATTGGTTGATCTTCTGCATTTGACAGTGACCTTTAATCTTCTTTGTTGATGCCCTAAACACAACTTTTTGAAATTGATCTAATGAAGTTCAATGAGGCATGTTTAAATGTATTTACAGAGCATCCACATCTACTCCTAGTCAAGACAAGCAAGCTATTCCCCTCATGGACTATGTTCTCAATGTGGTGAGTATTATAATATAGATCACGTCACACAAAAATGAACCTTTTATAATCAATATTTTATCATAACCAGTCTCCTAAGGCTTCTCAGATGTCTGTACGTCTTGAAAACAAACAGAGGAGATCCTGATAACACTTCATGGCAGCACTTATCAGTTTTTTGTGTGCCATGGTCCATATGATGTCTTCTTATTCTTGTAGATGATTTAAATTGATACCTCTGTAACCAATGGGGTTGGTACGAAATAACGGAATTCCTCAGTTGGTTTAAATAGTTTTAATTCATTTCCGGATGTACGAAGAATGTATTACATCAATTTATTAAACTGAATGTAGTTTACTTCCTTTCATGAACATTACACTCTCTCGACTTCACGCCAATGTGCTGTGCATTCTTCAAACTTCTCCAAGTTCTCAATTAAGTTATTTTTTCAGAACAATTTAAAGATGTCTGTCTCTGACAAAATCAGAATGACAAGTGAAATCTGTTCACGGATTCTGTCACATGACCTGAATCACATGACCAATTCAAACAATGAGCCCAATGAGCAACAATTAACGAAAACGACATGAAATGCCAGACAATGAAAATATGATCTGGTTACACCTCCTTCTCAAACATTCGACTGATAGCACTATTTCAGACTCCTCTGCTCTGAAAACCTCTGGGGAAAAAGGGGCAATATCAGGATATTAAGATGCACAATTTTCATACAGAGTTGAAATCAATAAGGAAATAGGGAGAAATTAAATTCTTTTTAAATCCTTTTTTATACGACCGTTTCTTAAAAACGGTATGTATTATGGTATGGTCATGTCCCTCCCTCCGTCCGTCCGTTCGGGTTTTCCACACTTTTTTCTTACATACTTATAGGTATTGAGCTGAAATTTTGTATAAGGCTTTGTAGTGATGTGTCACATATCAAGTTCACATTTTCTGGGATTTCGTCAATTTTTGAATGAGTTATGCCCCTTTTTGGACTTAGAATATTTGTTTTCCGCACTTTTTTTCTACATGCTTTTATGTATTGAGCTGAAATTATGTATATGGCTTTGTAATCAAGTGTCACAGATCAAGTTCACATTTCCTCGAATTTCGTCAATGTTTTAATGAGTTATGCCCCTTTTTGGACTTAGAATATTTGTTTTCCGCACTTTTTTTCTACATGCTTATATGTATTGAGCTGAAATTATGTATATGGCTTTGTAATCAAGTGTCACAGATCAAGTTCACATTTCCTCGAATTTCGTCAATTTTTTAATGAGTTATGCCCCTTTTTGGACTTAGAATATTTGTTTTCCGCCCTTTTTTGGCCGGATTGCTTAAGCAATTCCGGTCTATAGATTGGCGATGTCCGTCTGTCTGTCTGTCTGTCCGTCAACATTTTGGTTAAAGTTTTAGGTTAGGCAAAATGGTTAAAGTTTCTGGTTAAGCAAAATCTCAGACATGGAAAGAGCTACAAACTTGAAAATTGGTCTGTGTGTAGCCACTAACATGTTCTTTTGATTTCCATGATAACTCTTCACCTTCACCTTCCTATTGCCCGTCTGTCTGTCTGTCTGTCTGTCCGTCAACATTTTGGTTAAAGTTTCTGGTTGAAGCAAAATCTCGGACATGGAAACAGCTACAAACTTGAAAATTGGTATGTGTGTAGCCACTAACATGTTCTTTTGATTTCCATGATAACTCTTCACCTTCACCTTCCTATTGCCCGTCTGTCTGTCTGTCTGTCTGTCCGTCAACATTTTGGTTAAAGTTTCTGGTTGAAGCAAAATCTCGGACATGGAAACAGCTACAAACTTGAAAATTGGTATGTGTGTAGCCACTAACATGTTCTTTTGATTTCCATGATAACTCTTGACCTTCACGTTGCTATTGCCTGTCTGTCTGTCTGTCTGTCTGTCTGTCCGTCAACATTTTGGTTAAAGTTTCTGGTTGAAGCAAAATCTCGGACATGGAAACAGCTACAAACTTGAAAATTGGTCTGTGTGTAGCCACTAACATGTTCTTTTGATTTCCATGATAACTCTTGACCTTCACGTTCCTATTGCCCGTCTGTCTGTCTGTCTGTCCGTCAACATTTTGGTTAAAGTAACATCACAGCAACTTGCGTTTTAATTTGCTTTCAACAGTTTTATAGTTATATCAACTTGTGTTTTAATTTGCTTTCAACAGTTTTATAGTTATATCATGGCAACTTTCGTTTTAATTTGATTTCAACTGTTTTATAGTTATATCACGACAACTTGCGTATTAATTTGCTTTCAACAGTTTTATAGTTATATCACTGCAAATTGCGTTTTAATTTGCTTTCAACAGTTATATAGTTATATCACAGCAAATTGCGTTTTACTCAGCTTTCAACAGTTTTATAGTTATATCACGGCAAGTTGCGTTTTAATTTGCTTTCAACAGTTATATAGTTATATCACAGCAAATTGCGTTTTACTCAGCTTTCAACAGTTTTATAGTTATATCACGGCAAGTTGCGTTTTAATTTGCTTTCAACAGTTTTATAGTTATATGGACTTGTGTTTTAATTTGCTTTCAACAGTTTTATAGTTTTATATTATTTATATTTTATTATTTATTATTTTATTATTTTTGGCCGGATTGCTCTAGCAATTCCGGTCTATAGATTGGCGATGTCCGTCTGTCCGGATGTCTGTCTGTCAACATTTTGGTTAAAGTTTCAGGTTGAGGCAAAATCTCAGGACTGGAAAGGGTTACAAACTTGAAACTTTGCCTGAAAGTAAAAAGTAACAAGTTCCATTGATTTCTAGGGTTACTTTGACCTTGACCTTGGTTTGTCGATTTTCAAGGTCAAATTGCCGACAATCCGGCCTTACCGTCTTTAGCGGTTTCTTGTTTCTACATGCTTTTATGTATTGAGCTGAAATTATGTATATGGCTTTGTAATCAAGTGTCACAGATCAAGTTCACATTTCCTCGAATTTCGTCAATTTTTTAATGAGTTATGCCCCTTTTTGGACTTAGAATATTTGTTTTCCGCACTTTTTTTCTACATGCTTTTATGTATTGAGCTGAAATTTTGTATATGGCTTTGTAATCATGTGTCACAGATCAAGTTCACATTTCCTTGGATTTCGTCAATTTCTGCATGAGTTATGCATTTTTCATAGTTTCCCATTATTCTTTAACAACTTATTCCTTAACGACTTTATTAACTTTTTACAAACAAACAATATATCAAAACAAACAGGAAACTTACAAAGAAGTTCCTGACGGGCGTATTATGTACTGTTTGCGGTACTCTTGTTAAAGCAATGTATCCACACGTCGTGAGACACATAGGGATCACTTCTCTGCTGCTGTTTGTCTGTCCGTCACACTCTTTCTTTTACTGACATATTGGCAGGTAATATTTGTATCCTAAAAACACACATGTGCTTGTATTGTGACAGCTGTTTGCTTAATATAAAGTCACTTTTATAGATCATTTAGGTGTTACCAATAATTATAACAATGTACTGGTACCATACATTGGTAAAACGGTAGTTTATGTTTTAAAAATAAAGTTTTGACTTGTCGATAATTAAACGGTATGTAAATACTTGCAGATGAAGTTTGTTGAAGCCATCCTCAGCAACAATTCTACAGATGATCACTGTAGGGAGTTTGTGGCTCAGAAAGGGCTGCCAGAGCTAATGGACATCCTGGGATTGCCTAATTTACCTGTGGAATTCCCTGCCTCACCAGCGTGCCAGGCTGTTGCAAGTGTTTGCAAAGCTATTTTGGTAACTTAACTTATTTAATTCAATTCTAAGTAATACATTGCATAATGTGTGATTGGTACTGGTTTAAAATTTGGGTTGATATCAAAGATAAACAATAAGACATATACATAATATTTAGTACTATGTACAACTACAGCAAATCTTTGAACATGTATATAGAGATTTTGAAGATGTCAAATCATATCTTAGCCATGTTATTGAAAAAATGTCCTATACATTTTTGTAGCTATCATATACCAAGATCAGCATGTGCATTTACACTTGTCAAATCAGTCTTTCTGACTCATTTGATTCTTTTTTCTCCAGACTTTATTGAGGGATCCACATGTTTTAGAAGAAGGACTGAAAAAGTTAAATGATGTACTTGAGAAGCTAGAGCCATTGCACCAGCCTCTAGAAGCCCCTGGTGGATCAGTGTTGCTAAGAGAGCTGGCTAATGTTGCCCATCTACCTGATGCAACATTATCACCACATGCCACCCCATTACTACATGCCTTGTCTTCTGCACATGCATATATCATGATGTTTGTTCATGTGTGTAGGATGGGACAGGTGAGATTGATTTTGAACTGGTTTCTTATCCTTGATTTTTGACAATTTGTTGTATATTAATGGAATTATCTTTGTAAATAAATGACATAAGACGACCAAACAACATGGACAAAGATAAGTCTGCAAAAATGAACAAGTTCATCTTGGGTATTTTTGTGGCGTAAATGTTATTTTAAAAAAATGCTTAAAGTCATGAATATCAGATAATGGTTAAAAAGATTAATAAACTGCTATGATTTGGATGGTAACTGAATGTCATTTCACAGATTTTCTGTAGTTATAAGATCAAGAAGGGAAATTAATTTTGATATATAATTACATGTACAAGTGTCTCTTGTGCCTCTTGTTTCAAAGCAAATGACCGTGAAGAAACATATTCGAAAAAATAAAATACAACTAATAAACTACAGTCAAACTTGTCTTAAGCAGCCACCAATGGGAGAGTCAAAATGTGGCTGCTGAACACAGGTGGCTGCTTAATACAAGTCAAATAAAGAAGAAAATGTTGTTTTGGTTAATCTTCAAGTGGCTGCTAAATACAAGTTGACTGCTTAGCAGAGGTGACCGCTAACACAAGTTTGACTGTATATTACTTTTCTTTTTTCCAGACTGATATACGGTCTATATCTGTGAATCACTGGGGTTCCAGCCTGGGTCTGAAGGTTTTAGATGGACTTAGTAAATTATACACATCACTTGTGTGGGAGAGCACAGTTCTGCTAGCTCTGTGTAGTGAAGACATCCTCCCAGCTGGATGTGAGTTTGGAAAAGCAGATATGGAGAAACTTTTACCAAAGGATTTCAAACCTGATAGTGACTATCGAGAAGAAGAGAATGGATTATCTAGGTCATCGGCTGAGAAAGGCAGTAATGGTGTAAGTCAAGCCATGGAATCCTTAACCACCTCTGATACGCCTATTACAATGGACACCGAAGACGGGTCTGGTCTCGATAAAGACGGCAAAAAACCTAAACTCTCTCCAGCTTTACAAGCACAGATGAAACAATTGAAGCCTTTGTTATCAGTTTCCTCCAGACTTGGGAGAGCTTTGGCTGAGCTGTTTGGGTTGTTGGTAAAGTTGTCTGTTGGAACACGCGTACGACAACGTGGTAGTCAGATGCTTCCGTCCATGCCTGTGGTACCTACTCCAGCTGCCCAGAGTGTTGCCCAAGCCTTAACCAAACTATTGACAGAAGGACTGAAATGGGAACCCCCTGCCTACTCACCTGTACCTAAACTTAGGTAAATTTCTTAACTTAATGATTTAAGCTTGTTTTTTGTATTGCACAGTTGATATACCATGGTCTTCATGCAAAACTGTTTAACTACATCTTGTAACAAAAGAACAGTTACTGGTAATGAAAGTTTCACATTTATATAGAGATTGAGTTGAAAACAGTGTGGAAAAATGGTAAAGTCATATAGATTAGAAACTAATGAAATGTATGTTGCTATAATCAACGCTCGTTTCCTTTTCAGATTAACTTTCCTTGTTTGCTCGGTAGGCTTTGCATCCCCTATGTTGTTTGATGACAAGAAGCAACCCTACCATTTAATGTTGCAGAAGTTTTTAGGCTCTGGTGGAATGGAAGCTTTGTTTCAGTATGTTAAGTATTGTTTACTCATTATTCCTGTGAAATGTCTGAAGAAGTATAACGCAGCTACAATTGCATCAGTAAAAAAGGCTTAAGTTTACAAAACCTTCTCTCTGTATCTATTTTTAGCTCGACTTTTGAAAAAACGAGAGCTATTGTCATGATCCTGGCGTGGTCGTCCGGTTTTGTTGGCGGAGGCGGGGTCGTCCGGTTAAGGTTTTTAGATCACCTGAGCCGAAGGCTCAAGGTGAGCTATTCTGATCACTTTTTGTCCGTCGTCCGTCCGTCGTTAACTTTTAGCTTTAAACATCATCTCCTCCCAAACTCCAAGGACAATTTCCGTGAAACATCACATGACTGTTCCTCTGGTTGGCCTCTTTCAAAGTTGTTCAAAGATTTAAATTCCATTGAGAACTTTGGTTGCTGCGGCATCAGAAAGGGGGCAAAAGGTCCAAACTTTAAAAATCTTCTCCTCCGAATCTGCCTGTCAGATTCAAATATAATTTGGTAGAAATGTTCATTGGGTGACCCTCTATAAAAATTGTTCAAGCCATACTGATTGGTCGAAAAACATGGCAGTCAGGCGGCATCAAAAAAGGGGCAAAATGACAAATTTGAAAATTCCATTTTTATGCAAATGCTTGTCTGATTTTAAGAAAATATAATACGAATCTTACTGTAATGATCCTCTATTTAATTTGTTTAAGCCGTTTTGATTGGTTACACAATCATAGCAACCAGGCGTCATCACAAAAGGGGTAAATTGAACTTTTAGCTACAAATGACAACCATCTCCTACCATTCCAATAGACCAATTACCACAAAACATCACAGGAATGTTCCTTTGGTGGTCCTCTTTCAAAATTGTTCAAAGATTAAAATTCCAATGAGAACTTTGGTTGCTACGGCATCAGAAAGGGGACAAAATGTCCAAACTTTAAAAATCTTCTCCTCCGAATCTGCCTGTCAGATTCAAATATAATTTGGTAGAAATGTTCCTTGGGTGACCCTCTATAAAAATAGTTCAAGCCATACTGATTGGTTGAAAAACATGGCAGTCAGGCGGCATCAGAAAAGGGGCAAAATGACAAAATTTGAAAATTCCATTTTTATGAAAGTGTTTGTCTGATTTTAAGAAAATATAATACGAATCTTACTGTAATGATCCTCTATTTAATTTGTTTAAGCCGTTTTGATTGGTTACACAATCATATCAACCAGGCGTCATCACAAAAAGGGTAAATTGAACTTTTAGCTACAAATGACAACCAACTCCTACCATTCCAATAGACCAATTTCCACAAAACATCACAAGAATGTTCCTTTGGTGGTCCTCTTTCAAAATTGTTCAAAGATTTAAATTCCATTGAGAACTTTGGTTGCTGCGGCATCAGAAAGTGAGAAAAATACCCAAATTTTAAAATCCTTTTCCTCCATAATCTACTTGTGCGATTGCAAGATAATTTGGTAGAAATGTTTCTTAAGTGACCCTCTAAATAAACTGTTGAAGCCATATTGATTTCGTTGAAAAACAGGGCAGCAAGGCGGCATCAGGAAAGGTGCAAAATGACAAAAACTTTATAATTCCATTCTTATTAAAGTTCTTGTTAGATTTCAAGATATAAATGGCCTTTACTGATAAGCTGTTTCTTGAGAAGTGTCCACTCCTTTCAGTTTCATTTGCAGTCCCTGACAAAATTTTCCAGATATTTGCAGTTAAATATTTGCTACTAATTTACTATCAATTAGGTGATCGATTTAGGGCCATCTTGGCCCTCTTGTTTGTTCAGCTCAGCTTTTTTAGATCACCTAGAGCCAAAGGCTCAAGGTGAGCTATTCTGATCACTCTGTGTCCGTCGTCCGTCGTCTGTCGTCCGTCGTTAACTTTTAGCTTTAAACATCATCTCCTCCTGAACCGCAAGAACAATTTCCACCAAACATCACAGGAATGTTCCTTTGGTGGTCCTCTTTCAAAATTGTTCAAAGATTTAAATTCCATTGAGAACTTTGGTTGCTGCGTCATCAGAAAGGGGACAAAATGTCCAAACTTTAAAAATCTTCTCCTCCGAATCTGCCTGTCAGATTCAAATATAATTTGGTAGAAATGTTCCTTGGGTGACCCTCTATAAAAATTGTTCAAGCCATACTGATTGGTCGAAAAACATGGCAGTCAGGCGGCATCAAAAAAGGGGCAAAATGACAATACTTTAATAAAGCATCCTTATAAAAGTGCTTGTCTGATTTAAAGATAGTTTTGTAGAAATGTTCTTTCATTGATCATCTACATACTTTGTCAAGCCATATTGATTTGTTGAAAGGCATAGCAACCAAGCAGCATCAGAAAAGGAGTAATTAAACTTTTTGCTTCAAATGACATATGGTTATTAGATTTATGGTCTAAGGGAGGTAACACTTGGCAGAGTATTATGCAAGGGCAATCTCCTTCGCAGAGTTGTCGTTCCTTACACTCACCATACATGTATCAAAACATGAGTAAAACGACCAAACTTTAAAATCCTTTTCCTCCATAATCTGCTTGTCAGACTCCAAGATAATTCAGTAGAAAGAATCCTTAAATGCCCCTCTAAAAAAACTGTTCAAGCCATATTGGTTTATATTAAAAACAGATCAAGAAAGGTGCAAAATGACAAAAACTTAATAATTCAATTCTAATTGAAGTTCTTGTTAGATTTCAAGATATAAATGACCTTTACTTATAAGCTGTTTCTTGAGAAGTGTTCACTCCTTGAAGTTCTAATTGCACTCCTTGATCTTTTTCCCAGATATTTCTACTAATTTACTATCAATCAGGTGATCGATTTAGGGTCATCTTGGCCCTCTTGTTTCTGTTTTCTATCAGTCGAGCGTCTGTGCCGTACGCGGTGCTCTTGTTTAATTTAAAGGAGCTGAAATTGACGTTGAGACCTTTTTAGCTCCACTGGCTGAAAGCCAGTCGAGCTTATGTCATGGCGAATTGTCCGTCGTGCGTGCGTGCGTGCGTTAACTTTTTCCTTTAAACAACTTCTTCTCCCTAACCACTTGGCCAATTTGGTTGAAACTTCATGGGAAGCATCCTCTCAATGTCCTCTACTAAATTCCTTCAAATTTTTTTGATCCATTCAAAATTCTGGTTTCCATGGCAACCGAAAGAAAAAAATAGTGAGAACTTAAAAAATCTTCTTCTCCGAAAGTGTCAGGCCGATTTTCAAATAATTTTGTAGAAATGTTCCTTGGGTGACTCTTTATTAGATTCCTTCAAGAAATTTTGATTGGGCGAAAAACATGGCCGCCAGGGGGCGGGGCTTTTTTGCCTTATATAGCTATAGTGAAAACTTAAATAATCTTCTTCTCAAAAAGTGTTCAGCAGATTTTCAAATAATTATGTAGAAATGTTCCGTGGGTGACCCTCTATCAGATTCCTTCAAGCCATGTTGATTGGTAAAAAAACATGGCCGTCACAGGGCGGGGCTATTTTGCCTATATGGCTAAAGAGCAAACTTAAAAAATCTTCTCCTCCAAAAGTGTCAGGCCGATTTTCAAATAATTTTGTAGAAATGTTCCTTGTGTGAACCTTAATTAGATTCCTTCAAGAAATGTTGATTGGGCGAAAAACATGGCCGCCAGGGGGCGGGGCTTTTTTGCTTTATATAGCTATAGTGAAAACTTAAAACATCTTCTTCTCCGAAAGTGTTCAGCCGATTTTCAAATAATTTTGTAGAAATGTTCATTGGGTGACCCTCTATCAGATTCCTTCAAGCCATGTTGATTGGTCGAAAAACATGGCCGCCAGAGGGCGGGGCTATTTTGACTTATATGACCATAGTGAAAACTTAAAAAATCTTCTCCTCCGAAAGTGTCAGGCATATTTTCAAATAATTTTGCAGAAACATTCATTTGGTGACACTCTACAAGATTCCTTTAAGCCATGGTGGTTGGTAAAAAAAATAGCCACCACGGGGCAGGGCTGTTTGGAGATTTTATTTTTGCCTTATGGCCGTGGAGCGATACTGGCCCTCTTGGGCCTCTTGTTTAGTCATTCTAATATTTTTGCAGCCTAAAATCCTTTATTGCCTTATTATGTGCGAGTGGATGCTTACTGTTGTCATCATGACCCTTAACATATTAAATCATTGAAAATTCAAATTGAAGTACCTAAAAATGTCTATTTCAAATGACAACCTTTACCAAATATTGCCATGGTAGTAAAAAGAATATATATAACCTCTTCAACCATAATAGACCCACCCAAACTTATTTCAGGTCATTTTCCTGGGCCTTATCAATAGGTGGAAAAGTGACTCCATCCGAAGGGTTAGAAGATCCTGAATTACCTAGTAAGTACAAAATTTGTATGACATCATAGTTATCATTTATCAATCTTTTTCGCTTTCACTTGTTTACCTATTGGCAGTAGACATGTTTTTTTGAGCTTTATTATTCTTTAACGCACTTAGTATGTATGCATTAGTTAAAACTTTAGAAATATTGTTAGTTGCGGTTGATGTAAGAATTGTTCCTTAATGTCCCTTGCCATTGCAGAGTGAAACTTATGATCACTATTCTGATATACGTATGCCATTCCTTCACACTTCTAATCAGGGTCTTACCTATATGCCATCATATTGTACAAGCAATCGCGAGGTCAGACAGAAGAATGACCTACAACTTAACTTGGCTTAATATGCAATATGATTGTCATTGCAACTATTTTCAAATAAATTTGTTTTTTCATCTGCTGATGCTTAATTTTCTACATGTACTGAATATTGGCAGACAACACATGTATTCTTTAAACACTTTTCTTATCTTTCAAAAGAGCCAGAGTATTGCATGGTTGAATGTGATTAATATTTATGAATGATTTACTGTTATTGTTATGTAGGTGGGACAGGGGAATTGTTGGATGCCTGGCTGATGTTGATAGAAAAAATGGTAAACCCTAAGACAGTGCTGGAATCGCCTCATCAACTTCCCAGTAAAACGGGTCATCCAGTATTCCAACCCTTTGACCCTGTTCAGTATCTCATCCGTATGCAAAAGGTGGGTTATTCATTAATAATCATTAAGTACAATATCTCGCCTAATTTGAATGAGCAGCCTAAAGCCAAAAAGAATCTTGCTGCAGCACCTAAGCTCTAATAATTCTGATCTGATTTTCAAAAAATATTTGAGCATTTGAAGGCACTTTTTGTTTAGCACTACCATGTATTGGTTACCATTGCATTTGTACAATTTCTCTTAATAAATGAATCGGTACAAACACTTATTTATGAATGTAAATTAATTTCCAAAGTGACCACCAAACTATAAATGAGAAAATATGCAAAAATGATTTTTAAAAAATCAGATCACCCATTCTTGACTGCTGCCAGTCATTAACTATCCTTTAACCCTTTACCTCATACGACAATTCTACAGCAGACGACTTTGGACGTATTTTGTCAAAAAATAGAAAATCTCTTTAATTGAATGGATAACCTATGACTAAAAGTGGGAAACATTGTGGCAAAAGGAGAAATTGCTCGTTTTGAGAAATTTCTTCTTTTGTCACTATATTTTCAAAAAGCCGTCTGCTGCAGAGGGGTCAGAAAGCGTCTATATGAGGGAAAGAGTTAATCCTTTACCACCTGTCACATAGACAGTAGACAAATTTTGAAAAGATTGGCAAAATGAGATCATTTTAAAATATTTTCCATATTTTTCCTACATGCTTTCAAAGACATGTGCTGCAAATTTGTTGTATGTGGGAAAAGATTCAATATATAATATCTTGCTTGTCATATTTTCAATTCAGGATGCTTTCTATGCTGTGATGAACATTTGGAACAAGAAACCACTTAAAGTATATGGCAGTAGAATGTCAGAGTCAATTCTAGCAATTCTTTGTCATATTATCAAGGGAGAAGGAATTATCAAGGTAACAATATATGTTTATTTTTGAGTATCCAAATGTATAGTTATAAACATTGTGAGAATGTTTGTCTTGATGATAGCTTATCCAAGTTTCAATATGGGTCATGTCTTGACAAAAACTTGATCACTAGGCCAAATTGAAGAAAAATCTTGCCAACAAGATCGAAGCAATACTTTTTATCTTGAGCATGTTGAAATTTTGTCAGAATGATTATCTTGATGATCTGTAGGCCAAAATCCAATGTGGGTCATGACAGGTCAAAATCGGGTCTTACGGCCAAATTGAAGGGAAACCTTTTTAGCACACTACTTCTACTTACCCAACTGCAAAATGAGTTACATTCATTGACTATGTGGCTGGCTTAACTCAGGTGAGTGAACAAGGGCCACCGAAGCCCTCTTGTTAGCTCACCTGAGCGGAAAATGTTCAAGATGAGTTATTGTGATCCCATGATGTCCGTCGTGCGTTGTCAGTCAACATCTTCTCCTCAGTAACCAATGGGTCAATTGGGATGGAACTTACAGTAAGCATCCTCTCAATGACTCCACCAGAATTCCTTCACATTTTTGGGATCCATGCAGAATTCTGGTTTCCATTACAACCAAACGGAAAAACTTTAAAATTATTCTACTCCCGAACTGGTTGGCCAATTTTCAAATATTTTAGTAGAAATGTTCCTGTGGTGACTATCAGATTCCTTCAAGCCATGTTGATTGGTCTTAAAATATGGCTGCCAGGAGGGCGGGCTGTTAGCTGTGTATATTGGCTTTAGTTAAAACTTTAAAAACCTTCTCCTCTCAAACTTTTTGGCCGATTTTCAAATAATTTTGCAGAAATGTTCCTTTGGTGACACTGTACGAGATTCCTACAAGCCATGGTGATTGGTCAAAAACATGGCCGCCAGGGGCTGTTTGGAGATTTTTTTGCCTAATGGCAGTTGAGCGATACTGGCCCTCTTGGGCCGCTTGTATTAGCTCACCTGACCACAAAATGAGTTAGTTTGGTTGGCATGACATATCACATTGCATAAGTCAGGTGAGTGATCCAGGGCCATCTTGTTTTCCCTAGTTTTGTTCATATAAAATGTGAAGGAAGGAAATTTAAAGACAAAAGCTTTATTTGTTTCGATGTATGAGCTAAAAACATATAATGTGATGAAATAATGAAAGTTAAATGGTGATGGAGAAGAAAAGTTTAAAGTAAGAATAGTTTAAGTATAAAAATATATTATTCAGGAGATGCTAGCTAAAAGAGAGACTGAGAATGAAGGAGCGGGGACCTCAGGAACCTCGGGAACCTCGGCGCCATCATCAACTGTAGGAGCCTCCTTGGCTGGGGCCCTGTCAACAGGGGCTGCCCCTGTCAGTGTTAGACCCCCTGTCAATGAATCCCATGTACAACAGGTAATTTCTTGTGAATAGGTATTACTATTATCCTAAAAGAATGTGTTGCCTAAAATAGCTTGCATATAATGTAAGGCTATTTTTGGTCATTTGAAATGGCATTCAGCTTTAACTTAAAATGTATGTGAATGTTATATTGATGCTTCACACATGTCTTGGCTGTAATTCCCTTGAAAGTGTAACAGCTAAATTCATGGAACTTTGTTTGTTTTTGTCAAACAGACTTTTAGAATTTCAATTTAGGAAAAATTTAAATTATAAAATGGTATTTGTATGAGCATTTTAGTTTCACATATTAATTTTCCCTTACCTTATGTGACAGTTGATGGAGATGGGATTCAGTCGAGCTAGATGTATTGATGCCCTAACACATACACAGTCTATTGAGGAAGCTACTGATTACCTGCTGACAAGAGGATCAGACTTCACACCTCCAGTACAGGTGTGTAATTTAGATGTTGATTGTTAAAAAAAAAAATTTACTTACAAATTAGTGCGCAGTGGAGGTTTTTCTATAATTAACTATCTTTATAAATATATCGACCAATTTAAACACAAAATTACGTTTTACATTTGACTGAAAACATCTTTTAAAAAAATAAAGCAAAAATAAAGCAATGTTGCTAATCAACAACTTCTCCTTTTCAGTTTTACATACGAGTGTCTGTACAGTATTCTTTCATTTGGCCCAATTTGACGTTTATATTTTATCTCTTTAATAAAATATCATATTGGGCCAAGTTTAATATCTGCTCCACTACATTTCAGAGTGCTCCTGGTTTAGATATGGATTTAAGTGAAGACCAACAAATGATACAGGCTATAGCAATGTCTTTAGGACAAGATATGCTCGAAACAGATGTAAGTTAATTACTTGGCTTTCTTGTTCTTTGTCTCAAAAGATTAATTATAGGATCATGCTGAAAATTGTATTCACTGTAAAGAAAGGGCAAATGTTATTTTTTTCACTGCTGAAGACATGTTAAATAATATTTCTGTTCCGGCCCTTGTAACCCTAATTTCCATAAACTTCTTTTCAATTAGTGTTCTTGTTTAGTTTGGACAAAGTTTCAAAGTTTCTAACTTGTTTACTTTTCAGAAAGAGGACCAGAAAAAGCCCGAAGAAGAAAGTAAAGTTATTGTTAGGGCTGACGAAGCGCCTCTGGATAAATCTTTCCTGGATGAGTTTACAGACAAGTTGTTTCCAGGTATAGATAAGAATGGTTGCATTATTCATAATATTATGTGTCTTTTAAATTAAATAATATCAGCACCATAATCGGAAAACAAACTTTCAAGATGTTGATAAGCAAAGATTATCCTGTGCAATCTGAACTTTTTTTTTCTGCTTACCATTAAATTATACGAAAAAACCCCATGAATGGGTTTTTTCGCTTATAGTTAACAGGTGTGAGATTTTTTTTTTTTTTTTTTTTTTTTTTTTTTCAATAACCCATGAAGCTTTCTGAAATGAAACTGGAAAAATCCATGGGGGCCGCCATTTTGGATATGTATAAAAGGCAGTCGTAAAACACAGATTGAAAATTATTGTCGTCTTTTTAATCATTTTTTTTTTAAATCGGTATTTTGGGTATGTATAAAATGAGCAGAAAAACACGGATTGAAAATTATTGTCGTCTTTTTAATCATTTTTTTTAAAATCGGTATTTTGGGTATGTATAAAATGAGCGGAAAAACACGGATTGAAAATTATTGTCGTCTTTTTAATCATTTTTTTTTTTAAATAGATATTTAAGATCATTAAAATGCTGTGTTATGTGGGAATAAACATTTGTACGAAAAGTTAAAACTAAATGGAAATCTGTAAGAAATATGTTTTCCCGTTCGTAAAAAACCCGACAGCATTAGCCTTCTACGCCCGAACCTAAATGTTGACTGTATCGTAGCCAAAGAAGGACGTGACGTCATTTCCGTTACACTTCATCTTGGCGTAACGTCAATGGAGCGACGTCGTTTCCCGCAAAAAAAGTAGTATCAACATGAAAGACCCCAAATTCCTATACATGAGTTATTGCCTCACTCATTCAAAGTATAATTATTTATCAAACATTGTGGCAAAAGGATAACTTTCTCATAAGGAGCAATTGTTCTTTTGGTGACAATCTTTTCCTAAATCGTCTGTTACATAGGCCTCAGAAACTGTCTCTAATAGGGAAAGGGTTTAGCAGAAATGTGACCCCTTACATAATTTGTTCCAGTCATATTGACTGGTTGAAAAAGGTAGTCGCCAGATGGCATCAGTAAAGGGCTGATCTATTTGCTTTTTTACCATAATGCAGGTGATCGATTAAGGATCATCTTGGCCCTCATGTTTTAACCTCGTTCATTATAAATGTATTCCTTGATTTTCTGAAAGTTTTTACTTTATTATTTTCTGTTCGTAATAATAGACGACAGCAATACGAATTCCAAATATGTTTTGATAATGCAAGAAACATGACATTAACATTATTATTGTCTAGTCAATTACTTATAAATCCTTTTTGTATGGCCAAAGTATGTTCTTTGATTTTTGTTTATAATTATCTTGCGTTTTTTCGTAAATAGGTAGCACCTATAGATATATTACAATCATCTAAGGAAAATCTGGAGATTGGTTATGACTCTAAAAAGTTTCACAAAAATTGCAGTCCGATTTTAATAGCCATTAGTCACTATACCTTCGAAAGTTTGTCGTCATGTGGCATGGCTCAAACAGCAGTTTAGACATACTTGCCTCCACATTGAGTTATTAACTCTATCCAAATCTTGCCTTTGAGACAATTCTTGAGTTGAGCAGCTGTAGCTCTGTTTCAGCAATGGCTACAGAACTTGATGTCGCAAGTTTGATCCTGGTTAAGCTTTTTATTTTATGTTTGGTGGTATTAGTTACTCGCAAGAATGATGTGTGGAATATTGGTGTGAGAGAGCCCAGGAACACATGATACGGAAAACCAGCCACCGTGTTATTACTTTACTTAAATACTGTTTGATAGGGTGTTGACTTCAATCAAACTCCAATCATTCAATTTACTTACCAGAAATAGGTTTTGGTTAAGTGATAAGATAATAGAATGATTTACTCCCCTT
The DNA here is from genome assembly GCA_031761405.1 of Serripes groenlandicus. Classification (NCBI taxonomy): domain Eukaryota; kingdom Metazoa; phylum Mollusca; class Bivalvia; order Cardiida; family Cardiidae; genus Serripes; species Serripes groenlandicus. The sequence goes on from JASEVX010000014.1 coordinate 16,721,618, forward strand.
ATCTAATGTGGCGGTTTTCTTTCTTCTGTTTGAATTGCTTGTCCATTTCGTATTATTCTGGTATTCAATAGTAAGTGTATGATGCAAAATTGCATCTTAATTTTCTTTAAAATGTTTGCTATGATTTATGATGTTTAGTTTTAAAAGCTATTTCAATAATTTGATGCCCTCCCTGTAGTTTGGGGACTCTCAATAAGAATGGCAGTCACCCTTGCTTGAACCAAAAGAGTTGGCTAAATGGGTCTGCATGTTTGAAGTCTATATGCAACTCTTGAGCTCCGGCAGGTGGGGTTGTATTGGTTTCATACCATATATATTTGTTATCTTTATGTAAATATAAGGTGTGGGACCAATATCATCTTTCATCTCTGCCCCAATACGACCTTAACCCTTTCCCTCATATAGACGCTTTCTGACGCCTCTGCAGCAGACAGCTTTTTGAAAACATAGTGACAAAAGAAGAAATTGCACAAAACTTGCAATTTCTCCTTTTGCCACAATGTTTTCCACTTTTTGTCATAGGTTATCCATTTAATTATGGAGTTTTTCTATGTTTTGACAAAACACATTCAAAGTCGTCTGCTGCAGAATTGCCGTATGAGGCAAAGGGTTAAAATTCAAAACAAATAAACGAAAGGAATAATTTGAATCTTCTTAATATTTTTCTTCAGGTTGTCTTGCATTGTTAGATACTTTACCAGAGACAGTGTACAGAGTTTGTGAATTGTTAACTGTTGTCACGCAAAGAAATGGGATACAATGGCAGACCATGGTTCTTTCCACTCTCGTAGAAGAGGTACATGTGTATTACATCTTCATATAAGTGTTATACATAACCCTTGCCCACATACAACAAAACTACAGCATATGACTTTAAAAGCACAGGAAAATCTATAAATTCATATAAATTTATGGAAAAGGTTCGAATATGTAATATGTTGTGGCAAATTGAGAATTTCTCACTCTGAGAAATTTCTACTTTCACTGCAATGTTTTCATCAGTTGTTGTCTTATTCTGATATGGCAAAATTCCTGTTCATGTGGGAAAGGGTCAAGGTGCTGTGAAAACTTAAACTGATTGTCAGCAAGAATGGTATTTTGAGCAATTTCTTCTTTTGTTGCAATTTTTTCAAAAGTCGTCTGCTGTAAAGGTGTCGGAAATTGTTAAGTAAAAACTAGTTTCCATGCCTTTGTGACTACATGGCAAATAGAAAAGAGTCGTTAACATTATTTGGATGAGCATGCTGATCTTTATCTTCACTGCTTGCTTTGTCCTGAAGCTTGGTCTTCATGAGGCATGACCCAAAAATAATCCTGTATCTAGTTTTGACAAAATTTAATTCAATAATATTGGCTGGCCTATGAACTCGCATCTGATCAATGCTCTGCATAAAGCTCATATTTCAGTGCAACAACAAGATTCTCCATTATGATAAAACTTTCAATATGCTTTGTTTATCATGTATCAATTAGCCTTGTCAGTTTATGTTTTGTTGAATATGAAGTAAAGATTAATATCAACCATTACAGGTAAAATCCCTGTCTAAAAGTATACTGTCACTATCAGTGCCATCTGAATCTACAAATGATCTAGCACAGACCGAGGCAGCCAAGTTTGCTAGCAGAATACATCTGTTTAGTCTTCTATTTGAGGTAAGTTGGTATCATAGTAAAATTAAACTTCATCTGCTGAAGAACAAATTTTGAAAACATAGTGTTAAAGGACAAAATGCTTCCCATGATCATTTTCTTCTTTTTCTCAATGTTTTCAAAATGTGTCTGCATGTGGGAAAGGGTTAACAGCAGTTACCAGAAGTTAGGTTATGTGATTAACTAGTTATGTTTTAGACTTTGTTATACATGATACAATGTCTTTTCATGCTACTCTCTTCCCATAATCTTTTCCATAAAGATGATATAAGGTGTTCTTTTGTAACTTCAGTTAATGTTAGCTCTTACCAAGGTTCTGATGTTTTTGAGAATCTTGATACTTGTAGACAACAGGATAGACTTGATTCCTGCTTTTCTTATTGTCATATGCTTTAGTAACACATGCTTGTCTTATTTTTGTAACTGTTTCAGCTTGCATTAGTGCAGTGCCAATAAAAGTCGCCAACAAACAGCTAGATTGCTTGAGACACTCATTATTGATGAATTGTTTGTGATGTTTTGCAAAATAAGAAATGTCTGTGAAGGCTTCTTTATTGTTGTAACATTATTACTTATTGATGGGTATATTGTGTTGCAGCGTGTTACAAAGTCTTAAATAGATTGTCTGATTTACTTTATAATGGCTGCCATTCTGCCACCCTTAAAATTCAGAATTTGTTATTCAACATTTTTTGTGTGAATAAAGGTAGAGAGCTCGGCTGATTATCTTGTTAAAATATTTCTTTTCCCAACAGGAAACTATGATTCCATGTGCTGAAGCTGTAGAAACCAACAATTTAACAGATCTACTGGTACAAGTGATGTCTGCTGGCAAAGATTACTTACTGGCTGTTAAAAATGCCCCAACCCCAAAGTAAGTAGCAACAGACCATAATATATGGCTTAGTATTCTTCTCTAGCTTTGCATTTGGAAGAGTCCATACCCAATTTTAGTAATCGAAATGTTTAGTTGAGCAGACAACAGTTTATAGCCTGGTAAGACAGCGCAAATGTGCCTGCTGATCTGGCTCAATTTTGGTGTCACAATCTTCACGAAATCAGTTTCAACATTCAAGGGATTACTGGAAATCTACATTGGCAGTCCAGTTCTACCTTTATTAGTGTTATAAACTAAATATTCACAACCGCAAAATGGCACTGCTTTCTTCGTTTACAATCTGTGTAGATTTCTTCTTTGCGAGGCTTTTAAAACACTTAACTGATCAAATGCTACAAAAGGACAAATAATCAAGAGTAATATACTTAGCAAACATTTTACTCGACTTGTAATTTTTGTCCTTGAAATTCTCATGTCACAGCAGAAAATTGAATTTTAATTTCTGATATCATATAGTTCACTAGACTACTATTGTAGACATTCAATTCCTCCAGGTAAAGGTTTATTCTACTGTTATTTTGTTCTCTTGCAGGTGGCTTGCACCCTTGTTGTTGTTACTAGATTTATATGAAAAAGTCTCTGTGATATCAAAACGAAAAGCAGAAGCTGAAAAAACATTGGTGAGTAGAATTTCTGTGTTCTATTAAGTGAAGATCAAAATGAAATAATGCTGCATATAGAATCACAATTTCAAGATTCGTGGAAAGGCTGAATAGAACATAGTCAGTGATTAATTTTGTAATTGTTTATCTTTGAAGAATTCTAAGATGAACAAAAATGATATGACGAGTGAGCTTAATTGTCATGTTTCAGGCAAACTGTCACACATGGAAGTGGTTTGATGATACCAGTGGTCGGTGGTGTAAATACAGTACAGGCAACAACAAAACAATTGATGATGCCTATCAGGCTGGTGAGACCAGTATTAGATTTACAGCAGGAAGAAGGAGATACACTGTACACTTCAACTCTATGGTTCAGGTAACATTTATACTTCTATAATGAGTATATCTGGAGTCAACATGAATGGGGTAATTAATTATTCAAGAACAATAGAATAACATGACAATATCTATAATCTTGTAAAAAAGATATCAATGGAAAGCAGTACATCATCTTGAATAACTGACATATTATAACAGTGCAACATTGGTTTGTTTAGTTAAAACTTGTTTATTTTACACCAATTTCGAAACAAACTTTCAACTTTTATTAATCACACTTGATGTCTGCTTCCTGGAAACTTAACAAGTACTCAAGCTGTGTGTGGAAAAATCCCGAAAGCAGAACCACCTGCTGTCGCGGGATTCAAACTCTACCACTGTACCATTATCTTCCACAACATTTGTTGAAGGCAGCGGTATAGTGTTGCCCTAGAGAGGTTTTGCTCTGAAGTGGTCAATTTGTCTGACAAGAATGCTCATGGGTGAAGATTGAAGTGTTGTTCTTTAAAGGTATTTTCTCCTCAGATCTGCTGTTATGAGTGGTCATACTGCATATGTTTTACACTGTATACGTGACACTACCTCATGTAATACAAGTAGGGGAAGTATGAGACTTCATGTTCCTTTTAAAAAAATAGACACTGTCACACAACTGTCAGTAAAAATCATTGGCACATCCTGAAAAGAGCCTAGGGCATACATATTGAATAAGAGATCATTTTCATTATTGTGCGTATCTATTTCCCTATGGAAAAGTTTTAATTAATAGAGATGTTAAATCAATCTGGTAATTGATTTCTTTTGTTTTCAGATTAATGAAGAAACATCCAACAGAAGACCTATAATGTTAACCTGTCCCTCCCCAACTGAAATGAAACAGTCGAATGAGAAGAAGGAAGATAATAATGGCCAAACCACCCAGTCCCCTGACAGTAACATGGACACAGATCAGTCTCTACCCTCAACAAGCGAAGTTAAAAAGGAACCAATTGTTGTGTCCGGATTAAGCTCGCAACAAATTTCTAATATTATTAGGTAAGGATGGAAATTGTTATTACTACAAAAACTCAAGATTATTATAAACAATATATATATTAAGTGTGTTGTTCTATTAATTCTCAACCGTAATGCATTGTTGCTCAATTCTTACCATTTTCATATTTTCAAAGACAAGAAGACTTGTGAAGTTTTAAACATACTTATCCAAGGTATTTTCCTGTTTTTGCATGTCAAAGCATCCTTGTTTATTTTAGGAATATAATTTCACTTTCCAGGCCCTTAACAGATGTATTCCCTATTTTTTTTTCCAGCTCTATAGTTAGTATGATATCTGCTCCAGTAGAGGCAGACACACTTCATGCAGCTCTTCGCCTCATCCTCCGTTTGACCAGAGAACACAAGTACGCAGTCCAGTTTGCTGAACTCGGGGGACCAAGACTATTACTTAGTCTAACTCAGGCTTCAGCATTTCAAGGGTTCTTGTCTCTCACCACCTTGATCTTTAGACATATTCTGGAAGAACCATTATCTTTGAAATACTGCATGGAAAAGGTAGGTTACAGAGCTTTAGATAGAGAGAATAATTTTTATTCTTTTGTAAGTCCTTATTTCCCTTTGAAATTTTGGAAACTCCTTCTACATCCTTGTCCTGCTATGATTGCCTTAAAACTACATATGTGTACAAAGCATACAAATTTATTTTGTCTATGTTAACCTTTATTCTCATAGGCATCTAGAATGCTTTCCGATATGACAGAAAGGGTATATGGCTATCAGATTCGGCAGATGTGCAAGATGATCTGAGAATTATCAGTAAGCTAGAGATTCCTGTAATGCAAATAGAGGTTAAAGGCAATTCACCTTTTTATTATCAAGACTTAGGGGGTTTATCCCCTTTTCCAACGTACAACAAATCTGCAGCAGACCAGTTTTAAAACATTTATTTGAAACTTTAATTAAAGAACAATTATTAAATAAATGTAGAAATATTATGATCATTTTCTCCTTTCTTTTTTCACAATGTTTTCAAAAGTCATCTGCTGCAGAGGAGTCGGAAAGCATCTGTAAGTGGGAAGGGGTTACAAAGTGTTTTATAGTTTTTTAGATCACCTAGAGTCAAAGGCTCAAGGTGAGCTATTCTGATCACTTTTGTCCGTCGTCCGTCGTTAACTTTTAGCTTTAAACATCATCTCCTCCTGAACCACAGGACCAATTTCATCCAAACTTCACAGGAATGTTCCTTTGGTGGCCCTCTTTCAAATTTGTTCAAAGATTTAAATTCCATTGAGAACTTTGGTTGCTGCGGCATCAGAAAGGGGGCAAAATGCCAAACTTTAAAAATCTTCTCCTCTGAATCTGCATGTCAGATTCCAATATAGTTTGGTAGAAATGTTCCTTGGGTGACCCTCTACAAAGATTGTTCAAGGCATACTGTTTGGTTTAATTCATGGCAGTCAGGAGACATCAGAAAAGGGGCAAATTCGTCCGTTGTTAACTTTTAGCTGTAAACATCAACTCCTCCTAAACCAAAATACTAATTTCATTCAAACTTCACAGGAATGTTCCTTTGGTGGCCCTCTTTCAAAATGTTCAAAGTTTTGTTGCTGCGGCATCAGAAATTGAGAAAAATACCCAAACTTTAAAAACCTCCATCTCCATAATCCATTTGTCAGATTCCCAAGATAATTTGGCAGAAATATTCTTTGAGTGACTCTCTACAAAAACTGTTCAAGCTATATTGATTTCGTTGACAAACAGGGTAGCAAAGTGGCATCAGGAAAGGTGCAAAATGACAAAACTTTATAATTTCATTCTTATTAAATTTCTTGTTAGATTTCAAGATACAAATGGCTTTTACTAATAAACTGTTTCTTTAACTGAGTGTACACTCCTTGCAGTTTCATTTGAACTCTTGATAACATTTTCACAGATATTTGCAGTTAAATATTTGCTTCCAATTTACTATCATTCAGGTGATCAATTTAGGGCCATCTTGGTCCTCTTGTTTTACATTGTTTCAAAATTGTAATATAAATTTGATATACCTTTGTTATGGTTACTCATCAGAATTGTCCTAATGACTTAAACCCTTTCCCACATAAAATAAATCTGCGGTAGACAGCTTTGAAAACATATTGGCAAAAATATGGAAAATCATGAATGAGTATAGTTATTGAATAGTGATAATTCAAATGAGGCAAATAGAGAAATTGCTCATCAACAAGGTTCCTTTCGAAACTTGTTTCTATATTAGTATTTTTGGTTAGATATGTATTTCACATCTTTGAATCTCTGCCATAAAACATAACTTTTCAATAGGTTTTTATACGCCCGTTTTGAAAAAACGGATCGTATTATAGTTTTACCTGCGGCGGGCGGGCGGCGTCCAGTATGTTGTCAGCTCAATAACTTTAGAAGCCTTTGTCCAATCATCACCAAATTTAGTCAGAATGTGTATTGGGCTAATATCTCAAACAAGTTTGATAACTAGCCATATCGCTTTAGTCAATCGAGAGTCATTGCCCTTTTATTATAGAAATTACCCTAATTTGGTCTTGTCAGCTCAATAACTTAAGAAGCCTTTGTCCAATCATCACCAAATTTAGTCAGAATGTGTATTGGGATAATATCTCGGACAAGTTTGATAACTAGCCATATTGCTTATAAAGTCAATTGAGAGTTTTCGCCCTTTAATTATAGAAATTACCTAAAATTGGTCTTGTCAGCTCAATAACTTTAGAAGCCTTTATCCAATCATTACTAAATTTGGTCAGAATGTGTATTGGCATAATATCTCGGATAATTTTGATAACTAGCCATATCGCTTTAGTCAATTGAGAGTTATCCCTCTTTAATTATAGAAATTACCTAAAATTGGTCTTGTCAGCTCAATAACTTTAGGAGCTTTTGTCCAGTCATCACCAAATTTAGTCAGAATGTGTATTGGCGTGATATCTTGGACAAGTTTGATAACTAGGCATATTGCTCCAGTCGATAGAGAGTTATTGCCCTTTAATTATAGAAATTGCCTAAAATTGGTCTTGTCAGCTAAATAACTTGTAAAGCCTTTATCCGATCATAACCAAATTTAGACAATATGTTTATGGGCAGAATATCTTGGTTACGTTTGATAACTTACAACGTTATCTTAGTCGCTACACAATTATGTCCCTCGAAATGGCCAGAACTGTACTAACAGTGTCCGCTCTCTAAGTATGGCTGACGTACAACCAATTGCCACTATACTTGGTCTCAAAAAAACAGGACGGGCGTATTTTGTGACATTTGGCGCTCTTGTTTCCTTATAAGTTTGCTACTTTTTGACCCATGCATTGTTTTGTTAAGATGAATGGATGTATTAATAGCTATATATAAACTGCCTTGAAATCAAGCCAACTTTATTTTAATGGATAACTTTGGTTCAAGACAAAGCGAAATACATGCCACTTTTGAAACTCGGAACTACTACATAGGTTTATTTCATCTCTTTTTGCTACTTTTTGACCCATGCATTGTTTTGTTAAAATGAATGGATGTATTAATAGCTATATATAAACTGCCTTGAAATCAAGCCAACTGTATTTTAATTGATAACTTTGTTTCAAGACAAGGCTATAAATACATGTTCCTTTTGAAACTCGATACTTTTACATTGGTACATTTCATCTATTTTTGCTACTTTTTGACCCATGCATTGTTTTGTTAAGATGCATGGATGTATTAATAGTTATATATAAACTGCCTTGAAATCAAGCCAACTGTATTTTAATTGATAACTTTGGTTCAAGACAAAGCGACAAATACATGCTCCTTTTGAAAGTTTGAACTACTACATAGGTACATTTCATCTATTTTTGCTACTTTTTGACCCATGCATTGTTTTGTTAAGATGCATGGATGTATTATTAGCTATATATAAACTGCCTTGAAATCAAGCCAACTGTATTTAATGGACAACTTTGGTTCAAGACAAAGCGACAAATACATGCCACTTTTGAAACTCGGAACTACTACATAGGTTTATTTCATCTATTTTTGCTACTTTTTGACCCATGCATTGTTTTGTTAAGATGCATGGATGTATTATTAGCTATATATAAACTGCCTTGAAATCAAGCCAACTGTATTTTAATTGATAACTTTGGTTCAAGACAAAGCGACAAATACATGCTCCTTTTGAAACTGAACTACTACATAGGTTTATTTTATCTATTTTTGCTAATTTTTGACCCATGCATTGTTTTGTTAAGATGTATGGATGTATTATTAGCTATATAAACTGCCTTGAAATCAAGCCAACTGTATTTAATGGACAACTATGGTTCAAGACAAAGCGACAAATACATGCCACTTTTAAAACTCAAGATCTTCTACATAGGTTTATTTCATCTCTTTTTGCTACTTTTTGACCCATGCATTGTTTTGTTAAGATGCATGGATGTATTATTAGCTATATAAACTGCCTTGAAATCAAGCCAACTGTATTTTAATTGATAACTTTGGTTCAAGACAAAGCGACAAATACATGCTCCTTTTGAAAGTTTGAACTACTACATAGGTTTATTTCATCTATTTTTGCTACTTTTTGACCCATGCATTGATTTGTTAAGATGCATGGATGTATTATTAGCTATATAAACTGCCTTGAAATCAAGCCAACTGTATTTTAATTGATAACTTTGGTTCAAGACAAAGCAACAAATACATGCTCCTTTTGCAAGTTTGATCTACTACATAGGTTTATTTTATCTATTTTTGCTACTTTTTGACCCATGCATTGTTTTGTTAAGATGCATGGATGTATTATTAGCTATATAAACTGCCTTGAAATCAAGCCAACTGTATTTAATGGACAACTATGGTTCAAGACAAAGCGACAAATACATGCCACTTTTAAAACTCGAGATCTTCTACATAGTTTATTTCATCTATTTTTGCTACTTTTTGACCCATGCATTGTTTTGTTAAGATGCATGGATGTATTATTAGCTATATAACCTGCCTTGAAATCAAGCCAACTGTATTTAATGGACAACTATGGTTCAAGACAAAGCGACAAATACATGCTTCTTTTAAAACTCGAGATCTTCTACATAGGTTTATTTCATCTCTTTTTGCTACTTTTTGACCCATGCATTGTTTTGTTAAGATGCATGGATGTATTATTAGCTATATAAACTGCCTTGAAATCAAGCCAACTGTATTTTAATGGACAACTTTGGTTCAAGACAAGGCTATAAATACATGCTTCTTTTAAAACTCGAGATCTTCTACATAGTTTATTTCATCTATTTTTGCTACTTTTTGACCCATGCATTGTTTTGTCAAGATGCATGGATGTATTATTAGCTATATATAAACTGCCTTGAAATCAAGCCAACTGTATTTTAATTGATAACTTTGGTTCAAGACAAGGCTATAAATACATGTTCCTTTTGAAACTCAATACTTTTACATTGGTACATTTCAACTCTTTTTGCTACTTTTTGACCCATGCATTGTTTTGTTAAGATGCATGGATGTATTATTAGCTATATAAACTGCCTTGAAATCAAGCCAACTGTATTTTAATTGATAACTTTGGTTCAAGACAAAGCGACAAATACATGCTCCTTTTGAAAGTTTGAACTACTACATAGGTACATTTCATCTATTTTTGCTACTTTTTGACCCATGCATTGTTTTGTTAAGATGAATGGATGTATTAATAGCTATATAACCTGCCTTGAAATCAAGCCAACTGTATTTAATGGACAACTATGGTTCAAGACAAATACATGCTTCTTTTAAAACTCGAGATCTTCTACATAGGTTTATTTCATCTCTTTTTGCTACATTTTGACCCATGCATTGTTTTGTTAAGATGCATGGATGTATTATTAGCTATATAAACTGCCTTGAAATCAAGCCAACTGTATTTAATGGACAACTTTGGTTCAAGACAAGGCTATAAATACATGTTCCTTTTGAAACTCAATACTTTTACATTGGTACATTTCAACTCTTTTTGCTACTTTTTGACCCATGCATTGTTTTGTTAAGATGCATGGATGTATTATTAGCTATATAAACTGCCTTGAAATCAAGCCAACTGTATTTTAATTGATAACTTTGGTTCAAGACAAAGCGACAAATACATGCTCCTTTTGAAACTTTGAACTACTACATTGGTACATTTCATCTATTTTTGCTACTTTTTGACCCATGCATTGTTTTGTTAAGATGAATGGATGTATTATTAGCTATATAACCTGCCTTGAAATCAAGCCAACTGTATTTAATGGACAACTATGGTTCAAGACAAAGCGACAAATACATGCTTCTTTTAAAACTCGAGATCTTCTACATAGGTTTATTTCATCTCTTTTTGCTACTTTTTGACCCATGCATTGTTTTGTTAAGATGCATGGATGTATTATTAGCTATATAAACTGCCTTGAAATCAAGCCAACTGTATTTTAATTGATAACTTTGGTTCAAGACAAAGCGACAAATACATGCTCCTTTTGAAACTTTGAACTACTACATAGGTTTATTAGTCCCCTACCGGCGTGCCGAAGGGGACTATTAGGTTTGCACTCCGTCCATCTGTCAGTCAGTCAGTCCATCTGTCAGTCAGTCCGACAAATCAGTTTTCCGCACTTTTTATGCCCCCGGAATCTCCGATTCGGTGGGCATATAGTTTTTGGCCTGTCTGTTGGTTGGTTGGTCTGTTGGTCTGTCTGTCTGTCTGCACAAAAAAACCTTTAACCTTGGCCATTACTTTTGAACCATAACAGGTACGGCTACCATATTTCACATGTGTATTCCTTGTGACATGACCTTTCTGTCAGTACCAACATTTTTGACCTTGTGACCTTGACCTTTGACCTAGAGGTTGCCATTCTCGAAAAAAACTTTAACCTTGGCCATTACTTTTGAACCATAACAGATACGGCTACCATATTTCACATGTGTATTCCTTGTGACATGACCTTTCTGTCTGTACCAACATTTTTGACCTTGCGACCTTGACCTTTGACCTAGATGTTGCCATACTAAAAAAAAACTTTAACCTTGGCCATTTCTTTTGAACCATAACAGGTACGGCTACCATATTTCACATGTGTATTCCTTGTGACATGACCTTTCTGTCAGTACCAACATTTTTGACCTTGCGACCTTGACCTTTGACCTAGATGTTGCCATTCTCGAAAAAAACTTTAACCTTGGCCATTACTTTTGAACCATAACAGATACGGCCACCATATTTCACATGTGTATTCCTTGTGACATGACCTTTCTGTCAGTACCAACATTTTTCACCTTGCGACCTTGACCTTGACCTAGATGTTGCCATTCTCGAAAAAAAACTTTAACCTTGGCCATTTCTTTTGAACCATAACAGGTATGGCTACCATATTTCACATGTGTATTCCTTGTGACATGACCTTTCTGTCAGTACCTTGCGACCTTGACCTTGACCTAGATGTTGCCATTCTCCAAAAAAAACTTGAACCTTGGCCATTACTTTTGAACCATAACAGGTATGGCTACCATATTTCACATGTCAGTACCAACATTTTTGACCTTGCGACCTTGACCTTTGACCTAGATGTTGCCATTCTCGAAAAAAACTTTAACCTTGGCCATTACTTTTGAACCATAACAGATACGGCTACCATATTTCACATGTGTATTCCTTGTGACATGACCTTTCTGTCAGTACCAACATTTTTGACCTTGCGACCTTTACCTTTGACCTAGATGTTGCCATTCTCAATTTTTTTTTTAACCTTCCCCACTACTTTTGAACAATAACAGGTAATGCTACCATATTTCACATGTGTATACCTTGCGACCTTTGACCTTTGACCTAGATGTTGCCATTGGGGGGCATCAGTGTTTCACAAACACATCTTGTTTTCTACATGCATTGAGATATTGAGCTGAAATTTTGTATATGGCTTTGTAATCATGTGTCACAGATCAAGTTCGCGTTTCATGGGATTTCGTCAATTTTTTTATGAGTTATGCCCCTTTTTGGACTTAGAATATTAATAAGTCAAAACGTGCAAACCGGTAGGGGATTATGGTATTGCTTGCAATCCTACAGTTACTTGTTTTATCTATTTTTGCTACTTTTTGACCCATGCATTGTTTTGTTAAGATGAATGGATGTATTATTAGCTATATAAACTGCCTTGAAATCAAGCCAACTGTATTTAATGGACAACTATGGTTCAAGACAAAGCGACAAATACATGCTTCTTTTAAAACTCGAGATCTTCTACATAGGTTTATTTCATCTCTTTTTGCTACTTTTTGACCCATGCATTGTTTTGTCAAGATGCATGGATGTATTATTAGCTATATAAACTGCCTTGAAATCAAGCCAACTGTATTTTAATTGATAACTTTGGTTCAAGACAAAGCGACAAATATATGCTCCTTTTGAAAGTTTGAACTACTACATAGGTTTATTTCATCTATTTTTGCTACTTTTTGACCCATGCATTGTTTTGTTAAGATGCATGGATGTATTATTAGCTATATAAACTGCCTTGAAATCAAGCCAACTGTATTTTAATTGATAACTTTGGTTCAAGACAAAGCAACAAATACATGCTCCTTTTGAAAGTTTGAACTACTACATAGGTTTATTTTATCTATTTTTGCTACTTTTTGACCCATGCATTGTTTTGTTAAGATGCATGGATGTATTATTAGCTATATAAACTGCCTTGAAATCAAGCCAACTGTATTTTAATTGATAACTTTGGTTCAAGACAAAGCGACAAATATATGCTCCTTTTGAAAGTTTGAACTACTACATAGGTTTATTTCATCTATTTTTGCTACTTTTTGACCCATGCATTGTTTTGTTAAGATGCATGGATGTATTATTAGCTATATAAACTGCCTTGAAATCAAGCCAACTGTATTTTAATTGATAACTTTGGTTCAAGACAAAGCAACAAATACATGCTCCTTTTGAAAGTTTGAACTACTACATAGGTTTATTTTATCTATTTTTGCTACTTTTTGACCCATGCATTGTTTTGTTAAGATGCATGGATGTATTATTAGCTATATAAACTGCCTTGAAATCAAGCCAACTGTATTTAATGGACAACTATGGTTCAAGACAAAGCGACAAATACATGCCACTTTTAAAACTCGATATCTTCTACATAGGTTTATTTCATCTCTTTTTGCTACTTTTTGACCCATGCATTGTTTTGTTAAGATGCATGGATGTATTATTAGCTATAGAAACTGCCTTGAAATCAAGCCAACTGTATTTAATGGACAACTATGGTTCAAGACAAAGCGACAAATACATGCCACTTTTGAAACTCGAGATCTTCTACATAGGTTTATTTCATCTCTTTTTATACCACTGTTTCTTAAAAACGGTACGTATTATGGTATCGTCATGTCCGTCCCTCCGTCCGTTCGGGTTTTCCGCACTTTTTTCTTACATACTTTGAGCTATAGGGCTGAAATTTTGTATAAGGCTTTGTAGTAATGTGTCACAGATCAAGTTCATATTTCCTGGGATTTCGTCAATTTTTGAATGAGTTATGCCCCTTTTTGGACTTAGAATATTTGTCAATTTCTGCATGAGTTACAAAGAAGTTCCTGACGGGCGTATTATGTACCGTTTGCAGTACTGTTGTTGCTACTTTTTGACCCATGCATTGTTTTGTTAAGATGCATGGATGTATTATTAGCTATATATAAACTGCCTTGAAATCAAGCCAACTGTATTTTAATGGATAACTTTGGTTCAAGACAAAGCAACAAATACATGCTACTTTTTTTAAACTCAGAACTTCTACATAGGTACATTTCATCTATTTTTGCTACTTTTTGACCCATGCATTGTTTTGTTAAGATGCATGGATGTATTAATAGCTATATTAACTGCCTTGAAATCAAGCCATCTGTATGAAATGGACAACTTTGGTTCAAGACAAAGCGACAAATACATGCTTCTTTTAAAACTCGAGATCTTCTACATAGGTTTATTTCATCTCTTTTTGCTACTTTTTGACCCATGCATTGTTTTGTTAAGATGCATGGATGTATTATTAGCTATATATAAACTGCCTTGAAATCAAGCCAACTGTATTTTAATGGATAACTTTGGTTCAAGACAAAGCGACAAATACATGCTACTTTTTAAACTCAGAACTACTACTACATAGGTACATTTCATCTATTTTTGCTACTTTTTGACCCATGCATTGTTTTGATAAGATGCATGGATGTATTATTAGCTATATATAAACTGCCTTGAAATCAAGCCAACTGTATTTTAATGGACAACTTTGGTTCAAGACAAGACTATAAATACATGCTCCTTTTGAAACTTGATACTTTTACATTGGTACATTTTCATCTTATTTTGCTACTTTTTGACCCATGCATTGTTTTGTTAAGATGCATGGATGTATTATTAGCTATATATAAACTGCCTTGAAATCAAGCCAACTGTATTTTAATGGATAACTTTGGTTCAAGACAAAGCAACAAATACATGCTACTTTTTTTAAACTCAGAACTTCTACATAGGTACATTTCATCTATTTTTGCTACTTTTTGACCCATGCATTGTTTTGTTAAGATGCATGGATGTATTAATAGCTATATTAACTGCCTTGAAATCAAGCCATCTGTATGTAATGGACAACTTTGGTTCAAGACAAAGCGACAAATACATGCTTCTTTTAAAACTCGAGATCTTCTACATAGGTTTATTTCATCTCTTTTTGCTACTTTTTGACCCATGCATTGTTTTGTTAAGATGCATGGATGTATTATTAGCTATATATAAACTGCCTTGAAATCAAGCCAACTGTATTTTAATGGATAACTTTGGTTCAAGACAAAGCGACAAATACATGCTACTTTTTAAACTCAGAACTACTACTACATAGGTACATTTCATCTATTTTTGCTACTTTTTGACCCATGCATTGTTTTGATAAGATGCATGGATGTATTATTAGCTATATATAAACTGCCTTGAAATCAAGCCAACTGTATTTTAATGGACAACTTTGGTTCAAGACAAGACTACAAATACATGCTCCTTTTGAAACTTGATACTTTTACATTGGTACATTTTCATCTTATTTTGCTACTTTTTGACCCATGCATTGTTTTGTTAAGATGCATGGATGTATTATTAGCTATATATAAACTGCCTTGAAATCAAGCCAACTGTATTTTAATGGACAACTTTGGTTCAAGACAAGGCTATAAATACATGCTCCTTTTGAAACTTGATACTTTTACATTGGTACATTTTCATCTATTTTTGCTACTTTTTGACCCATGCATTGTTTTGTTAAGATGCATGGATGTATTATTAGCTATATCAACTGCCTTGAAATCAAGCCAACTGTATTTAATAGACAACTTTGGTTCAAGACAAAGCGACAAATACATGCTACTTTTTAAACTCGGGATCTTCTACATAGGTTTATTTCATCTATTTTTGCTACTTTTTGACCCATGCATTGTTTTTTAAGATGCATGGATGTATTATTAGCTATATAAATTGCCTTGAAATCAAGCCAACTGTATTTAATGGACAACTTTGGTTCAAGACAAGGCTATAAATACATGCTACTTTTGAAACTTGATACTTTTACATTTGTACATTTCATCTATTTTGGCTACTTTTTGACCCATGCATTGTTTTGTTAAGATGCATGGATGTATTAATAGCTATATGAACTGCCTTAAAATCAAGCCAACTGTATTTTAATTGATATCTTTTGTTCAAGACAAGGCTATAAATACACGCTCCTTTCACTTATAAAATTGTCTTATCTATATTTTGGATTTAACTGGATGCGTGTGTCTATTACTTGGAATGTTCTAATTCTTAACTAGAAAAGTCATCAATTTCACTGATATAGAGAACTCGATCCTCATTTTCTGACAAATTCCCGAAAAAACTTTGATGGGAAAGGAGTAATCTCTCCAACCCGTAGGTTGCAATTCCAATTGCATTGTTATACCCACACCAACTAATTGAGAGCAAAAACTTTATAAATGTATGTTTTTATTCCAGGTGATTCGTAGTGTATGTACAGGATCTGGCTCTAGTCTCAGTGGTGTGTCCCAGCGTAGTATAGGTGCTAAAGAGATGCATTACGTATTGCGGGTTCTTACACCAGCCGCATGCAGAAATCCACACTTGTTTTCAGAACTAACGAAGGAAACTGTTAGAATTACTCTTCCACCCCCTTCTAAAAGAGGTATGTTTGTTAAAAATCTAGCCAAATCCAATTTTCATTATTTGACCCAGAATGGAGTAAACAATTTATTTTCAACTTAAGCCTGAAAATACACAAATATACATACAGAAATGGTTTAAATAATACAATAATGGAAACATAGAAATTAATTAAGTCTAATTTAGACATTGTTGGAAAAGAACAAATTGCTCATTATTTCTTGATTCCTGAAAAATATTTGAATTGTGACATAAAGAGAAATTGCTCGTTATGATCAATCTATTTTTGTTACAATGATTTCAAAGTTATCTGATTCAGGTGCGCAAAATTGCATCTGGATGTTGGAAACGGTTAAAATAAAATAACACATTGTATTTCAGATGAAGACGAGTCTCGATTCACAGGACCAAATGCTCCACAAATTTTAAAGTGTATGGGTACAAAGCAAATGTCTTTACCCACATTACAATCTCCAATTAAAGAGGTGATAGAAAGTCTACTGGATTCCCTCATTGTGAAATATGCAGATAGTTCTGATGAAGGTAGGTGATGTAGATTGCAATTGAGTCATTGGACACGATGAACTGAGGTTTTGAAATGAACCCTTTGTCACATACAACAAGTCTGCAGCAGACTGCTTAGGAAAGGTCTAGTTGAAAATCTCTAAATTAAAGATAAATTATTGAATAGATTTAAAAATATTTGTCAAAATGGGAGAAATTTCTTATTTTGCAACAATGTTATCATAAGTTCTCTGCTGCAGATGCTTCAAAATGTGTCGCGAAGTGGGAATGGTTTACTATTTACTATCAAATTACATAACATGTATAGACAGATGCGTCAAAATGTGTCTCAAAGTGGGTATGGTTTACTATTTACTATCAAATTACACAACATGTATAGTTAGATCATTCAAAATTGTTCTTCAGAGATTTCTATGGAAAGATCGTACAAGAGAATAACCTGATCAAGGTTATAAGGATCCTCAATGGTTGTAAAGCCCATCACTATCAGTTTGGCTGTCTCAAGGCCCATTTATGTTTCCACAATTTCATCTTTTTATTGTTTAAACCTCAAAAGGCTAAATATGTTTTGCTTGTATCCCTGCTTTAAAGGAATAAGATTAGAGCTTGTATTTAAATTGTCATTGACAACACAAACAAAGACTAGATTTATCAGCTCTAGACAGCATAGGAAAAGAACACTTTTCCACATATAAACACATTTTGACCCACCTGCTACAGACAATTTTTTAAACTTAAGTCAAAAATAATACTTTCATTGATGGATATTGGCCATGATTATACCCCCTTCGAAGTATATAGGAGTCACTGTGTCGGGCTGTCTGTCGGTTGTTCGGCCGGAAGCCATATTTTGTCCGACCTATTTCTTACAAACCACTGGGTGGAATTCAATAAAGTTTTACATGAAGCTGTCAATCCAGGGGTCGTGAGTTCGAATCCCGGCTCTGCCAACTTTCTTTCTGAGGATTGACAAAAGTCAATGCGACATGCGTCAACCCGTCTTCCACCAATGGGCTAAGTCTATGTGGAAAAGCAGCCAGTTGCTTGGGAAGATTGTTGTGTAGAGTACTGGTGTGAGAAAACCAGGAAATGCATGAGTAGGTGAACTAGCCGCCGTGATATAACTGAGAAATTGTTAAAAACGGCGTTAAACCCCAATCAATCAATCAATCAATCTATACCAATAGGAGATGTGAATATCCTAAAGGTCTTACAATTGCATGTTAATTAACAGAGTTATGGCCCTTTTACTTATTAAGTTATGGTGTAGGTCAAGGTCCTGTTTCGTGGGTATTTATCATCTTTAGTGATAGTTTTGCATAGATGTTTCCAATGTCTCATGCAGATTTGTTGTATGTTGGAAAGGGTTAGTAAGAAGACAGAATTCCAACTGCTATACAAACTATTCTTTTGGTACTTTTTGAAAAATATTTACTGAATTTGAATGATATATTTAACCAAGTCCATAAACATTTAAATATAAGTTGAAGGATATAGGTCTTAACACTATCCAACATACAGTATATCTGCAGCAGCCTTTGAAAACATTGTGGCAAAAATATAGAAAACTATAAATGATTTTTTTATTACAAATTGCTTATGATGATAAGTTCTCCTTTTGCCACAATGTTTTCAAAAACGTCTGCTGCAGAGGCATCAGAAAGTGTCTGGATGTGGAAAAGGTTTAAGATTTAACTAAACAAATTCCAATACCTTGGCTAGGTTCAGGCTCGAGCACGGATGGGGCGACATCTCAAACATTGGCTGAAGCAATTGCAGAGGCTGTAAGTGAAGCAACGGAGAGACAGTCTGAAATTCTTCGCCAAAACAGCACAGCAGAAATTCTACAGGCAGATGATGATCAACAGGTAATTAATGAAGCAGCTAATTTGTTGTATAATGTCATCTGATCTAAAAGAAAAAATAAATCTGAAAGGGTATCTGGAACCAGAGCTGATCCAGATCAACGTGCACCACCCCACAGTTTGATCTGACGCTGCACTATTTACGAAATAGTAACTGAAGATTTCAAGAAACCTTTCACAAATAATGTCCATTTGTATTTGATTGTAAATCATTATCTACACTTGTCACACATACCCTTAGATTAGTTTTCCTGAATCTGCCATTCTCTAGAAAAAAAATATGATTACTGAATGGCAAATAGTGATATTTAAACCAAGATAATATTCGATGGTTGCAAGTATCATTATTATATGCTGCTGTTACATAGTTGGTAAATTGTATCAATCTTTACCTTGCAAGATTTTTTTTTTTTAGCAGCACTATAAACAACACATTGTTTGTAGGAATGATAATGATTAATTGATAATCAGTTGTTAATGACAAATCTTTTCAAAACAGGCACCTGGAGCATCAGTGTTAGATCCTTCTAAAACAAAGAGTGTAACAAAAGATGGTAAAACAAAGGAAGACAAACAGTCCCAGAGACCTTTATTACCCAAGTCTGCCATACTTAGGATGTTGTCCGAGATCATCAAGTCCTACTCTAACTGTACACATCTGATTACCCAGTATATGTACCATGGTGGACAATCGGAACTTGTACAGGAGGTAAGGGGTCATAGTAACAGAGCTCTAGATGGGGTGCAATGAAAAAAGTCTTTGTTATAGAAACATTTGTTTTCAGTTGAGAACGCTTAAAGTCAAGGAATTTCTCATTTTCCAACAATGTTTTTACAGTCTTTGCTGCATTGAAACAAAATATGTCAGTACTAGGGAAAAGATTCTGCATAGATTTTCATGCTGTATCAGTTGGATAACAAATGTTTTTTATATGAATTTGTGAGGTATATCCTTGCCAAAGGAAGACTTTCAAAAACCTAAAACTTTGTCTCTATATAAAAATGGAAAAGGGAAGAATGTTAATTTAAAAGCAGTTTTGAATAGGACGAAAATCTAATCAAGGTTTAAACAAAGTGTCATTTTTAAACATTTGTTATATGAGTATGCTTGATGATTCAATATAAGATTATCAAAAAAGAATCAAAATAAATATTTGTTTTCTTTATATTTTAGGACTGTTCTGTTTTGGCATTTGTGTTGGATCATCTGCTACACCAAAGTTCTAATTTGGGTGATAGAGACTGCCCTGCACTCTCGCGTGTGTTCATTGCAAGTATTGCAACATGTAACCATTCACCTGAAGCCCAGTTATCACTGGTAAACGAAGTAAAATCTGCATTGCAGAGAGCATTAACTCTTCCTGAAAGCTCGGATAAACATTCAAGGATTCATGCGTTGACTAGTATAATCAGTGCAATGATTGAATCATGCCCTAGTCAGGGTCAGTTACCCAATCAAGTGTTCAAGGGCCAGCAGAATATCATGAACAATATTGTTAAAAATTTACTTAAACGAGGATTGGTGACGGATTTGGCTAGAATTCCTTACAGTCTTGATTTATCTAGTCCCTATGTGGCAGCAACCATTAATGCCGTATTAAAGCCATTGGAAACACTGTCAAGAAGTGTGAATCAACAAATTCAGAATGTGGCTGCCAAACCAAAACAGAAGTCTGATGGTGAAATGGATAACAGTACATCTACAACTACAATAATAAATACTCAGGGTTAGTCAGGATTATGCATCATATTTAGTACATGCTTTTCAGAAGGTTATTATTGAGAAATTACAGTGGATTATATTCTGATAAAGTCACTATTTCGAAAGGGAAATAAATCTAGCTATACTTTTCACTGCTTGTAACCCATCTCTACATGTCGTCAGTATAGGCATGAAATATACAGATAAATTGTTTATTTCTTCGCAAGATCTTGATATATTTCTTTCAATAAAATATGTTAAATCTGGAAAAGTGTATGTAGAAATGATATAGAGTTGAAAAGTATGTTTTGCTTTTTCACTATCTTTTCCAGAGCTCTATATAAGGAGCGTTTTCCTTGTTCTAAAATCCTTATTTTATCCGCTAACACTATGTTGTGGGTACTCAAACAAATTGTCTCAATGAGACGTTTCTTCTGAGTACACACAACATAGGGTTTGGTTGGATAATACAAGAGATATTGTGGGAAAAAGAGCTGTAAACCCCCTCCGTATCTGGACTTCTGTTTACATAGGTCACCAGTTCCAGGTGTCAGAATTCATCCACATATCTTGGAAAGGTTTAACCCTTCAAAGCTGAATTTTTAAATGAACCTGTCCAGCTTTGCATTTGTAAGAGATTATAAACATTTCTTGGAATGTCAAGATAAAAATGTTGAGTTCAGCAGCCAA
The DNA here is from genome assembly GCA_031761405.1 of Serripes groenlandicus. Taxonomy (NCBI): domain Eukaryota; kingdom Metazoa; phylum Mollusca; class Bivalvia; order Cardiida; family Cardiidae; genus Serripes; species Serripes groenlandicus. The sequence continues at coordinate 16,743,126 of JASEVX010000014.1, forward strand.
CAAACAGTATGGAGCCTGGTCAGACATAGTGGATGTGCTGACTGACCTGGCTTTATAATGGTGGCAAAGACTTACTGTTATTGTATGTCTTATTATTTATTAAGGTGCAACACCTGCTGAGCCAGCCCAACTAGAGGGCAATGAAGTTCAAATAGAAGAAATATTGAATACAAGTCATCAAGGTGATGATGGATTAGAGGAAACACATCAAGAAAACGTGGAAGAACCACAGGAAGAACATGCCGAACTTGATGATGTCATAAGCAATTTGATTGACAGAGTTGGCAGCCAAAACCCGGAATCTCAAGTAATCGGGGAAATCATTATGGAGACGGAACCGAGTCATGTTGGTGGGGATGATGTCCTTGTGGATGTGGAGCTTGAAGAAGGCGAGATAGATGATCACCATGATTCACAGATGATCAGTCAGCTCATCTCTGAAGGGGAGGATGATGAAATAGATCATACACAGAGTGAGTGAAATTATATGACTTTTATTATATGACCTGCATTTTGATAGTTTCAGTGAATTAGACTGTAGCTCTAGAAAGCTTATGTTGTCACCACTTTTGGCATAAGTGTTAGCAAAATGTTAGCTTTTGTGATCGCTCACCGTCCGTCGTCGTCCGTCTGTTCACATTTTCCTACAAACGACTTCTCCTCCTAAACCAATTAACCAAATTCAAAATAATTTTACAGGAATGTTCATTGGGTGGATCTCTTTCAAACTTGTTCAAACAATTCTATTCCATGCAGAACTTTGGCTGCCACAGCAACAAAAAAGGGGAAATTAACCAAAACTTAAAAAATCTTCTTGTCCAAAAGTACTTGCCCGATTTGAAAATTATTTTGCACAAATGTTCCTTGGGGTACCTTCTACCAAGATTGTTCAAATATTTCCGATCCGTTGAAAAACATGGCCGCCAGGGGGCGGAGTTTATTTTCCTTATATGTGCATTGTTAAAACTTTAAAAATCTTATTGTCCAAAAGTACTGGCCCGATTTGAAAATTATTTTGCACAAATGTTCCTTGGGGCCCCCTTTACCAAGATTGTTCAAATATTTCCAATCCGTTGAAAAACATGGCCGCCAGAGGGCGGAGCTTGTTTTCCTTATATGTGCACTGTTAAAACTTTAAAAATCTTCTTGTCCAAAAGTACTGGCCCGATTTGAAAATTATTTTGCACAAATGTTTCTTGGGGCACCCTTTGACAAGATTGTTTAAATATTTCCGATCCGTTGAAAAACATGGCCGCCAGGGGGCGGAGCTTGTTCATAGACTCATATAGGGAAAAACCTTTAAAAATCTTCTTGTCTAAGAGTAGAGGGCCCAGGCCTTTAATATTTGGTATGTAGCATCATCTAGTGGACCTCTACCAAGATTGTTAAAATTATAGCCCTGGGGTCAAAAAATGACCCCTCCCCTGGGGTCTATTGTTTTACATAGACTTGTATAGGGGAAAAACTTAAAAAATCTTCTTGTCTAAAAGTAGAGGGCCCAGGCCTTTGATATTTGGTATGTAGCATCGTCTAGTGGACCTCTACTAAGATTGTTCAAATTATAGCCCTGGGGTAAAAAATCACCCCATCCCGGGGGTCACTTGTTTCACATAGACTTGTATAGGGGAAAAACTTAAAAAATCTTCTTGTCTAAAAGTAGAGGGCCCAGGCCTTTGATATTTGGTATGTAGCATCATCTAGTGGACCCCTACCAAGATTGTTCAAATTATAGCCCTGGGGTCAAAAATGGCCCCACCTGGGTCACTTGTTTTACATATACTTGTATAGGGAAAAACTTTAAAAATCTTGTCTAAAAGTTTAATATTTGAAATCTAACTTCGTCTAGTGGACTTCTACCAAGATTGCTCAAATTATTATATCCCTGGTGTCAAACATGGCTCAACCCTGGGGCTCACTTGTTTTACATACTAAGACTTGTTAAGGTAAACACTTTAAAAATATTCTTGTCCATTTGCCATGAATGTTCTTTGGGTGCCCCTCTACTAAGACTTCAAATTATTTTGATAGGATGATAAACATGGCCACCAGGGGGTGTTGCTTGTTTACCGTATATATGTATAAACAAAGAACAATGAAAACTTTTTAAGTTTGATTAAATCAGGTGAGGGATATAGGACCATCATGGTCCTCTTGTTTCTGATCACTTTCTGTCTGTCGTCCGTCATTAACTTTTATCTTTAAACATCGTCTCCTCTTAAACCACAGGACTAATTTCAACCAAACTTCATAGGAATGTTCCTTTGGTGGTTCTCTTTTAAATTGTTCAAAGATTTAAATTCCATTGATAACTTTGGTTGCTGCGGCATCAGAAAGGGGGCAAAATGTCCAAACTTCAAAAAAGGTTTTTGTAAGAATTATGACCCTTTAACGACTTATAAAGTACTTTGCTTATAAATACATGTAGAATGATAACGTACTTGGTTATGTTTTCTGTACCACTCAAAAAAGTTTTGTATTATTGGCAAGCATGAAAAAGTTCAGCACCCTGTCCTCTGACAAGTGCTAGTCTGATTTTAAGAAAATATAATAAGAATCTTACTTCAGTGATCCTCTACTTAATTTGTTCAAGCTGTATTGATTGGTTACAAAATCATAGCAACCAGGTATCATCACAAAAGGGGTAAATTGAACTTTTAGCTACAAATGACAACTCCTACCATTCCACAGGACCAATTTCAACTGAACTTCATAGGAATGTTCCTTTGTTGGTCCTCGTTCAAAATTGTTCAAAGACTTACATTCTGTGTAGAACTTTTGATTGCTGCAGCATCAGAAAGTGAGAAAAATACCCTAACTTTAAAATCCTTTTTCCTCTATAATGTTCCTTGAATGACCCTCTAAAAACAACTGTTCAAGTCGTATTGATTTCGTTGAAAAACAGGGCTGCAAAGCGGGATTGGGAAAGGCGCAAAATGACAAAACTTTATAATTCCATTCTTATTAAAGTTCTTGTTAGATTTCAAGATACAAATTGCCTTAACTGATAAACTATTTCTTTAACTTGTCCACACCTTGCAGTTTTATTTCCCAGATATTTGCTACTAATTTGCTATCCGTCAGGTGATCGATTTAGGGCCATCTTAGCACTCTTGTTTGTATGTCACCAGCCTTGGCAGGAAGACATGTAGGGATCCCTTTCTGTTGTCGGTCTTTTCACCATGCTTTCACTTACTGACATATTGGTTCGAACACACAAGTCTGACACTTGTTCCTTTGAACACCCTGGTAAGACACCTGTCCTTTTAACACTCTTGTCTGACACTTGTTCTTTCAAACAGTCTTTCTAACACACTTGTTCCTTTGAACACACATGTCTGACACTTTTTCCTTTGAACACCCTGGTCTGACATTTGTTCCTTTGAACACCCTGGTCTGACACTTGTTCCTTTGAACACCCTGGTCTGATACTTGTTTCTTTGAACACCCTGGTCTGACACTTGTTTCTTTGAACACCCTGGTCTGACGCTTGTTCCTTTGAACAGCCTTGTCTGACACTTATACCTTTGAACACTCTTGTCTGACACTTGTTCTTTAAAATACTCTTTCTAACACACTTGTTCCTTTGAACACCCTAGTATGACACTTGGATTTTTGAACACTCTTGTCTGACACTTGTTCCTATGAACACTTGTCTGACATTTGTTCCTTTGAAAACTCTGGTCTGACACTTGTTCCTTTGAACACTCTTGTCTGACTATTGTTCCTATGAACATTTTTGTCAACTATCAACTCTTGATTTTAATCTTTATCTGTTTAAGACGATTTATTACTATTATTTGTATATACTGGGTTATCAGATAAACAGGACATGCCAATACATTACATAACTGTATCTTATAGACATCACAGACCAGCTCCATGATGATGATGAAACTGCTGAGAGTGCCTCTGATGCTGATGATGATGACAATGATGATGATGATGCTGATGAGGATGACGACGATGATGATGATGAGGATGATGAAGATCAGGATGCAGACAATGAAGAAGATGATGAGGTGAGTTCTTGTGTGAAGTTCAGAATTTGGTTCGGTTATAAGAGATACTGTGTGGAAAAGACTAGTTTATTCTTCCTTAAGTATACTTGAATATTGCCTAGAAAAACATGTGTATTGTGTCTCGTTCTGTGGCAGCATGACAGTTAATGATCATGTCTTCATCCTCTGTCACACTTAATTGGTTAATAAAGGTGACACATGTGAGTTATAAAGCTGGAAAAAAGGAGTGATATTTCATAGGGAAGACATAAAAACAATTGCTGTTTTTTGACCCATGCCTATTTTTCTAAAGATGTATGGATGTTAAAATAGCTATATATAATGACATTTGTAATCAAGCCAATTGTTTTCCTAAATAGCTATGGTTCAAGGTAATGTCTACATTGAGCTATTCACAAATACTTTTAGGTTAAAATCTAATATAACCAACCTTAAAAGTGTAGGAAAAGAAGAAACGGTTTATATAGACATATTCAAACTACTTGCTGTCTTTTGACCCATGCCTATTTTCTTAATGATGTATGGATGTAAAAATAGCTATATTTAATGACATGAATAATCAAGCCAAGTGTTTTCCTAAATAGTTTTGGTTCAAGGCAATGTCTACATTCAGATATTTACAAATACTAATTATTTAAAAATGTAATATAAACAGCCTAAAAGTGCAGGAAAAGGAGAAACGGTTTATAGAGACACATTCAAACTACTTGCTGTCTTTTGACCCATGACTATTTTCTTACTGATGTATGGATGTAAAAATAACTATATTTAATGACATGTGTAATCAAGCCAAGTGTTTTCCTAAATAACTTTGGTTCAAGGCAATGTCTACATTCAGCTATTCACAAATACTAATTATGTAAAAATGTAACATAAACAGCCTAAAAGTGTAGGCAAAGGAAAACAGTTCATAGAGACACATTCAAACAACTTGCTGTCTTTTGACCCATGCCTATTTTCTTAATGATGTATGGATGTAAAAATAGCTATATTTAATGACATGTGTAATCAAGCCAAGCGTTTTCCTAAATAGCTTTGGTTCAAGGCAATGTCTACATTGTGCTATTCACAAATACTTATAATGTAAAAATCTAATATAACCAACCTTTAAAGTGTAGGAAAAGAAGAAACGGTTCATAAAGACACATTCGAACAACTTGCTGTCTTTTGACCCATACCTATTTTCTTAATGATCTATGGATGTAAAAATAACTATATTTAATGACATGAATAATCAAGCCCAAGTGTTTTCCTAAATAGCTTTGGTTCAAGGCAATGTCTACATTGTGCTATTTACAAATACTAATTATGTAAAAATCTAACATAAAACAGCCTAAAAGTGTAGGAAAAGGAAAACAGTTCATAGAGACACATTCAAACAACTTGCTGTCTTTTGACCCATGCCTATTTTCTTAATGGTGTATGGATGTAAAAATAGCTATATTTAATGACATGTATAATCAAGCCAAGTGTTTTCCTAAATAGCTTTGGTTCAAGGCAATGTCTACATTGTACTATTCACAAATACTTATTATGTAAAAATCTAATATAACCAACCTTAAAAGTGTAGGAAAAGAAGAAACGGTTCATAAAGACACATTCAAACAAATTGCCGTCTTTTGACCCATGCCTATTTTCTTAATGATGTATGGATGTAAAAATAGCTATATATAATGACATGTATAATCAAGCCAAGTGTTTTCCTGAATAGCTTTGGTTCAAGGCAATGTCTACATTCAGCTATTAACAAAAACTACTTTCTCGAAATGTAATATAAAATGCTCTTTTCAATTATAATAATTTATTGCTGTGCCTTACATGGTAAATGCTTTATGTCATAAAAACTACTTTTCATTTCATTACTTATTTTTTGCATACTTGATTGTTTTGTTAAGATAATTTTCTTTATTGACCAACTATTTAAGGGGTTTTGATAATGTGACAACCTGAAAATATATAATAGATATTTTAAAACTGTCGAAAATGTTAAATGTTATCTCTTTTAAAATTTGAATGGATTTTAAAATAATTACTAAAATTGTTCCATATATCAAGTTATTGCCACACAGGCCAATGGTTCAGTAGAAACTTGTCCCCTTCTATAACAGTTGAGATATGTTGCACAAAAACAAACCATTGATACTTCGCGATTAGCAAAGATTCAGATTAGCCTGCAGACTGAATTTAATCTTTCTTTATTTGCCATCTAGTTGTACAACCATGGTGGAAGCCCTTGTGTTACGATATGTGCGCTAAATGACCTTAGATGTCAATGCACCATAAAACACTATACATTGATTGTGTTATGATCAAAATCCTATATTACAATTCAATTATGTATTTTGCCTGATAACTAGGATTGAATTAGATGTTAGATGTCAGTTTTCATGTGACACTGCTCAGTGCAGTTTGATGCTAGTACAAACTATTGTCCCTGTTCATTTTATGATCAAAGGGAATTTGTATTAGCAATAACAGACATCTGCAACTGAAGTCATGTTTCTTTGGAGATTCTTGATTCAAAATGTAGACTACAGGAATCCATTTGTGATTATCAACATTTCTTCCCCAATATGATAAGGTTTTGTTGGTTTTGTTCCTCATATGAATGGAAGTATTTATTTTCTAGTAGAAAAAAAGACTTGAAATCTATGTTACAGAAGATTGAAACCTTTGTTGAAAAGAAAGGGATCATATTTTTCATAAACATATTTTTTGTAAATTAAAAATCAGAACAATGAGTAATTTTGAAGGGGGAAAAAAGCTAATATGTTGTGTCATTATTGTCCAATTCTATGATGGCTCTTAATTTATGCTTTTACAGACTTTTGACCGTTTTATTTATGATTTAAGGGTACTTTGTAATAGCAATAGTACTTGTCTGCAACTGAAGTCATGTTTCTTTGGAGATTCATGATTCAAATTGTAGACAACAAGAATCAGTAGATATTCTTATATTACTGATGGTCTTGTTAATAAATGCAAATTCATTAAATAATTGGTTGAAAAGTAGAACATTGCATTTTGCAAATATGTTGTGTCATTATTGTCATTTTATCCAATTCTATGATGGCTCATAATTCTTGCTATTACAGACTTTTGACCCTGCTTTATTTATGATTTAAGGGTACTTTGTAATAGCAATAGTACTTGTCTGCAACTGAAGTCATGTTTCTTTGGAGATTCATGATTCAAATTGTAGACAACAAGAATCCGTAGATATTCTTATATTACTGATGGTCTTGTTAATAAATGCAAATTCATTAAATAATTGGTTGAAAAGTATAACATTGCATTTTGCAAATATGTTGTGTCATTATTGTCATTTTATCCAATTCTATGATGGCTCCTAATTCATGCTATTACAGACTTTTGACCCTGCTTTATTTATGATTTAAGGGTACTTTGTAATAGCAATAGTACTTGTCTGCAACTGAAGTCATGTTTCTTTGGAGATTCATGATTCAAATTGTACACAACAAGAATCAGTAGATATTCTTATATTACTGATGGTCTTGTTAATAAATGCAAATTCATGAAATAATTGGTTGAAAAGTATTAACATTGCATTTTGCAAATATGTTGTGTCATTATTGTCATTTTATCCAATTCTATGATGGCTCCTAATTCATGCTATTACAGACTTTTGACCCTGCTTTATTTATGATTTAAGGGTACTTTGTAATAGCAATAATACTTGTCTGCAACTGAAGTCATGTTTCTTTGGAGATTTATGATTCAAATTGTAGACAACAAGAATCAGTAGATATTCTAATATTACTGATGGTCTTGTTAATAAATAATTGGTTGAAAAGTATAAAATTGGGTTTTTGCAAATATGTTGTGTCATTATTGTCATTTTATCCAATTCTATGATGGCTCTTAATTCATGCTATTACAGACTTTTGACCGTTTAATTAATGATTTAAGGGTACTTTGTAATAGTAATAGTACTTGTCTGCAACTGAAGTCATGTTTCTTTGGAGATTTATGATTCAAATTGCAGACAACAAGAATCATTAGATATTCTTATATTACTGATGGTCTTGTTAATAAATGCAAATTCATTAAATAATTGGTTGAAAAGTATAAAATTGCATTTTGCAAATATGTTGTGTCATTTTGTCCAATTCTATGATGGCTCTTAATTCATGCTATAACAGACTTTTGACCCTGCTTTATTTATGATTTAAGGGTACTTTGTAATAGCAATAGTACTTGTCTGCAACTGAAGTCATGTTTCTTTGGAGATTTATGATTCAAATTGCAGACAACAAGAATCAGTAGATATTCTTATATTACTGATGGTCTTGTTAATAAATGCAAATTCATGAAATAATTGGTTGAAAAGTATAACATTGCATTTTGCAAATATGTTGTGTCATTATTGTCATTTTATCCAATTCTATGATGGCTCCTAATTCATGCTATTACAGACTTTTGACCCTGTTTTATTTATGATTTAAGGGTACTTTGTAATAGCAATAGTACTTGTCTGCAACTGAAGTCATGTTTCTTTGGAGATTCATGATTCAAATTGTAGACAACAAGAATCGGTAGATATTCTTATATGACTGTTGGTCTTGTTAATAAATGCAAATTCATTAAATAATTGGTTGAAAAGTAGAACATTGCATTTTGCAAATATGTTGTGTCATTATTGTCATTTTATCCAATTCTATGATGGCTCATAATTCATGCTATTACAGACTTTTGACCCTGCTTTATTTATGATTTAAGGGTACTTTGTAATAGCAATAGTACTTGTCTGCAACTGAAGTCATGTTTCTTTGGAGATTCATGATTCAAATTGTAGACAACAAGAATCCGTAGATATTCTGATATTACTGATGGTCTTGTTAATAAATGCAAATTCATTAAATAATTGGTTGAAAAGTATAACATTGCATTTTGCAAATATGTTGTGTCATTATTGTCATTTTATCCAATTCTATGATGGCTCATAATTCATGCTATTACAGACTTTTGACCCTGCTTTATTTATGATTTAAGGGTACTTTGTAATAGCAATAGTACTTGTCTGCAACTGAAGTCATGTTTCTTTGGAGATTCATGATTCAAATTGTACACAACAAGAATCAGTAGATATTCTTATATTACTGATGGTCTTGTTAATAAATGCAAATTCATGAAATAATTGGTTGAAAAGTATTAACATTGCATTTTGCAAATATGTTGTGTCATTATTGTCATTTTATCCAATTCTATGATGGCTCCTAATTCATGCTATTACAGACTTTTGACCCTGCTTTATTTATGATTTAAGGGTACTTTGTAATAGCAATAATACTTGTCTGCAACTGAAGTCATGTTTCTTTGGAGATTTATGATTCAAATTGTAGACAACAAGAATCAGTAGATATTCTAATATTACTGATGGTCTTGTTAATAAATAATTGGTTGAAAAGTATAAAATTGGGTTTTTGCAAATATGTTGTGTCATTATTGTCATTTTATCCAATTCTATGATGGCTCTTAATTCATGCTATTACAGACTTTTGACCGTTTAATTAATGATTTAAGGGTACTTTGTAATAGTAATAGTACTTGTCTGCAACTGAAGTCATGTTTCTTTGGAGATTTATGATTCAAATTGCAGACAACAAGAATCAGTAGATATTCTTATATTACTGATGGTCTTGTTAATAAATGCAAATTCATTAAATAATTGGTTGAAAAGTATAAAATTGCAAATATATTGTGTCATTTTGTCCAATTCTATGATGGCTCTTAATTCATGCTATAACAGACTTTTGACCCTGCTTTATTTATGATTTAAGGGTACTTTGTAATAGCAATAGTACTTGTCTGCAACTGAAGTCATGTTTCTTTGGAGATTTATGATTCAAATTGCAGACAACAAGAATCAGTAGATATTCTTATATTACTGATGGTCTTGTTAATAAATGCAAATTCATGAAATAATTGGTTGAAAAGTATAACATTGCATTTTGCAAATATGTTGTGTCATTATTGTCATGTTATCCAATTCTATGATGGCTCCTAATTCATGCTATTACAGACTTTTGACCCTGTTTTATTTATGATTTAAGGGTACTTTGTAATAGCAATAGTACTTGTCTGCAACTGAAGTCATGTTTCTTTGGAGATTCATGATTCAAATTGTAGACAACAAGAATCGGTAGATATTCTTATATGACTGTTGGTCTTGTTAATAAATGCAAATTCATTAAATAATTGGTTGAAAAGTATAAAATTGCACTTTGCAAATATGTTGTGTCATTTTGTCCAATTCTATGATGGCTCTTAACCCTTTCCCTCATATAGATGCTTTCTGACGCCTCTGCAGCAGACGGCTTTTTGAAAACATAGTGACAAAAGAAGAAATTGCACAAAACATGCAATTTCTCATTTTGGCACAATGTTTTCCACTTTAAGTCATAGGTTATATATATATATCCATTCAATTAAAGGGATTTTCCATTATTTGACAAAATATGTTCAAAGTCGTCTGCTGCAGAATTGTCGTATGAGGGAAAGGGTTAATTTATGCTATAACTAACTTTTGACCCTGCTTTATTTATGATTTAAGGGTACTTTGTAATAGCAATAGTACTTGTCTGCAACTGAAGTCATGTTTCTTTGGAGATTCATGATTCAAATTGTAGACAACAATAATCAGTAGATATTCTTATATTACTGATGGTCTTGTTAATAAATGCAAGGTCTTGTTAATAAATGCAAATTCATTAAATAATTGGTTGAAAAGTATAATTTTGCAAATATGTTGTGTCATTTTTTCCAATTCTATGATGGCTCTTAATTCATGCTATTACTGACTTTTAACCCTGCTTTATTTATGATTTAAGGGTACTTTGTAATAGCAATAATACTTGTCTGCAACTGAAGTCATGTTTCTTTGGAGATTTATGATTCAAATTGTAGACAACAAGAATCAGTAGATATTCTTATATTACTGATGGTCTTGTTAATAAATGCAAATTCATTAAATAATTGGTTGAAAAGTATAATTTTGCAAATATGTTGTGTCATTTTTTTCCAATTCTATGATGGCTTTTAATTCATGCTATTACAGACTTTTGACCCTGCTTTATTTATGATTTAAGGGTACTTTGTAATAGCAATAATACTTGTCTGCAACTGAAGTCATGTTTCTTTGGAGATTTATGATTCAAATTGCAGACAACAAGAATCAGTAGATATTCTAATATTACTGATGGTCTTGTTAATAAATAATTGGTTGAAAAGTATAACATTGCATTTTGCAAATATGTTGTGTCATTCTTGTCATTTTATCCAATTCTATGATGGCTCTTAATTCATGCTATTACAGATTTTTGACCGTTCAATTTATGATTTAAGGGTACTTTGTAATAGCAATAGTACTTGTCTGCAACTGAAGTCATGTTTCTTTGGAGATTTATGATTCAAATTGCAGACAACAAGAATCAGTAGATATTCTTATATTACTGATGGTCTTGTTAATAAATGCAAATTCATTAAATAATTGGTTAAAAAGTATAAAATTGCATTTTGCAAATATGTTGTGTCATTTTGTCCAATTCTGTGATGGCTCTTAATTCATGCTATTACAGACTTTTGACCCTGCTTTATTTATGATTTAAGGGTACTTTGTAATAGCAATAATACTTGTCTGCAACTGAAGTCATGTTTCTTAAGAGATTTATGATTCAAATTGCAGACAACAAGAATCAGTAGATATTCTTATATTACTGATGGTCTTGTTAATAAATACAAATTCATTAAATAATTGGTTGAAAAGTAAAACATTGCATTTTGCAAATATGTTGTGTCATTCTTGTCATTTTATCCAATTCTATGATGGATCTTAATTCATGCTATTACAGACTTTTGACCGTTTAATTTATGATTTAAGGGTACTTTGTAATAGCAATAGTACTTGTCTGCAACTGAAGTCATGTTTCTTTGGAGATTCATGATTCAAATTGTAGACAACAAGAATCAGTAGATATTCTTAGTATGACTGATGGTCTTGTTAATAAATCAAATTCATGAAATAATGGGTTGAAAAGTATAACATTGCATTTTGCAAATATGTTGTGTCATTATTGTCATTTTATCCGATTGTATGATGGCTCTTAATTCATGCTATTACAGACTTTTGACCGTTTAATTTATGATTTTAGGGTACTTTGTAATAGCAATAGTACTTGTCTGCAACTGAAGTCATGTTTCTTTGGAGATTCATGATTCAAATTGTAGACAACATGAATCAGTAGATATTCTTAGTATGACTGATGGTCTTGTTAATAAATGCAAATTCATTAAATAATTGGTTGAAAAGTAGAACATTGCACTTTGCAAATATGTTGTGTCATTATTGTCATTTTATCCAATTCTCTGACGGCTCTTTAATTCATGCTATCACAGTCTTGACCCTGTTTTATTTATGATTGAAGGGTACTTTGTAATAGCAATAGTACTTGTCTGCAACTGAAGTCATGTTTCTTTGGAGATTCATGATTCAAATTGCAGACAACAAGAATCAGTAGATATTCTTAGTATGACTGATGGTCTTGTTAATAAATGCAAATTCATTAAATAATTGGTTAAAAAGTATAAAATTGCACTTTGCAAATATGTTGTGTCATTATTGTCATTTTATCCAATTCTCTGACGGCTCTTTAATTCATGCTATTACAGTCTTGACCCTGTTTTATTTATGATTGAAGGGTACTTTGTAATAGCAATAGTACTTGTCTGCAACTGAAGTCATGTTTCTTTGGAGATTCATGATTCAAATTGTAGACAACAAGAATCCGTAGATATTCTAATATTACTGATGGTCTTGTTAATAAATAATTGGTTGAAAAGTATAACATTGCATTTTGCAAATATGTTGTGTCATTCTTGTCATTTTATCCAATTCTATGATGGCTCTTAATTCATGCTATTACAGATTTTTGACCGTTCAATTTATGATTTAAGGGTACTTTGTAATAGCAATAGTACTTGTCTGCAACTGAAGTCATGTTTCTTTGGAGATTTATGATTCAAATTGCAGACAACAAGAATCAGTAGATATTCTTATATTACTGATGGTCTTGTTAATAAATGCAAATTCATTAAATAATTGGTTAAAAAGTATAAAATTGCATTTTGCAAATATGTTGTGTCATTTTGTCCAATTCTGTGATGGCTCTTAATTCATGCTATTACAGACTTTTGACCCTGCTTTATTTATGATTTAAGGGTACTTTGTAATAGCAATAATACTTGTCTGCAACTGAAGTCATGTTTCTTAAGAGATTTATGATTCAAATTGCAGACAACAAGAATCAGTAGATATTCTTATATTACTGATGGTCTTGTTAATAAATACAAATTCATTAAATAATTGGTTGAAAAGTAAAACATTGCATTTTGCAAATATGTTGTGTCATTCTTGTCATTTTATCCAATTCTATGATGGATCTTAATTCATGCTATTACAGACTTTTGACCGTTTAATTTATGATTTAAGGGTACTTTGTAATAGCAATAGTACTTGTCTGCAACTGAAGTCATGTTTCTTTGGAGATTCATGATTCAAATTGTAGACAACAAGAATCAGTAGATATTCTTAGTATGACTGATGGTCTTGTTAATAAATCAAATTCATGAAATAATGGGTTGAAAAGTATAACATTGCATTTTGCAAATATGTTGTGTCATTATTGTCATTTTATCCGATTGTATGATGGCTCTTAATTCATGCTATTACAGACTTTTGACCGTTTAATTTATGATTTAAGGGTACTTTGTAATAGCAATAGTACTTGTCTGCAACTGAAGTCATGTTTCTTTGGAGATTCATGATTCAAATTGTAGACAACATGAATCAGTAGATATTCTTAGTATGACTGATGGTCTTGTTAATAAATGCAAATTCATTAAATAATTGGTTGAAAAGTAGAACATTGCACTTTGCAAATATGTTGTGTCATTATTGTCATTTTATCCAATTCTCTGACGGCTCTTTAATTCATGCTATCACAGTCTTGACCCTGTTTTATTTATGATTGAAGGGTACTTTGTAATAGCAATAGTACTTGTCTGCAACTGAAGTCATGTTTCTTTGGAGATTCATGATTCAAATTGCAGACAACAAGAATCAGTAGATATTCTTAGTATGACTGATGGTCTTGTTAATAAATGCAAATTCATTAAATAATTGGTTAAAAAGTATAAAATTGCACTTTGCAAATATGTTGTGTCATTATTGTCATTTTATCCAATTCTCTGACGGCTCTTTAATTCATGCTATTACAGTCTTGACCCTGTTTTATTTATGATTGAAGGGTACTTTGTAATAGCAATAGTACTTGTCTGCAACTGAAGTCATGTTTCTTTGGAGATTCATGATTCAAATTGCAGACAACAAGAATCAGTAGATATTCTTAGTATGACTGATGGTCTTGTTAATAAATGCAAATTCATTAAATAATTGGTTGAAAAGTATAAAATTGCACTTTGCAAATATGTTGTGTCATTTTATCCAATTCTATGGTGGCTCTTAACTCATGCTATTACAGACTTTTGACCGTTTTATTTATGATTTAAGGGTACTTTGTAATAGCAATAATACTTGTCTGCAACTGAAGTCATGTTTCTTTGGAGATTTATGATTCAAATTGCAGACAACAAGAATCAGTAGACATTCTAATATGACTGATGGTCTTATTAATATTTACAAATTCATTAAATAATTTATTGAAAAATATAAACGTGGATTTCAGGCTATAAATTCAAGTGTTTGAAGTTAACTATTATTACCTGCTTTGCTATGTTTTGACCTAAATAATATCTCCTGAAAAAAGCATTTCTCGAGGAAAAGGTTTCAAGATCTATACCATGTGAACCTACAAGTTTCTCTGAATTAAGACTCAATAACCTTATTTGTAGCTTCAATATTAATATGATACAGAATCTATACATCACTTTAAACTCACCTGAGCACAAAGTACTTACAGCAAGCTTTCAGGATCGTTGGATATCTAAAGGCTTCTTTTTCAAGCTACAACAATAAGATTCAGATTATGTGTAATGTTTTGCATGTAGTTTTCATAATATTACTTTGATCATCCTGAACACGACATTTTGACCTACATCCCTGAACTTAAGTTTAATGATAATGATAATAATGGGTGAGCAATTTAGGTCCTTCATGGCACTCTTGTTGCAAAATCTCACATGTTTTCAAAATTAAGAATGTTGTCTTTACCAAGCTTTAGATTAAGGCCATTTCACATGTATGTTCCACCTATTTATTACAGGGTTCCGATATGGAAGCGGATAATGAAGACTACCAGATTGAAAACAGACCCTTCAATGACACATTTGTCATACATGCGGATGAGATATTCTCCTCAGGTATCTATTGTATTTGTAGTTCATATCTTTTGTCCCACCTTGCTTCTTAAACCCTTTCCCACAGTGAACTTTAAACCTTTCCCACATACAACAAATCTGCAGACAACTTTGAAAACATGGTGACAAAAACCTGAAAAATCTCCATAAAAAATAGCTTAATTGTTAAATATAGTGCAATGTTTTCAAAAGTCGCCTGCTGCTATTGTGTCAAAATGCATCTGCAGGTGGGAAAGGCTTAACAAATAGGCAAAACTGTAAAGTCTCTATAAATGAAAGAAAACTTATTGAATAGAGTTGAAAACAATATTACTAAAAGGGAAATTACTTATAGCAGGCTATTTCTCTTTTTGCAATATGTTGCTGATTTTTAAACTTCTAACTTATAGAAAACATTTCAAGGTATTAACATGCTATTGTCTAGACTAAAGTGACTTTATTTTAATGGGTAAATGGAGTATTGGTGTTTTAATGAACTAGCTATATATACAACAAAAGCTTATTTTACATAACCTTCAAGTATTGATACATTTGACATAACATGGTTCATACCAAATACTTTTAAAAATGTTAGTGATGGCTGCCCTCCTTTGCACTCAGGGTTGTGGAGTAAGCATTACGACTGACTGGCTGGTGTCAGGATAAATCAACCAATAGTACAATGCCGTGATAAAACTGAAACAAATGTTGAAAGCGGCGTAAAACATCAAACAATCAATTAATCAACAAGGGATAAAATTTCAATTATTGAGTAGATATCGAGACCTTTATGTATTAGTTAGGCAGATAGTATTCCAGTTGTTTTCAGTTCTTGTGATTTGACTTGAAAATAGCCAGCTGCAGTCTGTGCCAGCTGAAGAAAATAAAATTAATTTTCTGAAATATATCACAGGGTTAATAAATGTCCAAATATCCAAACTTTGAAATTATATCTACGCTGAATCCACAAAATGTTCAAGCCATATTGATTGGTTGAAAAACATAAGTGGCATTAGAAAAAGGATAAAATAAGCTTTTACATTAAAAAAACCACTGGACCTATATCAGCCAACCGTCACAGGAATGATCCTTTGGTGATCTTCTTTCAATTTTTTTTCAATGAATGCCTCTTTACAAATGTTCTTTACTTATACGCTGTTTCAATCCCACAATCCAGATCACCTGGTTGTGGTAGTGATAGAGCATCAGACTTGGGTGTGGGTGATCGCTGGTTTCGCTCCCCGGTTGGATCATACCAAAAGACTAGTAGTAATGGCTGCCATCCTTGGAAGTCGGGGTTGCAGGGTTATCATTACAACTTGCTGGTGTCAGGATAAATAGACCAGAAGAACTGGTAACTTACCCAGGAAACGCCGTGATACAACTGAAAAATTATTGAAAGCGGGTTAAAACACCAAACATTCCCATCTTGGCCCCCTTGTTCATGCATTGGTCCTGGGATATCTATGTATAATCATGTATAATGATATAATGTATAACCCATTCCCATACAAAATATCTGCAGCAGACGACGTTGGAAACATATTGTAACAAACATGAAAAATTGCCATAAATTGGAACTAAATTATAAAATAGAGTTGAAAACAGTGTGGCAAAAGGAGAAATTGCTTGTTAGAATGCATCTACAAGTGGGAAAGGTTTAAAGTCTGCAATGGGATGGAACTGTTCTGACACGCCTATTGAACTCTTTCAGCCCCAGTGGTAACAGATGATGCTTTTGTGATCAGTGTAGATGAAGATCATCTTGCATATACATGCAGTCTGATCTTGAATCTGCACTATTTGCTGAGCTTTGTCAATGTTTATGCAAGGAACATCCCAAAAATTGTCAATGATAAGGTCTTAAATTACAACTGGATGAGATGATTTGAATAAATGTGTGGTTGAAAGATAAGCCTCAATCCTGTGCTGTGTGTAATAAAAAAATGTCAGATATATTCTTTTAAGTATCAAAAACATAAGGTTTTGTTTGAAATTAAGATATTGTGGGGCAAGACTAATGGACTCCCCCCTTGTCTAGACCTGTGAAGGAATACTATTTAAAACCTCCACTTTTCATGTATATAAAAACGAGGATAAATTTTCTTGACTTTGCTTAGTACCAAAATCACCCATATATGGAGGGCAAGCTTGAACCATTTGTGATTGTGATATATCACTATGTTTCAGGGCCAACTCAGCCACATGTGTTGTTTAACGGCTACGAAGGGGGTCAAGTGAGGCCCTTACAAACCCTTTCATACCATGATAATGATAATAATGCAAATGACACTCCAGGTACTACAGTCACTTTTGCTTTGTAACAAACAGTCATAGAAATTAGCCTCTGACAGTCCCTGATTGGAAAAACTTGGCAATATTATCTAGTCGAAACAAAAGATTCTCTTGTCTGAAACAAAGTTATTAAGGAATGCTATGACTAGAGTATCGATGCTAATTTCAATGACTGTAACACTGTCACTTTTTGTATCACTGTAATTCAGAGCTAGATAAGGGGTGTGTCCTTATTTGATCTACAAGCCCTATGGTGTAGGTCCTCAAAAGAACTGTCACACTGAGATCATCATCAAGTGTACCTACAATAGATATTGTGGTACAAAGAACTGTATTTCTCCTTATCTAGCCCTCTGTAATATATATTATAGTCTTAGAAACCATCATATAATTCAGGGCTGTCTATAAAAGCCTTATTTAACAATTTAGGATTCACACAATATTATATTGTAAAGGTGGTCTTCTTTGAAAAGTGTAATAACTGGAAAATTAAGAGCTCAATTGTAACAAAATGATAAAATTGTGGTGGGGAAAAAGAAAATGCTCATTTTGTTCTATTTCTCCTTTTTAAGTACCACTGGCTAGAAGCTTGAGTTTATGTCATGGCAAGTGTGTGTCTGTCAGTCTGTTTACTATTTGCTTAAAAGAAATTCTCCTCCAAGACATGGGTTGAATTAGGATGAAATCTAAAGCAAGCATCTTCTCCATGTCTTCTTTAAAATTCTTTAAATAATTTTGATCTGTCCAGTACTGCTGTTGCAAAACCATCTGCTGCAGATTTGTTCTATGTGGGAATGGGTTAATGTTTCCTTATCTAAACCTGAACTAACAGTAATATCAGCACTTGAGTTATCCATGTTTGCACCTCCATAACAAAGTTTGTTTGAGGAATCCTGGAATCCAGAATCAGGTTATCATCAAACTTGTCTCGGGGAGATTCAAAATTGTGCTTCTGGGGACAGGTGGATGATAAATGCAAGTCAAATATATGAGAAAGTTGTTTTGGGGTAACCTTTAAACAGCTGCTTAATTTTTACTTGCTGTTTATGACCAAAAAAAATTACTTCTGAGAAATAAAGGCATCTGCAGCAGACAAATTTGTAATGGGTTGAGACAAAAGGAAAATGAGCATTTCCCCTTTTTCCACAACTACACTTCACAACTACTCTTTCATTCATAGAAATTGCCATAGTTTTACCTAGACGTTTTCAGAGTCATCTGCTGCAGACTTGTACTAAGGAGGACTAGGATTAAGGAATTATCCCCTTTAGTTTGATTGTTTTTTGCAAGTGTTTATATGATGATGCCGTTATAGATTATCCCTTTCCCTCATATAGATGCTTTCTGACGCCTCTGCAGCAGACAGCTTTTTGTAAACATAGTGACAAAAGAAGAAATTGCTCAAAACAAGCAATTTCTCGTTTTGCCACAATGTTTTCCACTTTTAGTCATAGGTTATGCATTCAATTATAGAGATTTTCCATCTTTTGACAAAATATGTTCAAAGTTGTCTGCTGCATAATTGTTGTATGAGGGAAAGGGTTATAGCATCTGAAGCAGATGACTTGAAACATTTGAGGTAAAAGGGGCAATTACTGCTTTTTGTTGTTGAAAAAAACCTTCAGTTTTAGCTCCACTGGTTGAAAGCCAGTCGAGCTTATTTCATGGCGAATTGTCTGTGTGAACTTTTGACTTCAAACAACTTGTAACCACTAGGCAGTTGGGATGAAACTTCATCGGTAGCATTCTCTTAATTCCCTTCAACTTTTCTTGGATCCATGCAAAATTCTGGAAAATTCTGATTCCAACCGAAAGAAAAAACTTTTTAAGTTCTTCATCTCCCTCACAGGTTGGCGGATTTTCAAGCTTTTCATAGAAATGTTCCTTGGGTGACCCTCTATCAAATTCTTCCAAGTTGTGTTGATTGTTAAAAAAATATGGCTGCCAGGGGGTTTGTTTTAACTTATATGGATGGCTAAAGTGAAAACTTTAAAAATCTTCTCCTTCCAAACTGGATGGCCGCTTTTTCAAATCTCAACCAGATTCCTTTAAGCCATGTGATTGGCAAAAAAAACCATTGCTGCCAGGGGATGGAGCTGTTGTACCCTTTATGTCATTGACAAACTTTCAAATCTCCTCAGAACATATTGGCTTAAATTTCAAAAATATTTTTATAGAAATTTTCCTACCAGATTTCTTCAAACTGGGTTGTTGATTGGTCAAAAACATGGCTGCTAGGAGGCAAGGCTGATTTACCTTTTCAGAACATATTTACCCTATTTTAAGCTTGATTGGCTGATACCAGCTTATGTCATGGCTAGTTGTCAGTTGTGTCTCTGTCTGTTAAATTATGACTTAAAAAAATCTCATCTGTAACCACTGACCCTATTGTGATGAAACTTAATAGCAATTTTCTCCTCCATGTCCTCTCGTTTTAAGATCTATGCAAAAATCTAGTTTCCATGGCAACAGAACGTTAAACTTTAAAAGTGCTCTCCTCCAAACTTAGCTGCTTTTCAAAAATAAATGTAGAAATGTTCTTTGACTTTGACCCTCTATCAGATTCCTTTAAACCATGTTGAATTATTAAAAGACATGGCTTAAGGGAAAAGTTTCAACAATTTTTCCTATAAAACTATTTACCTGATTTTCAAATCATTTTGTAGAAATATTGTGATGACTCTCTACAAGATGCCTTCATGCCACACTGATTGGATAAAACATGGCCACCAGGGGTGGGGCAGTTTTGCCTTATATGACTATATTGATTTAATTTTTGCCCATTGCCATGGAGCGATATTGGCCCTCTTGGGCCTCTTGTTGTTGTTATAGTATAGTAACCTTGAAATGTCTATTTGAAAAGTATGATATCACTTAGCTTAATGTATATATTTTTTTAACAATGTAGAAGTTTATATTTACTTTGAATCATCTCTGCAGCTTGCATAATGAGCAATTTCTAAATGTTTTCAGTTTGTTAACTTCCAATTTGTTGATTGTTGGAAAGGGTCAATATTCCACCTGATACAAAAAAAATTGTAGCAGATGGCTTGAAAACGAAAACAATTTGTGAACGGAAATAATGCTTGAACGGATTGATTTCAAACTTTTTGTCTTCATCAAAATTGTTCTTCAAATGTTCTAAGCTTGTAATTTTTCCAAAAGCAGACAATTAGAAAATTCTATTTGGGGGTAATTGATAATTTGTTCCTTTTTACTAATTTTGCTTTCAATCATAACCATTTCATAGTTTTTTCCACATTTCAGTCTAGGATCGGACTGTACTTCTTTGTTAACTTATTGTGGCATATTCACACTTTGAATGTTTCAAGCTTGTTACTTAAAATAGGTTGTTAACCCTTTCCCTCTTACGACAATTCTGCAGCAGACGACATTGAACATATTTTGTCAAAATATGGAAAATCTCTATAATTGAATGGATGACCTATGACTAAAAGTGGAAGAAATTGCTCATTTTGAGCAATTTCTTCTTTTGTCACTATGTTTTCAAAAAGCCGTCTGCTGCAGAGGCGTCGAAAAGGGTCTATATGAGGGAAAGGGTTAGCCCTTTCCCACATATGATAAAGGTGCTTTCTGAAACCTCGGCAGCATACAACTTTTGAAAACATTATTTGTCTGCTGCATATTTGTTGTTTGTTGGAAAGGGTTAAATTGAACAAATACTCCTTTTCTACTACAATGTAGTACAATTTTCTACTTTCCTTACCAACTTTCTTCAGATATTTTCAGTTTATAAGTAAGAGAATTACTTTCTTTAGAGGTTCTTATAACAGCTGTAAGAAAAGGTAACAACAGGTGTTGAAATCATGGTGGGAAATGAAGAAATCCCTTCTTTTGTTCAGTTCTCCTTTCCTCATAATGTTTTTAATAGTGGTCTGTCGTGGATGCATTAACTATCATCTGTATCATTGGAAGGGTTAATAAGCATCCATTTTACTACTTGCAGCTCCAAATATACCACCGGTACCCAGCAATGTTACAATCACCCACCCACTTTTAGTGAGACAGGCAGACCCGTCGAACTTGGGGCTGGTGCGGGGACAGAGAGGCAGGCAGAGAAGCACATGTAGATTTAACCCTAGTACGCAAATGTTGCATGTTAACTTTCCCAGACAACCAAATCCTCCTGTTATATTACAAAGGTAGGTGTGATAAATCATTTTATTATATGCCTGTACATTTTCCGGTGGAAATACATGCAGATTGACATGCGCAAATACACCACGACAGATTAAAATCTACATGCGGTGTAAATACAAGATTGTGACGTCAGACAGTGCGCGGAATACTTTCAGCGAGGTATCCCCAATAAACAATGTATTGAATCTGTATATTTAATAGTTTTTTCGCTTTTCATAGATCGTAGGTATATAATAAAAGGAATATTACGTTGCGGGAGCGATAAATGGGTACGTATTGCACGACTCGTAGCGTGGGAAAATCCATATCTTACTCGACCTTCGGTCTCGTAAGATATCGATTTTTCCACGCTACTTGTCGTGCAATACAAACCCTTTTATCGCTCCCGCAACGTAATATTCCGTATTTATTGCCCACGGAAGGCGGATGAGATATTGGCCATATCTAAGGCATATTTGACTGGATTTGATTAAAACTATATGGAAGTGTTAACCTCCCATCTAATCCCAGTCAGATTCAAAACTGGTTCATGTGAGATCAAAAACTAGGTCACTAGGTCAAATGTTAGAAAAACCTTGTGAACACACTAGTTTGGGAACTGGTATACGAAGGTGGTCCAAGCGTTCGTTTACTTATATTTACTAATATTTATAATTATGATTAAAACAAATCCAGAAAAGAGAAGAATATGAGTGGATGTTATTGTATAATCATGACAATCAGAGTTTCTCTTTTTGTGTTGCCTTCTTTGACAGGGTGACATTTTGGGATCACTTCTCCATTATCTGTACATCTGTTTGTTTAAGTTCATTCTTGTTATAGTTATTGATTATTTGCAGGCTACATGTGCGTTCTTTAAACACTTGTCTACATTTGTTTTAAAGTCTGTAAATCCATCAAAAGTTAGATTTACTATGTAATTTCATTAATTTTTAAAGAAGTTATTGTTTTAATTGTTTATAGATTACTTGGCCCCAGTACTGCTGCAGATGTACTTCAGCTAACCAATACCCTAAATACACAGGCTGGACCTACCCATACAAGGGTTGTTTTGTCTAATAATGATCTTCGTATTATATCCAGACCGGAAGAAGAAATTCTGGAGGAACTTTTCCAGGTATGTATATACATGAGTACTGACTGAGACAGGGGTTGTACTTGCATCTGCATTGTCTGATCAATTTCTACTATACTGTTCATAACATTTTTAGAAGCTTCTGTCAACTGAGGACAAGGGGGATCTGAACCTTCACTGACCACAAATGCAAACTTGTAACTTTTTTGCCAAAACTGGCTCATTTGACCTTCTAAAATGTTATGGGTACTTAAATAATACTGTGACTGACACAATTCTTTTGCAAAGAGTGATATGAGTCTACAGTGTTCACAAAAGCTAATAGGTACATTTTCCTGTGTACAAGCTCCTATTTAAAAAATAGAAAGCACTGTATGTTTACTCAAAACATCTTATAATATATATTAAAGAACTGTTTACGTGATATGATATTTCAGATGGTCCTGCTTTGAAGAAAAAAATACATAATGGTATTTGGAAGTACTTGTACATACAGTATTAAATTAGATTTTTTTTTTTAAATGTGAAACTGCTCATCATGAGCAATTTCTCCTTTTCCGCACAATGTTTTTAAGGTCATCTGTTGGACAGGTGTCATATTTAGTCTACATCCTATATGGCACTGCCATTTATGAATCTTTTAACATTGCAGGATTCCTATCCAGACCCTGGGTCCTCAATGGGCATGGGGACTCTTTCTACAATACCAAGTACTCTGAATCGCTGGACAGAAGAGGCGAAAGTGTTAGATGGGGACAGCGTTCATGACTGCATGGCAGGTGAGATACATAGACTTAATTTTGCATTGAAGTATTCTTACCCTTTCCAACATATAGTCTCTACAGTAGACGACTTTTGAAAACATTGTGGCACAAAAAGAAATTGCTTATAATGAGTAATTTCTACTTTGCTACTGTGTTTTCAACTCTTTACAGTACTAAAAACTTTCATTTTTTTTTTTCAAAATGTTTTTCTGCTGCTGATTTGTTGTGTGTGGGCAAAGGTTAAGAAATGTTGTCCCTCGTTATGTCGCTTCCATGACAGGTAGCAGAGCTATAGATGAGGAGCGTATTTCATGTATGCAGGGTTGAGAAAATGTTAATGAATGTTGTAGTAAAATAAAAATAACTACAGCTGTCCTGACTTTAGCTTTAAATGAAATCGGTTAATATTTTCATAAGATTTATCAATTTTCCCAGCACCAGTTATATCATTGCCTTGAATTGTTTACAGCACTGAAACCGGAGATCATTGAAACACTGGAGATGGAGAGAGATGTAGAGCTTGCTGAAAGGAGAGAGAAAAGAAAGAAAGCTGCAGTGGAGGAGGATGCAAAGAAAACCGAAACTCAGAAAAGTGCTGCTGACAGCAACACAGAACAGAGAATGGAGGTAATACTATGTGGGCTTTTTGCAAATCCTTCGTAACTTAATTGTCAAGAACTCTTTATTATAAATATTCTATCTGCAAGGTTTTTTTGGTTTTTTTTTTTTACCTTCAATGTTACTTTTACATACATCCAATTTAAAAAAACATTTCGGGCAAAGACTTAAATCAACATAAATTTATATGCTCGAGTCAAAAAAGAAAACGTTGGAAAATATAATAACTTTATTTGGTTTTAAATTCAAAGAAAGACCCACAATTTAAGAAAACATTGTCAGAAAATGCTCTTTGAAAGCAATTGTTTTTTAGCTCTACTGGCCAAAGGCCAGAAGGGCTTATGTCGTGGCGATTTGTCCGTCGTCCGTCCGTCCGTAAACAATTTCTTGTTAACACGATAGTCTTCACTTTTGATTGTATCTCAACCAAACTTATACAGTAGTTAGATATCCATGAGAGCTCGGTTCCTTTCGAAAACCAGCCAGATCCGTCCATGCATGACTGGATTATGGCCCTTGAAATGGTCAAAATTGCTATAAAAGAGCTTGTTAACACGATACAGTCTTCACGTTTGATTGTATCTCAACCAAACTTATACAGTAGTTAGATATCCATAAGAGCTCAGTTTCTTTCGTAAACCAGCCAGATCCGCCCATGCAAGACTGGATTATGGCCCTTGAAATTGTCCAAATTGCTATAATTGAGCATGTGAACACAATAGAGGCTTCATTTACTATCTGATCTTCACCAAACTTAGATAGTAGTTAAATATTGATGAGAGCTTGGTTCCTTTTGAAAATCAGCCAGATCCGCCCATGCAAGACTGGATTATGGCCCATGAAATTGTAAAAATTGCTATAATACAGCTTGTGAACACAAAAGAGCCTCCATTTACTATCTGATCTTCACCATACATACATGCTCTGGATTGAAAATGACCAAAGAACCATACCAGTAGAGCATGGGCCTCTTGTTAGTGTAACCAGCCTTAGCTTGGTGACACTGCTTGATCTTTTTAAGGTACACTGTGGTTGAATGCTAGATAGTCAAGCTTATGTCATGGCCAATTGTGACTCCGTCTGTCTGATTTTAAAAAAAATTCACAAAAATAGTGTTTGGGGAACTATAAGTTTCCTCAAGCCATATTGATTTGATGAAAGATATAAGCAGATATAGAGGATAGGGTTATTTTGCATTATGGCAGTGGAGCGATTCTGACCATCTTGGGCCTCTTGTTTCCCTTTTCTGTCAGTCTAGTTATCTTACCATCACATTTTGACTTTGGTTTATGGTCATTTGATATTGGCAAACCATACAAACAAAAACTTACATTTTCACACCGTTCAAAACTTGTCTGTTCGAAATGTGGCAAAATTCACTGCCATAGAATGAATAGAAATTACAGAAACATAACTATACTGACTTAAAACTACTTGATTAAATAGGTTTCACCCACCACCATCGTTGAAGACCTTTCACTTAACATGGCTGGACATTTAGATGTCAGCAATATTCCACTGCCAACGTCCACAACTACTCCGACCACCACGGCAACTGGCCATATAAGTAAGTATAAATCTATTACTATACTTATATACTCAGCAGCTGATAACCACACAGGCTTTCAATTCAGGGCTTGTTTTTATCAAATTTGTGCTCTTTCCATCAAGTGTCATTCATTTAACCCTTTCCCTCATATAAACACTTTCGGACGCCTCTGCAGCAGGCAGCTTTTTGAAAACATAGTGACAAAAGAAGAAATTGCACAAAACGTGCAATTTCTCCTTTTGTCACTATGTTTTTTCCACTTTTAGTCATAGGTTATCCATTCAATAATGGAGATTTTCTATGTTTTGACAAAATACATTAAAATTTGTCTGCTGTAGAATTGTCGTATGAGGAAAAGGGTTAAGAGCATGCATCTAAATATAGACTATTTAATAGAGGATTAAGCTTGTACTCTTATTGTGCCAAATGCTTTGCTAGGATGATGTCTGGGGACTACCTCTATGTTGTCTGTCTATCAGTCAGTCACACTTTGACTTTATTACAGGAGTTGGACCTTTGCATTTGTCCGTTGAACACTTGTATGAATCCATAATGATGTTGTGTGTCTTATTATACCCCCGGTTCCGAAGGAAAGGGGGGGTATACTGTTTTACCCATGTCCGTCCTTCCGTCCGTCCGTCCGTAACACTTTCGTTTCCGGGCTATTTCTCTGCAACCGCTTTTTGGAATTTGATGAAACTTCACAGGAAGGATCACCACCAAGTGTAGATGCGCATATCGTGTTTGCGTTCCGGTTGGATTATTTTTCACGGAGTTATGGCCCTTTACCCCTATGTATGACTAAATTCATTTCCGGGCTATTTCTCTGCAACCGCTTTTTGGAATTTGATGAAAATTCATAGGAAGGATCACCACCAAGTGTAGATGTGCATATCGTGTTTGCGTTCCGGTTGGATTATTTTTCACAGAGTTATGGCCCTTTACCCCTATGTATGACTAAATCCATTTCCGGGCTATTTCTCTGCAACCGCTTTTTGGAATTTGATGAAACTTCATAGGAAGGATCACCACCAAGTGTAGATGCGCATATCGTGTTTGCGTTCCGGTTGGATTATTTTTCACGGAGTTATGGCCCTTTACCCCTATGTATGACTAAATTCATTTCCGGGCTATTTCTCTGCAACCGCTTTTTGGAATTTGATGAAACTTCATAGGAAGGATCACCACCAAGTGTAGATGCGCATATCGTGTTTGCGTTCCGGTTGGATTATATTTCACGGAGTTATGGCCCTTTACCCCACCATCAGGCTATGTATGACTAAATTCATTTCCGGGCTATTTCTCTGCAACCGCTTTTTGGAATTTGATGAAACTTCATAGGAAGGATCACCACCAAGTGTAGATGCGCATATCGTGTTTGCGTTCCGGTTGGATTATTTTTCACGGAGTTGTGGCCCTTTACTCCACCATCAGGCTATGTATGACTAAATTCATTTCCGGGCTATTTCTCTGCAACCGCTTTTTGGAATTTTATGAAACTTCATAGGAAGGATCACCACCAAGTGTAGATGCGCATATCGTGTTTGCGTTCCGGTTGGATTATTTTTCACGGAATTATGGCCCTTTACCCCTATGTATGACTAAATTCATTTCCGGGCTATTTCTCTGCAACCGCTTTTTGGAATTTGATGAAACTTCATAGGAAGGATCACCACCAAGTGTAGATGTGCATATCGTGTTTGCGTTCCGGTTGGATTATTTTTCACGGAGTTATGGCCCTTTACCCCACCATCACATATGTCTTTCAAAACATGAGCGGGGGGGGTATCACTAGTGAGCAGTAGCTCACATATTTCTTGTATGGAACTTATTTAACCCTTTCCCACATATAGACACTTTCTGACGCCTCTGCAACAGACGACTTTTGAAAACATTGTCACAAAAGAAGAAATTGCTCAAAATAGGGATTTTTATAGGGATTTTCTATATTTTTTCCACATGTTTATAAAGTCGTCTGCTGCAGATTTGTTGTATATATGTGAAAGGGTTTAAGAGCTCTGAATTATGGTTTCCCTTTCATTTGTTTGTGACCTGCCATCACACTCAACTTTTATTAAGGTAATACAGATGCTTCTTCAAACAATCTTGTTACATTAGTAATATTTATCAAGATTTATTTGTGCACTCAAATGTATTGTTAAATATCATTATTTACTTTTGTTATTTATGATGGACCAACCTTAATTCTTTTTCCCAAAATCTGCGTATCTCAATATTGTCACTGAAATATTGTTCGTGTTTTAAAGAAATTAGAATTTAGGATTTTATGAAGGTCATTTATTTCAATTTCATTTTAGCTGCGTCGGAAGCAGCAGCAGCTGCCCAAGTGATAACCAACCAGACTGCTGAAGTTTTAGCCCAGCAAATGGCAGAAGAAGGACTTTCCTTATCAGTTACCACACCTAGAGCTCTTCGTGACACAAACTCTGTGATCCAACCAACTGGTGGGTTTCAAGCCATGCCACCTTTGACTGTACCAGGTGCGCCAGATGTGGTTCCACAGCAGTCAATGTTCAGTAGGCTTCAGTCCTATAGAAATGTCTCGGGACCCGACACTTCTACGCCTGTCACTACTGCTCCCCCATCTACTGCTCAAATATACGCTCCGCCCAATCTTCCACCACCAATGGCATCTTTCCCAGCGAATATACAGATACCAGACTCTGCAGTAACAGGAGCTAACAGTGGGTTACAGCTTGGAGCTTCATTTGCCAATATTGGTATACCTCAGATGGTGACGCCTATCCCTCGTATAATGCCAAGTAGCAGGAATATGCCCTATGTGCCTGTGTATACCCCAGATAACCAAAGCATTCCACTGCTCACACCTCAAGCGCCACGTAATCAAAATGTTGGAAGGTAACTGGCTGTCTTACTTTTTATCGCCCTCCATAGGCAAATGGATAGTTGTGACATCTTCCAACTGAATCTTACTATAAGGCATGCTAAGAGGAATGTGATTAAAAAATTATTGAAATGTTCACCATCATCAGATAAATTTACTCTGTGATTGCCTCAGTAACAACTGAGTTATGGCCTCTTTTGCCTGGGATATATATTCAACAATTTCAATTGGCTGTTCCAAGTTAAAATGCCTGGATAAGCTATTTTTAACTCACCTCAGCACAAAGTGCTCATGGTTTACAATTGTGATCACTTTGTTGTTTGTGCTACTATAGACCAAAACTGCCTGTGTGAATTCTTAAGGTCAGTTTTCTTGTAATCCTCATGAAACTCATTAAGAATGTTTATTTTAGTTATATCTTGGCAAAATTCAAATATTTAAAGGGTCACTAGGCCAAATTTCAGAATTATTATCGACAGACATTCTGGAAGCTGTATTTTTGAATCAGAAAATTTGTCTTGATGATATTAAGGCTTAGTTTGAAAAGGGGCCATGTCTGATCAAATATCACCCAATCGGCCTTCGTGGGTAGCATCCTCTAAATGGCCTTTCTTAATTATACCCCCTTCGAAGAGGATTGGGTATATAAGAGTCACTGTGTTGGGCTGTCGGTCGGAAGCCATA
Organism: Serripes groenlandicus; assembly: GCA_031761405.1. Taxonomy (NCBI): domain Eukaryota; kingdom Metazoa; phylum Mollusca; class Bivalvia; order Cardiida; family Cardiidae; genus Serripes; species Serripes groenlandicus. Next base: position 16,772,530 of record JASEVX010000014.1, read on the forward strand.
TTTCTTACAAACCTCTGGGTGGAATTCAATAAAAGTTTACATGAAGCTTCTATACCAAGAGGAGATGTGCATATCATAAAGGCCTTACAATTGCATGTTATTTTACAGAGTTATGGCCCTTTTACTTATTAAGTTATGGTGTAGGTCAAGGTGCTGTTTTAGGGGTATTTATCATCTTCAGTGATAGTTCTAGTTTCATCAGTTTTATTTAAAATCAAAAGGAATTCTGGTTTCCATGACGATCTAAAGAAAAAAACACGCGAAATATCTCGCTATTATTTCAATACAACATCTTAAATTATCCCTTTGGATATGAGATATGGCACAACCCTGCTCTGAATACTCTAGTTTAAAAGATAATTACCCTAATATTTCTTTCATAAAATGAATTTTATTTTATTTTCCAGTACTAACCTGAGAGATATCTTTCAAAGCTACATTCAAAGTGCCAACTTTCCTAATGCTTCCTCAACAGAGAGTGCTCATAACGAATCCACCTCCCAGCCCATAGGAAGTCTGGTCTCTCTTCTTCTAAATGATAGCCAAGCTAGACCTGGAGAGAATCAGTCTCCTCTTGGGCTAGATGAAACCAGCAGACTGAGAGAAGCTAGCAGAATTCTACGTCATAACTTTGACCCATCTGTAGTCCCACCAGAAGAAATTTCGAACATAACAAGTTCAGATGTTGCAACTATACACTCGTCTATTACAACAGGTATTTTGTCTTTTATGTCTGTTAGTCTTTATTTTTAGCTCACCAGAGCATGAAGTGCTAAAGGTGAGTTACTGTGATCTCTCTTTGTCCGGTAGGGCTGTCACAATATACCAATAAACCGGTATATCCCAATACAGTTGTCAACCAATACGTACCACAATACAAAAGACACATACCAGTATTTTGTGATAATTTCTTTCCAGTTAATCCGTAATTTTTTCCGTCATTCATTCGATAAAATGAAGCTTCGGTGTCAAATTTTGTGTACATCAGACGCTTGATAATAAGTTGATATCAAGTGCGCGTGACAATGGCCGAGTTCGTTCGCTAACTATGTATTTCGCGAAAACTTAAGTCTTAAAATTTAGAATTTCAAAGAACTTTTAAAATTATTATGGAAAAGTTCAATTCCTATAAAAGTATTATCAATTTATCATACAGGCTTTTTTTGCAACTCTTCTGGCTATAAATGAGCACAACTGTAAAACCAAAACTAAACTATAAAATACGAACTCACCAGTTGTCATGTCATTCTCTAACACTATCGACTCATTCCAATGTATGAGTGAGTGTAAGGAACGACAACTCTGCGAAGGAGAATGTTGTCATGTAGGACCTACTTGATTCACATGTCAATATTTCATAACGAATAATCAAACATCCTTGTCTGAATATTTAGTGATTAAACACAAAACGGCATCAAACAAATAACAATAATATTATGATGTTATATTTCATAATTAAATCACATCGTCGCTCCTTACAAAATGGAGAGTCGGAACTTATGAAGAACATATATTTTTTTGAAATTATAATTTTTCCAAGAATCAAGGAAATTGAAACAAGTACGATCATATACAACAATGGCTGCGCCTATTGAACAGGCACTTTTGTTCCCTCAGAACACATATTCTCTACAGCAGGAGATATTGTTACAGCACAAAGAGCGTCTTTAATTTTTTTTTCACTAAAATCAAGTGATTTCATCTTGAAAATGTGCTGTTATTTGTTATTTGTGTTATTAAAATGAAAATACATTGTTAAAAAGGGTTCCAAGTTGTAATAATCATAGAAACCAATAAATCCATAAATAAAGCAATATATTGTGGTAAGTATCGCAATACGGAACCACCGTATTGCAATATATCGTGACAGCCCTATTGTCCGGTGTCTTATTGGGATGAAACTTCTTCTCTGAAAGTATCAGGCCAATTTCCAAAAAAAATTGTTGAAATGTTCCTATGGTGACCCTCCACTAGATTACTTCAAGGCATGTTGTTTGGTAAACTTAATAAGTTATTGTGGTAGGCATGACAAATCACATTGCATAATTCAGGTGAGCAATCCAGGGCCCTCATGGCCCTCTTGTTTGTCGTATATTCTCGAAAGGATTTTACCTACAGTTGAAGGTAATATTACAGTTTGGAACTGCACACTCTATTGTAAAATTGACTTCATGATCATCTATGTCATATAGATACAGTTCTAGTGTTTCAATTTCTGTATTAAACATAAGGGGTTGTTGTCAAAGCATGTCTATTTGTCTAGTTGTATTATATAAGAAGTCGTTATCAGCTTCAAAACCCTGATAATCTTGCATACATGCACATGCTTTTGAAATTGGCTTCTTTATAACAATATTCAAAAGTTTAACCATTAAATAAATTTACTTAAGTCTTATGTTACAAAACTTAAGTAAAGAAGTAGTTTTAACGCTTTAACATATACAGACACCTCACATCCAGAGCAGACTACTTTAAAATTGCATTCGAGCAAAAAGCTCAATGACCAATTTCTCACATGTTCAACCCAATTCAAAAATTATAATTTTTCTTTATGGCGATTTTCCATATTTTTTCTTAGATATTCAACCCTTTCCCTCATATAGACGCTTTCTGACACCTCTGCAGCAGACAGCTTTTTGGAAACATAGTGACAAAAGAAGAAATTGCTCAAAACAAGCAATTTCTCCTTTTGCCACAATGTTTTCCACTTTTAGTCATAGGTTCCATTCCATTCAATTATAGAGATTTTTTTATTTGTTGAAAAAATTTGTTCAAAGTCGTCTGCTGCAGAATAGTCGTATGAGGGAAAGGGTTAACTAGTGCAGAGTTTAAGTATGTGGGAAAGGGGTAATTTCATCATGATACAATACCCAACAAGAGTTTCTATTTACTGCATTTCAGGAAGTCCACTAGAGATATCTACAGACAGAACAATTTCTAATCTGGTTTCTGTTACAGAGGGGGCTACTCCTGTCTCAACATCTTCTTCAGTGTAAGTCATCCAAGATATTTTACCCATCCTAAGCTGCACTTGGAAACATTTTAAAACTTGGAAGTTTAGATAATAAATCATTGCCCGATTAGCAAGAGATGTTAAGTCAATTTAAAGCATAAATTTAAGAGTAAAAAAGGCTGGTGATGGGCATTTATTCTTTTCCACAATGTGTTCAATTGCTGAATATTTATTTTTGACATGTATTTATGTAAAAGAGTTGGAACAAGCTTGATGTTTTATTAATTTAGTAAGTCTTTGAGAGGATGTGTAGGATTTTTTTTCTTTTCTTTTGGGTGTCTACCTTAACAGATTACTTGAAGCAAGCAAATTGAATGAAAAACATAAGACCATCTTATCTTATGATTAATATGCAAATGTCTACGTGTCGCTGCCTTTCTTTATTATCATTATTTGCAGGTGACACATCGGTTCCTTTAAACAGTCTTTGTTGTTTTGTTTTTGTAGAGTTGGAACATCTGAAGCACAACCGGTGGCAGGTTCAAGTTCAACAGAGACCAGTGGTGGTGTGCCAGAGGGACTTGATCCTTCATTCCTCGCAGCTTTACCAGAAAATATTAGAGCTGAGGTGATTGCTGACCATCTACGCATGCAACGAATTCAACAGAGAAGGCAGGATCAGCAAAGTACAGAAACTCCTGGAGCATTAGAAGTGAATGCTGAATTTTTGGCTGCCCTACCACCAGCCATTCAAGAGGAAGTAAGCTTGTGTTTGTTTTATATTCATTGGTGTGTGTGAAAAATTAATAATATTTCATTTGTTATGAAGAGTAGTCGAGATCTTGAAATGGTACTGTTTTCTTATAAAAGGCTACCTTTTCTTTTCCTTTACACATCTGTAGCCGACAAACCTTTGGAAGTATTGTGAAAAAGGGAGCAGAATCTGATAGGCGTGAACAGTGAAATACGCTGTTCTAAGAATGAGCTAGTTAACCAGTATATAATCCACTTTTATTATGTTAAATAATCCGTTGAATAAAGGGTATAATAAGGATGGATAAAGAAGTATTTTGGGTTTGGATCAATGTCAAAGATACTGAAAGTCTCAATGTTTTGAAAAAAAAAAAATTAAAAGAAGGAATAAACATGTCTGGATTGTAATGTTTTAGGTATTGGCTCAACAAAGAGTTGAGCAAGAACGTTTGACAGCCCAAACTAATGCTACAGCCAATCCAGAGGCACCAGTTGATCCTGCCAGTTTCTTTGCTACACTACCATCATCTCTCCGCCAATCAGTCTTGGCTGACATGGATGACAGTGTAATGGCCGTATTACCAGCTGATCTGGCCGCTGAAGCTCAGGGACTGCGACGAGAATTAGAAGATCGACATCGACGAATCATGCATGAGCGCCTATTCACACAACAAGCTCCTGGGGGATCGCTTTCCTCCATCTTACGACATGCAGGTGTGAACCTCTTACAGAGTAATTATGATTTCATTTCAGTTCACATGAACACAAAGTGCTCATGTTATGCATTTGTGATTACCCAGTGTGTCCTTCATATGTGTACGTTGTGTGTCATCATTAACCAATTTCTTTGAACAATATCTTTTCCAACATTGGGCCAATTTCATCCAAAGTTCCATGAATATTCTCTTTTTAAGGTCCTCTTTGAAATTTTATATTATTTAAAATATGTGTAAAACTGCAGTTGTTGCAGCTTCAGAATGGTGGTTAAATGCCCAATCTTGGTTTGACTTCAAGCTAATGTTAGAAATGTTCCTATGGTTACCCTCTACAAAAGTTGTTCAAGCCATATAGATTGATTGAACATGGTCACTAGAAGGCATGAAATGCAAGGATGATAAATTGACAAAACTGAAGCTTTTCAAGTTTTGTCATCTTTTGGCAGAAAATCAGGGCTGTTGGGGAGCGGGCCAGTTTCCTGTATGTGCCTATAGTGCAACCTTTAAAAATCTACCCAATTAAAAGTACTTGTTTGATTTCGAAATAAATTCATAGGAAAGTTCCCTTGGATATATCCTATCCAAAGTTTGTTCAAATTATTTTGATAAGCAAAAAAAACATGGCCCCATTGAGGCTGTTTAAATTTCTTATTCTAAACTGCAGATTCATTTGATGTGAAAATTTGTTAAATTGCATAGGTCTGAATAATTCAATGTCCTGTAAATATTGATCTTGACCTAAGTGGCACATAATCAGGTGAGCAATCCAGGGCTAAGAACTAAGATCTATCAATGTAATTTTTCTAAAAACAAACAAACCATTTCAGCTATTTTAATTTGTTGTGCATCATAATCTTTTGACTTTAAAATAATTTTGGTACTTAATTACTTTAATAATCAAAAGAACTGTTTTGAGGGCTGTTCTAGCAAAACATATGTCTGGATTTAAAAGGTACTTTGAAATTTGTTATAAATGAGCTCATAGGGTTTCTGCTTTTAAAGTGCCTACTGATTCCTCCACATATGTTCTGGTTGAAAAGCCCTCAAACAAAATTGTTTCAATTAAGTTTTTCCTTTTGGATCCTTCATTTTATTAAGTTTATTAGATGATTAACCTTGCTGAGTTCATGCGCAAGCACCCGTCTTGATGCCAAAATGGAGATGCTAAAAAGAGAAAGAAATGGCATGTGCTGTAAAAAGAGAAGAATAGAATATTTTATTTGGTTTGTTGTCAAATATGAATACAACATCTATGACAAGTAAATTGTCTGATTAATCATTATCCCATAATGCAGAAGCATTTTGTTACTTCTGCAGCAGATGCTGTTTGGAAACGGATTTCAATAATAGTTTTGACTACTTTTCAACTCAGTTAAATGATTATATTTTCATTATATCTTTTTTAAACTCATCTACTGCAGATTTGAAATATGTGGAAAAGAGTAAATGGAAAGAATAGAATGTCTTATGGATCACCTGAGCACAAATAGCTCACTGGTGACCTATTGTGATCACTCTCGTCTGTTTGCTGTAAACAATTGCATCAAAACAACATCACCTAAACCACATGGCCAATTTAGATGACATTTCACAGGGATGTTCCTTGGGTGGTGCCCTTTCAAAATTGTTGAAAAAAATTAATTCACAGCAGAACTGTGGTTGCCATGGCAACAGAAAGGAAAAAAACTTTCACTCATGTAGGCGCTGTAGGGCCATCTTTGCCCTCTTGTTACAGCTTCATCCTCTTTACTTATCTACACTTGTTTGGTTGGTATATTTGTAAAGTTTCAATCTCATTAAAACCCGACCAAAATACTTTGCTGTGCGTATATTTGATCTGACGACACTTCTAAAATTGACCCTCTACATTTAAATATTTCGAGGGCTTGGCGTGAAACGGTTATAACTTAAATTGGTATTTTTTTACCAAGGTTAATCACCTCGCTATTAAGTCTTTATAAGCGTTAAATCATTCTACTTGGTAAACAATGGAAATTTAGATGCCATTGCTCAATTTGAGCAATGGCACCTAAATTTGCATTGTTTACAAAGGGGTCAAAATTGCCCTTAAACCAGGGTTTTCAAAATAGGTCTTCGATTTATAAGCAGGTTCTCATTTATTTTGACCAATGAAATTGCACGATACAACCAACTCTTCCATCACCACTTCTCTATTTCGTTTATTTATATGTGATATCTTCCCTGTTGATACCTAGCTATTTTGTTGGAGACATTATGTTTGGCCGATGTATAGGTCAATCTGAGACAACCTGTAATCTATACGAGTGTTTGCTATCATAGGTCAGTTTTAATGAGGTTGGTAATATTTGTAACAATGCATCAAATATGAGTTAATTGTTTTTGTCCTTATGTAAATTTCAGGTTCCTTGAGATGTGCACTTGGTAGAGGTCCAAGATCGGGTCAAAATTGGGCACTTGGCAAGGAGAATTATCTAAGCTTTGATAATCCAGTAAAAGTCAGGGGACGCCATCTCTTAGACCATGAAGCTTTAACTTGTTTACTTGTGCTTTTATTTGTTGATGAACCAAAACTGAATACCGGTCGCTTACATCGAGTGTTGCGCAATCTGTGTTATCATGGCCCTACGAGATCCTGGGTCATTAGGTCATTGTTATCAATTCTAAACAAAACTGGGGATAATAAAGTGGAGATTGAGGATAAAACTCGAACACCAGATAAGGGAAAAGCTAGAAAACTTCAGTCTCAACAACCAATGCAAACAGACAGTCCATCTGGCAGCAGTAGAGTTGAAGCTAGGAGTCAGGGGTCTTGGTTGTCCATAAGTCTTGAGGCTGCTCTCGGCTGCAGAACAAATGTCTTCCAAATCCATCGGACGGCAGGAAAGAAACATTCGTCCACTGGGAATGCACTTGTGACTATTCATCCACAGGCTTCTCCTGTTGTGTGTAGACATGTTTTAGATGCCCTTATTTCCCTTGCTAAAATGTTCCCAAACCAATTTTTACCTTCCAAGGCAAAAGAAGTGCAAAAATGTGATAATGATAAGCAGGAGAGTGATAGTACTAAATCTAAAACATCTGTTGTTAGTGATAAAAGTAGTATGACTTCATCGCAGAAAGCTAAGCATGTGGACAGACAAGACTCCAAGTCGGAGAAGACAGACACTGATTTCTGGGAGTTACTTGTAAAGTTAGACTCTGTGTGTAATAGTAAGAAAGGTAAAGGTATACAACGCACACACAGTAATGCCAATAATGAACAAGACATAGGGTTCAAGGACTACGACTCTGCACCCCTTGGTCAACTCATGGCCATGCTCTCCCATCCTGTGATAAAACGCAGTCAGTTACTGACGGATAGATTACTTCGGCTCTTGGGTCTGGTTGCCAATAGATTGTCTGATCCCGAGAGTTTTGTTCGTCCTACTTCAAGTTCATACAGACCAACGACAACAGATACTGTGTTCTCGAGAATCTACATTCCTCCAAGAGCTGCTGGTGGAGGAGCTAATGTAAGTAAATCCTTTCCCCCATACAGATGCTGTTTCATACATCTGCAGATGATGACTTTTGCCTAATTTTTTTCCGTCCCTATTGAATAAATTCAAAACTTAATTTTATAAAGATTTTCCAAATTTTGTCTTTAAGCATGGATGTTTTCAAAGACCTGCTTGCTGCTGAAGTTTTGTAGGTAGGGAAGGATTAATAACTATATTATAGTCGGTTTGAGGTAAGGGTGAAAACGTTTTGTGCAAAATGAGTAACAGCAAGAGAAATTTGAAAGTTTTGAATAAGCAGGGAAAGGTTTAATCTAAATTAAAAATACCTTCTTCATATCGAATGCACTTCTGACATTGATTCAAACATACTCAAAAGATTATTTATTTTGATAACATAATTTGAAGTGAACGAATAAAAAGAACAGACAGATTATCAGGTTATGAAAAACTATAAAAAATAAAGTATTATGTGTTGTATTTATTTTAGCATTAAAACCGTTCATTACATTAAATTCAGGTTGCAAACTGTGGTACAAATACAGCTGATCTCACTCAACCACCTGCATCAGAAACAGAAGATACGAAAAAGGAAAAAACTGAAGCAGAAAAGAAAGGTGAGCTCTTGAACAATAAAATGGCTGTGTTCATTTTAGATTCCTTAAAGAAAAAACTGAAAACATGTAAATTTAGAAATAAAGTTGAGATTTTCAGAATTCGTCTGCTTCCGAGACATTAACCCTTTCCCACATAAAACAAATCTGCAGCAGACGACTTTGAAAATATCTAGACAAAAAATGCTAAAATCTCTTTGTTTTATGAGCGTCAACATGCGCTTAAAGGTGTGAAAGGGTGAAAAATGTATCTGAGAAAGTGATATGAATATTTGAGCGACTTTCTTCAAAAAACAATTTGTAAAGCATTTGCGGACAGTGTAGAATCTAGATCAGCCTTCTCCTTTGTGATAATTGTTAATGTTATTTTTCATTGAGCACCTCTCAAATATACATAAAATTATTAAACTTGCTTTATACTTAAAGACCTATAAATAAGAAAAATGATTTTCAGCAAGTGTTTTACAGATTAATTAGAAATTTAATGAATAGAGAAACCCTTAACTTAAATTATCAAAATAATGATTCCAAGGCAGTTGTAGTGATTTATAGCAAAAAACCAAACCTTAAAATAATGGATGTTGATTTCACAGTTTAAGTCTACTTCACCTTCTAACTGTTGTTTTAATAGTGGCTCAGAACTTAGAAATTGTTATTTTCTTGTCAAATTATAATTTTGAGATTGAAATTCTTTGTATGATGGGTGGATTACAGGAGAACCTGGTTATGATAAACACTTTCCTTTTTTCCATATACTGACTTAGATGATGTACTTATTAGAGCATCTGCACTCATGATTGCATTAATTAGTTTGGTTATAGGTAAGGTCATGCCAAAGATTTAAAATATGAAAGTAATTGCTTACCTGCATTGGGCTCAGAGTTGTGGGGATAGTATTACAGTTAATCCACCAGTGTTGGGATAAATTTACCAGTAATATTAGTATTGCTGTGATATAACTAATATACTTGTAAAAGTGCTGTCAAACAAACAATATTTGTCCATTATCTTTTCAAACAAAATCTTCATTATTGTATCATTAGAAGAGGAAGAGAAGAAGGAAGAAGAGCCTGCCGTCCTTGAGAACCAGTTACAGCTGGCAGTACAGGTGCTCACCTCCAAGTCCTGCTCGGAGGAGGGTCTAGAGGATGCCACCAGTCTTCTCTTACAACTCTCCGAGGCTAACAAAGCTACCTGTCAGGCTGTTCTACAATTACTGTTAAATGGAGGAAGAGAGCTTGGCTTAACAGTCTGCCAGCATATACAGTATGTCGAAGATATTTTCACATATCAATTAAATTAATGACCTCTTATTAGACCCTGTCTGAGTCTCATCTTATATACCATTTTACTTAAAGTTACAGAACTATATTTAGTAAACAGATTTATATTGACCTTAACCTCTGGCCCCATTTAAAGAAGAAGAAAAAATCTGGCCCATATTTCCTTATGTTATCACCCGTAAAGTAAACGAATTTGTATGAAAATGCACCTTTGGCATACAGTGTAGCATTAAAAAATTGGGTCATATTTACCCAATTTAAAGAAAAGCTTGTACGGGCCATATATATACACCATTCCACCCAGAGTTGCCATATTTGCTGGATTCATGCACCATGGGATGATGGTCTATCTCATACCAAAACTAGATCACTCTGACGACACTTAGTGCTTAGTTTTAGATCTGGCTTAACGCGGTTTTCAATAATTTTTCAGTCATATCACGGCAGCCAGTTCACCTACTCATGTGTTTCCAAGCTTTCTCACACCAGTACTCCACAAAACATACTTTCCAAATAACTGGCTGCTCTTCCTCATAGAATTTTAGCCCATTAGTGAAAGACGAATGATGCTTGTCACACTGACTTTTGTCAAATGTCAAAAAAATTTGGCAGAACTGAGATTTAAACTCGCAACACCTGGATTGACAGCACACATCGCTACCAACTTTCAAAAAGCCATAATGTTTTCGAAAGTTGTCATGTGGGATGGGTTAACCTTATTGTTCATTTCTTAAACTATTTATTACTTTAGACTCTTGCTTGAGGAATTAAGAAGTTTGAACCTAAAGCTAAGCCCTGACGGTGATTCGGATGAGAACAAAGATATAGAGTCAACCACCAACCCACAGAAAGGTTTTCTCACAGACAGGTATAACTTCCTCCACACTTACATTAATGATGTTAATTTCTATATTGCCTGTTCATCTGTGTTGTTACGCTTTCACTAATTGGCAGGTAACACATGTGTTTCTTGGAACACTTTTGTTCTTATCCTGAAGTAGTTGACCTACAAGCATGAAACTTAATCGGAATGTTCAACACTGTGCATGTCTCCTCTGTGGACATACCCAGTTTGGGATATCTGTGTTATATTGGCAAATTATCGCTGTCCCTTTTTCTACAAAATTGTACCCTCAGCTATGTCAATAAATCTGCTGCAGATGACTGAAAATATCTAGGGGGGGGGGGGGGGGGGAATGAAAATATGATAATTGAAATTGCTTATTTTGAACAATCCCTCATTTGGCCACAATATTTTCAGAAGTCTAAATGCTGCAGAGGCCTAAAAATCCTTCTATATGTTGAAAACTCTTTCCCACATACAACAAATCTGCAACAGACGACTTCGAAGCCATCTAGGCAAAACTAGGGATAATCTTTTTAAATGACAATTTATTTATTGAAAACAGTTGAAAACATTGTGACAAAAGGAGAAATGAGCAATTTCTTTTGTGTCACAATTGTTTGAAAAGTCATCTGCAGCAGAGGCGTCAGAAAAGCGCCTGTTTGTGGGAAAGGGTTAAGAAAGTGCATATATCTCTTTTGTAGGTATACAGGTATGAGTGTTGTGGTAAATACACCAAAGAAGTTGAAAGGTGGTAGAGAACTTCAGCTTGCTTCAATGTCGGTCCTCACCAGTAAAGCCTCAAGTCAACAGTTTTTCCTGAGAATTTTGAAAGTGATAATACAGTTAAGGGATGCTGCAAGGTCTGCTAACAAGAAAACCAAGAGAAAACCCAAAGGTTGGTAAAAATACTTCTGATCTTAGTCTTTAACTGCTCACCACCTACAGAATACTTTAGTAGCCTTATGCTTCAGAAGACTTCTGAAATCATTTTGGAAAAAGGAGAAATTGTGCAAAACAAAATTGTTTGTATTAATTTAGGACTTACTAACCTATATGTGAGTCGAGGTGAAATTTGATTTTATGAATATTCTTAAGTGATAGCTTTAGGTGTTCTTTGCCCTATTTCTGTATTTATAAGCTACCCTAATTTGGTTATAACCCCTCACAATAATTTGATTAATGAATAAGAATTGAATATGTATAAAGAAGTGTTTGTTAATAAAGTTTTGAAAAGATAGTACAAAAAAAATTAATTATACAAAGGTAAAGGAAACATTGTTAAAAGGAGAAGTAGTTATGTGGACATTCTTCTCCTTTTAACATAAAGAGGCAGCGAGATGTGACCGTCCTATTGGTAAAGGTATCGGGCCATAACCTACACTTTTGTTTACAGGATTTACTTCAAGACCTCGAGACTTTAGACATCTTGGTGAAGCCATGGCAATGATAGAGGCTGAGGCAGACTCCATTATGCAGTTTGTTAGTCGTAGGGAAAACAGAGCTTTCCCTCCAGCAGTGGAAATCAACATACAGGAAGAGGAAGTGAACACACCAGACTCCCCTCATGTGCCCCCAGTGGTTCATGGATCTGTAGGGCTGGCAGAAGCGCAAGCTACCTCACAAAATGAACAACAACCCGGTACTAATGGTGAACAAAATGAAGAATCTCCAATGGAAACTGACAAACCTGGTAGGGATTATACTCAACAATTTAACATCAAAAGCAAAAAGTAGTGACATAAAGTGAGACCAAGTAAAGTTAACTGTGATTCAAGTTTTATGTAATAACTAATAAACATTGAATACAATTACCATTTATGCAGGCCATCAGGACCTTTGATGTTCATGAGCACACAAGACTCAAATATTAATGATGAAGGTCCCTATTCCATGTCCTGTTTAACATTATATGGGTTCCTTAAAAGCTGTTCTTGACCTGTATGCTTAAGGCCTTAAGGGCAGACAGTGATTCAGATTGATCTAGACTTTTTCAATAATTTGTTTGCCTTAGGATCAACAACCTGTTTGTGCCAAACATTATTATGGGACTTAAATTATTCAATATGCAAATTGAATTAGCACTTTGGTAACCTATGAAAACAGTCTGAATTTTTGTTTTCATTATCAATGCTGAAAATTGGAAGCTTCAAGAATTAGCCCTTGAAAGAAATAGCCAAAGTACCTAAAGTTACACATTTAATCCTTTTCAAAATGCAGGCATGTCTGCAGAAGACAACTTTTTATAAAGAACAATATCTCCCTTTTGCCATAATGATTTCAACACTATTTAATAATAGATAATATGCTTTTCTTTATTGAGATTTTCTATGTTTGCCTCAATGTTTTCAAATTGATCTGCTACAGGTTTGTTTTATGTATGAAAGGGTATAAAGAAATGGCTCAAGCGCCCAACTTTCTGTTTTGCAGGTACATCAACGGAAGGTGAAGAGAATAAGGATGAGAATGAAGTCCAGTTACCAAGGTTGAGTGACGAGATTAATCTTGAAGAACTTTGGTATACCCTTGGGGAATGTCTATCTGAGTTGGATAAAACTCCAGACCATCATGCTGTGCTTATCTTACAGCCAGCTGTAGAAGCTTTCTTCATCGTTCATGCAGGTATGTCCTATTATATAACATCCAAATGGAACTTGCAATTTCTTTTATTTTTTGTTTTTACAGAAAAAATATAATTGGTGGATAAGGAATTAGATAAATGTCATGATTTCCTTAGACACAGTATTTATCAATTCTACATTACCTATTCAGTAGAATGGCATGGGCATTAATACTAGGGGAATAATGGCTCACATTTTTCATGTTGCCTGCCTTGGCATAGTGACGCTTTCGGATGTCTTCTCCATCATGCTTAAACTTAATTGGGTAATAGCAGGTGACACAAGTTCCTTCAAACAATCTTGTTGAGACTGTGTTTTGGAGGGAATCCATTACAATATTACTCGATCATCTTGAAAATCTAAAACGTAACTAATATTTGTAAGAAATAACTGATTTTACAGTTACATTTGTATCCTTAAAAATGTTAAGTCTTAAGTAAAACAAAAAGCTTGACTATCTTCTGCATTGAATGAACAAGCCAGCTATGGTAGAAATCAAATGACAAATATCATAACAATGTATTTAACTTGATGTAATCTAGGAGAGAAAGATAACAAGGATAAAGATGGCAAACAAGCAAAGAGAGAAGATCAGTTTGCTCACCTGAATATAGAAATGCCTCCTTCTCCTCAGCCTTCTGCATCAGAAAGTGGTCCTGCTTTATCAAGGGAAAATTCCATCCAAGCAGCCAATTCAGCATTAAGTGTAAATGCAGATACACAAAAGTTTCTCAAATTTGCAGGTACAGTACTTCATTAATACTTATGTGGTGTTATATATTGTTTTGCAAAACAGAATTTGAATATTAAAGCTAAGAACAATGTATTTCTTCCAACAAATCCTTCATTTGCTATTTTTTTTAAAAGACAATATCGATGAATGCTGTCAATATATTCCCGCATATTATATTTTTCACAATAGGTTTTTTCAAAGCAAACAACACCAGAAATATTATTTCTTGCAAAGAAAAAACAAATTAGGGTTTTAGCTTGAAATTGTATTTGAAAATCATATAAAATCCTGAAATGCTAACAATAATAATTATGGAAATTCTTCACTAATTTGTATTTTCTGTTTGTTCAGAAACCCATCGCACTGTATTGAACCAGATACTAAGGCAGTCAACAACACCGCTGGCTGACGGACCATTCTCGGTTCTAGTGGATCATACACGTATTTTGGACTTCGATGTAAAACGGCGATATTTCCGACAGGAGCTTGAAAAGTTGGATGAGGGAATGAGGAGGGAAGACCTTGCAGTACATGTGAGAAGAGAGCATGTGTTTGAGGATTCCTTCAGGGAATTGTTCAGGAGATCCGCAGATGAATGGAAACATCGATTTTACATTGTCTTCGAAGGTATTTCCACAATGCTTATGTGTTATTAACAAAATAGTTTTGATGGTTTATAAGATGTTCTACACCTTTCTAGATAAGATGCATATATTTCATTTTCTGAAATCCTTTATTCACCCTCAAACCTTTTACAGTGATTACAGAAAATAACTGAATTTTAGTTAAGATTCTTCGTGATTTATTTCCACAAATTGGACACGGAATATCTCCTTAACTATTAATTGGTTGGTAACCAAAGCATCATTGATAAGTCTGAAATTGCAGAAATTAAAGTGAAATACTGTTGAAACAGATGTACAAAACTTGACAATTAAATTTCCTGATTGGGCAATCTTGAAATATTTCAGAAGATGCATTTTTATTAGCTCTACTGGCTGAATGCCAGTTGATCTTATTTCATGGTGTTTTGACCCTATATGGCTATAATGAATCTTTCAGAATCTTCTCTTTTGAAAGTATGAACTCTTTTGTTTTTAGCTCACCTGAGCTTTGCTCAAGGTGAGTTATTGTGATCGCCTTTTGTCGTGCGTCGTCCGTCAACTTCTTCTCCTCAGTAACCAGTGGGTCAATTTGGATGAAACTTCACAGAAAGCATCCTCTCAATGACCTCACCAGAATTCCTTCAAATTTTTGGGATCCATGCAAAATTCTGGTTTCCATGGCAACGAAACCGAAAAAACTTCAAAATTCTTCTTCTCCCAAACTGGTTGGCAGATTTTCAAATAATTTTGTAGAAATGTTCCTTAGATGACCCTCTATCAGATTCCTTCAAGCCATGTTGATTGGTCGAAAAACATGGCCGCCAGGAGGGGCGGGGCTATTTTGCCTTATATGGCTATAGTGAAAACTTAAAAAATCTTCTCCGACGAAAGTGTCAGGCCGATTTTCAAATAATTTTGTAGAAATGTTCCTTGGGTGACCCTCTATCAGATTCCTTCAAGCCATGTTGATTGGTCGAAAAACATGGCCGCCAGGGGGGGGGGGGGGGGGGGCTATTTTGCCTTATATGGCTATAGTGCAAACTTAAAAAATCTTCTCCTCCAAAAGTGTTGGGCTGATTTTCAAATAATTTTGTAGAAATGTTCCTTGGGTGACTCTCTATCAGATTCCTTCAAGCCATGTTGATTGGTCGAAAAACATGGCCGCCAGGGGGCGGGGCTATTTTGCCTTATATGGCTATAGTGAAAACTTAAAAAATCTTCTCCTCCGAAAGTGTCCGGCTGATTTTCAAATAATTTTGTAGAAATGTTCCTTGGATGACCCTCTATCAAACTCCTTCAAGCCAAGTTGATTGGTTGAAAAACATGGCCGCCGGGAGGGGGGGGGCTATTTTGCCTTATATGGCTATAGTGAAAACTTAAAAAATCTTCTTCTCCGAAAGTGTCAGGCCGATTTTCAAATAATTTTGTAGAAATGTTCCTTGGATGACCCACTTTCAGATTCCTTCAAGCCATGGTGATTGGTCAAAAAACATGGCCGCCAGTGGGCAGGGCTATTTTGCATTATATGGCTATAGTGAAAACTTAAAAATGTTATCTTCTCCTCCAAAAGTGTCTGGCCGATTTTCAAATAATTTTGTAGAATTGTTCCTAGGGTGACCCTCTATCAGATTCCTTCAAGCCAAGTTGATTGGTCGGAAACTATGGCTGCCAGGGGGCGGGGCTTATATAGCTAAAGTGAAAAAAAAAATCAGGTGAGCGATTCCAGGGCCATCATGGCCCTCTTGTTTAGAAATGTTCATTGGGTGTCGGGGTGTTTCTTTTTTTAGCCTTATATGGCTATAGTAAAAACTTTAATATCTTTTGGCCGATTTTCAAATCATTTTGTAGAAAAGTTCCTATTGTGACCTCGTATGAGATTCCTTTAAGCCATGTTGATTGGTCTATATATAGTGGTTTGATTCTGTTCGTCTAGGGCATAGTGTTAAAATCACTGAAGCAGAGCAGAAAGTTGTGTTATATCCTGTACAGGAAAGGTAGCACATTAACTCTTTTTCAACTTGCAGAGACTTTTGAAAACAAATGAAAATTTTAGCTTTTGAGAGATTTCCATATTGTCCCCAAGATGTTTTCAAAGTCATTTGCTGCAGATTTATTGTATGTGGAATAAAGTTATTGCTTTACTTGTTTTTGGCACTTTGTAGCTCCTTCTGTAACACATTTTGAGAACATTGTAGAAAGAATAATATTGAACTATTTCCTCTTCCCACAGTGCTTCCAAATTCATCTAATATACTCTTTCAATTGTCATGATCTTTTTTCTTTTTCGTATGTTTTGAATTGATATGTGATGTCATTCAAATGTTAGAGAATGTTGTAGATTAACATAAGGCCTAGTTTATCCTAACACTATTTTTGCTGATTTCAGGTGAGGATGGTCAGGATGCTGGAGGTCTACTGAGAGAATGGTATATTATTATAGCCAGAGAGATCTTCAATCCCAATTATGCTCTGTTCTCTGTGTCACCCGGAGATCGCGTCACCTACACCATCAATGCCTTGTCTAACTGTAACAGCAATCACTTGAGTTACTTCAAATTTGTGGGCAGAATCATAGCTAAAGCCATCTTTGATAACAAGCTGATGGACTGTTTCTTCACCAGATCTTTCTACAAGCATATTATAGGAGCACCTGTCAAGTGAGTATAATCAAGTTCTGTCTTCCGATACACTCTTTGTAAAAATTGAAATGGTCATTTAAAATAAAATCAAAAGAAAATAATGTATAATTTTAATTTGTTGTTGACAGCTTTGTGAGATTAAAAAAAAAAATGAGCTTGCTGCTGTTTCAATCATACCATTTTTAGCTCACTGAGCACAAAGTTTTTGATCACTCACCGTCCGTCATCGTCTATTTGTTCACATTTTCCTACAAACAACTTCTCCTAAACCAATGAATCAATTTAAAAATAATATCACAGGAATGTTTCAAAGTTGTTCAAAGAATTAAATTCTATGCAGAACCTTTGTTGCTGTGGCATCAGAAAAGGGGAAAAGGTCAAAACTTTAAAAATCTTCTTGTCCAAAAAAGTACAGGCCCGCTTTGAAAATTATTTTGCACATGTGTTCCTTGATAGTGTCTATTTGTGGGAAAGGGTTAATGTCTTTCATCTTTTTCTCTAGGTACCAAGATATGGAGAGTGAAGATTACGCATTTTACATGGGTTTGGTGTTTTTGTTGGAGCATAATGTGAAAGACTTGGGTTATGAACTCACCATGAGTACGGAGGTAAGGGTATTTCACATTTAAAGGTTTCCCCAATCCGAAAGAGGAGCTTAAAATGGTCAAGAATAATCTGCATCTGATGAATCAAAACATTTAGGCAAAACAAAAAAAATGAAGATTACAAATGATGGTATAATTATTGAATGAAAATTAAAACAATGTTGCAACATGAGAAATTCCTCACCATGAGCAATGTCATGATCTTGCCTTTAGCAACAATACTTTCAAAAGTTTTGAGTTAAGTAATGCAAATTTAAAAATCAATTTTGAAATGTTTTTCAATATTCACTTCTCTGTTGTCTGTGGTGATTTCACTAAATGACATATTGACAGGCAACATATGTGTTCCTGCGAATATTTGTGTTTCTTTTTTGGACGGATTGCTCTAGCAATTCCGGTCTATAGATTGGCGATGTCCGTCTGTCTTTCTGTCTGTCCGTCACCATTTTGGTTAAAGTTTCAGGTTGAAGCAAAATCTCAGCACTGGAAAGGGTTACAAACTTGAAACTTTGCCTGAAGGTAACCAGTAACAAGTTGATTTCTATGGTTACCTTGACCTTGGTTTGTCGATTTTCAAGGTCAAATTGCCGACAATCTGGCCTTACCGTCTTCAGCGGTTTCTTGTTCATAAACATAATCAGTCATATAAATATTCTATTTTTCAGATCCAGGAATTTGGAATCAACAAGGATGTAGATTTGATTCCTAATGGTAGAAACATTCTTGTATCAGAGGAATTGAAATACGAGTATGTGAAACAGGTCTGCCAGATGAGAATGACAGGGTCCATACGACAACAGCTTCATGCCTTTATGGAAGGATTTTACGACATAATACCTAAACATTTGATTTCCATTTTCAACGAACAGGAGCTTGAACTGTTGATATCTGGACTGCCAACAATAGATATAGAAGATCTGAAATCAAACACAGAATATCACAAATACCAGCCTACATCACTGCAGGTTTGTAATTAAATGGTTTACATCAGTCATTCTTTGGGTTCCACCTATAAAATATTAATTATTATTTTTTAGCCATTAATTAATTAGCATTATTATTTTTTAACTAAAATACCACGCCCACCAAAACACACACTCTCTGGATCATTTGTACAGTAATTGTGTCGCAATTTTTATGCTTTAATCCAAGAAGTCCCTCTTATAACTGGATTCCAATCTGAGACCTTTTGGTACACCAACTTTGAACCATTTACCTCCCTCCTGCCTGCTCCTTAATGCTTTAATTCTCCATTTTGTTTTAAGTAGAAAAATCATATTCCTTCAGTTTCAGTGTTGACTTGTTTATGCTAAAGTTATCTGACTGTTAATCATTCTTGTACATGTTTTTGCAGATACTGTGGTTTTGGAGAGCCCTACGGTCCTTTGATCAGGCAGATAGAGCTAGATTCCTACAGTTTGTCACAGGCACATCCAAGGTACCACTACAGGGGTTTGCACATCTAGAAGGTATGAATGGAACACAGAAGTTCCAGATTCATAGAGATGACAGATCTACCGATAGATTACCTGCTGCTCATACTTGGTAGGTTTACTTATTTATTGTTCAGGGCATGTATTATTCACAAGCCTTTCTAAGCTGTTAAGAGATTGTGTTCCTTACTGAATTCAGAATGACAGTAGTATTTAGCCGTGATCTTTATTTGTTCCTTTCCTACATGTAGACATTTGTTAAAAACATTGTAGCAAAACATTTGCAATTTTCAAAAGCCATCTATTGCTGATTTGTTGTTAAATATTTGGATGCATTTAGATATATTTTACCAAGAAGTATTTGGTGGTTGTAAGTTGAAATGCTTCAGTTGAATCATCACATTCACTAAATCATTGAACAACAGCCCTGGTTATTAACACTTCTTCATGATTATAATAATAATAGATTGATAGATACAACAATACTTCATCAGATGACTAAAAACGTATTGACAAAGGTTTGCACAATCTCTACAATTGAAAGCATAACCATTGGGGTAGAGTTGAAAATAAATGTTTACAAAAGAGTAATTACAATTTCTTCTTTTGCTAAAATGTTTAAAAAAATCATCTGCTGGAGATGCGGCAAAAGGGATGAATTTGCAAATATTATCTTTGTATTTGACATATGAGCCTGTGAGTGTAGATTCAGATCAGTCTGTACATTGGCTTTGTTGGATAAAGATCTACATTTTTATAAACAAATTAACTGATTTTCTTGTGTATATTTTTTCCTCAAAATGTGTCTTCATGACGGAAAGGGGTGCATTTGCAAATATTATCGATGTATTTGACATATGAGCCTGTGAGTGTAGATTCAGATCAGACTGTACATTGGCTTAGTTGGATAAAGATCTACATTTTTATAAAACAAATTAACTGATTTTCTTGTGTATATTTTTTCCAGTTTCAACCAGCTTGATCTTCCAGCATACGAGACATATGATAAACTTCGTCAAATGCTTCTCCTAGCTATCAATGAGTGTTCAGAGGGATTTGGACTTGCATAATACTGATGTCACAAACCTCATTATATCATGTTTACTGGATGATTTTTAAGGAGAAACTAAATCAAGTGTTGGATCATGTGGGAAAATGCACTCCTAATCTGTATTGTGATACATCTTCTGCAAATTGTGTGAGTAAAATAATATTACGGAAGGAAAAGCAATGAGGAAAAAAGTGAGTAGAAGAGTGGAACTGGAAAGAATGAATAATAAAAACACAATTTGTGATTCTGTAATGTGTAAAGCAATGTTCCATGTAAAGTAAACTCACTTCAACATTTTGCTTGCTTTGCTCCATAGAAAAACTGTGCCTATAATTAGTCTATCAACTAACTTATGCTTCTGAATGTAAGAAATGGGGGAGATGAATCTACGACATATCTTTTATATCTGCAGCTACACTATTATGTTTGGCCTACGGGGTAAAGCGACCCATGATTATTTCAAACTTTAGCAGAACTAGTAGACTACCATTCTTTATAAAGCAATTTTAATCTCTTTAGAAAAATTGCCAAACAGGGAAGCCTCTGCAACACCGCAGGCTGATCTTGGTCTTTCTTGGTTTAAATGTCTTGAGTGTCTGTCTTTATTTGGGTTGACTTGTAAAAGATAGCTGATATGAATGAAGAAGAAAGTGACCAATATTGTAGCAGTTCTCCGTTTGTTTTGAGATTTATATCTTCATGCATGTATTATTTGTTTCTGTATTATAATGAAATACGAAGTGCTAATGTTTATACAATAACACAGTTATCATCTAGGGTCTTCAACTTTTACCTGGTCATATATGATGACTTCAAATTAATTGTTCAAATTATTGAGAATTAGTTTTATTTGGAAATTGTAAAAGAAAGCAGAAGTAGTTATTGCTCAAAACAACCATTTTAGTATGTTTTTATGGAACAATTCTCTTTGTTTGTAGTGTTTGTCACTGTTTGACTTTAGCTGCGGTTATTGCCAGCTTGCACATGTGTCCCTTCAAACACTCCTTTTATGAGTTAACAGCACATGCATTAGTATTGATATGTCTGATGTATTGTCTTATTAAGTTGTTAATGCGAAATTGTACATAGATAATATAGATCACTATTACATTGTTATTATAACCTGTCCATGGGAAAATGTACACATTGGCCTTTCTGAACTGTGTCAGTTATCTCCACTCTGTCCATCTGCTCAGTGTTATCAGGATGTTCTAACAAGATTATGAGATTGATTTGTTAACAGTGTAGAACTTGATTAGACTGCATGTGCACAGGCTGATATGGAGCAACACTGTTCTTAAAAGCCTACTTATGCCTTTCCATTGGGCAGGCTCATTTGTGAAATTAGGCCGTTACATATGTTGTTACTACAGGAAAGTGTACAGTTGATGGTTGAAGTGTATATTTAAACATTGTTAGTAAAACCAAGATTTCCTACACACATTAACATATGTTTACCATTTGTTATGCTACTTGACCCCATATAAAGGATGAACTTGTTTATGCACTTTGTTCTCCCATTCATGAAGGAAATATTATGAGAAATAAATACAGGCACGTAGTGTACATATTAAAACTATGTTAAAACCATGAAATTCAAAGATATGCCAAGATGTGGTTAAAGCAGTAGGAGCATTGCCTAAATGAGTTCAATATGATAATGCAATGGGTCACTCTTGTCTGTTGCCTCTCATATTGCCTGCTGTATGTTCTCCCCCTGTTAAAGCACAATCAAGTCAGTTAATTTGTGCACAGCAAAATTAAATACTCATTATATTCACTTACTAAAGAAGCTGCTGTCAAAAATTCATTTCAATGATGAAAGGGACCAGTGTGTGCAATGTTTTACAAAAATGACCTGGGGAGTCATGTTATAATTGTACATAAGTATACCACCTAAAAGTGAAACTGATATTCAGGCATAATTGACATGAAATGACCTTCATTAGGTTATTTTGGTCACAGGCTGATCTTGCTAAACCTTGTACACCGAGGGGATACCAGAAGGCTTAGTAAGGAGAACATCTGGAAGAAATAGGTCTTGCAAGCACCATCCTCAAAAATGGATGCAGTCATAAAACCTGAAGAACTACAGTTCTACTTTTAGGCCGGATTTCACTATGTTTCTATTACATGTTATCCGTCAATAAAGACTGGTTTGCCTGAAGGCACAGGCTCTCGTCTGAGTCTTCTCTGTCCGCATTTTGGTTAATGTTGCTTTATTATGTACAAAACAACCTGAAAGTCGGTCTGCTTGTGGACTGGTTTAAAATATTGCTGTAAATAATTATGAAAGAAACCTATATTGTAATGTGTGCTACTTGTGAATTTGATAAATATATGAATACCTGTATTGAATTTGTGTGTACATTCTCATTGACAAGATGTTTTTGTCATTGTAGAAAAAAAGTTTATTTAATTCCTTCCAAATATTGTTATGCGATATAAGTTAATTCGATGGGGGATATGTTTTGGACTAGAAAAGTATTGATTTGTTTTAAACAATAAGACGGATTTAAAAAAAAAAAAGAATAAAAAAAAAAAAGGCGAAAGCTGTTAATATACATAAAAGTAATTAAACCTGTTTAGGCTTAATTGCGTGCTCCAGGAGCGAGCATCTATAAGTATTTTGTGGAGTGAGAAATTCAAATGATGAATATTATGATACAATGGTAGAATAATCACTGCCGCAAATACAAGAAAGTTGAATCCTCACGAAATTCAAATACTTCACAAGTGTAAAAGTGCTATATATAGTTTTTGTCTTGAAAATTCATTTTGCAAAATTTATGTATGTAAATTATTGTATGTTTGAATATCATGTTCATGTTAATAAAACACATGGTTGAAATTAAAAGCTTACTATCAACAGGAGTTCTTCATGTCTTGTATTTTAGATCAAGCTTAATCCTTCCCCACATTTGGACGCATCTGCAGCAGGCAGTTTTTAAATCATTCTGGCAAACGAAGAAATGGCTCATAAAGAGCTAATTGTCCTTTTGCCACAATGTATTTGTATTTAACTTTACTTAATAATAAACCTTTCATTTTTAGCTCCACTGGCTAGTCGAGCTTATGTCATGTGAATTGTTTGTCGTGCGTGCTCCAACATTTTGCTTCAAAGAACTTCTCCTCTGTAACCACTGGGTGAAATGGCATGAAAATTCACAGGTATCCTCTCCTAAATTCCTTGAAATTGTTTTGCAGTATTCTAGTTTCCATAACAACACAAATAATTTTTGACCCTCTATCAGATTACTTCAAGCCATGTTAATTGTTAAAAAAAAATGGCCACCAGGGGGCGGGGCTTTTTTTGCATTATATATTATATTGAAAATCTTCTTCTCTAAAAGTTGATTTCTAATTATGTTGTGGAAGTGACCCTAACGGATTCATTCAAGCCATATTGATTGGTGAAAAACAAGGGGCTGCCTCGGCACCAGTGCATATATTGGTTTTGAAAAAACGATCTTGCAATAGTCTTGATCGCGCATGTGCCATATTTCCGTAGCAGTTCGTCATTAGACTGGTTCTCGTTCGAGTGTGTATACTAGTAGTTTTTTTAGCTCGCCTATTCGTAGAAGTAGGGGAGCTTATGTAGTCACCCCCGCGTCGGCGTTGCCAGCTTGGTCAAACCTTTGCGTCTTTTCTCTGACACTGTATGCTGTAGCTTTGAAACTTCACACAATTATTCAGGGTCATTAGGTGACTTGGAATGGATTTTGACTTTGTGCCCCTTTTTGGACTTAGAATTTTGGTCAAACCTTTGAGTGCAAGGCCTTTTCTCAGACACTGTGTATGCTGTTGCTTTGAAACTTCACACACTTATTCAGAGTCATTAGATGACCTTGTATCAAGTCCCATAACTCTGGAATGGATTTTGACTGAATTGTGCCCCTTTTTGGACTTAGAATTTTGGTAAAACCTTTGTGTGCAAGGCCTTTTCTCATACACTGTATAAGCTGTTGCTTTGAAACATAACTCTGAAATGGATCTTTACTGAATTGTGCCCCTTTTTTGGCTTGGAATTTTGGTCAAACCTTTGCGTGCAATGCCTTTTCTGAGACACTGTGTATGCTGTTGCTTTGAAACTTCACACACTTATTCAGGGTCATTAGATGACCTTGTTTGTCAAGTCCCATAACTCTGTAATGGATTTTGACTGAATTGTGCCCGTCGATTATTTTGTTGAGCCGCGTCACACGAGAATCGACCTCGTGAGTTTTTAATGTTGAAGACACTCATATCGGATACGTTTTTCCATTGGGGAATTAGTTTAAGCTTATTTAATTTATATCGATTGCGAAACAAGCTCTAGACCTAGAGATTTTTCTAGTTCTTGCGCCGTCTTTGTGAAAAAAGGCAGAACCCTCCCAGCACGGGACCTTTGATACTAAAGGCCGACACTGCACCACTGTCTTTCACAATCAGGAATTCGAGTGATAAGGGTAGCGGATAGACCCCTGCTCACGGCTATAAAGGTTGAGTGTGCGTTGGCAATTAACATTTCATAACCTAGTCTGTTTACCAAGGAGGGATCGTGAATAAATAAAAATGAACTGAATAATTGTTATAATTTCATTTTAAATAAAAGCGCCAATGGCACTGTAGTGGCGATCGTATGGAAATTCCTGCAAAGTAACAAGCAGTATATCGGTGTAGGGCTTGCGATGACTCTGGTGCGGGTATATTTGAGAATGTATCAACCCTGCATCTTTTGACAGAATAATGTTATTTCGCCAGAATGTTGTTTTGGTGATTATTTAGTTACGTTCTGAAATTGGTCATGATGCGTTCAAAATTAGGCCATTCCAAAGTTATGAAAAATCTAGTTGGTATTCGATAGACTACCGTTTTCGCTCATTAGAATGGCTATTTATAATCTAAATTGTTCGGGTAATCACATGTTTATCACCAGGTCGCTAGGCCATATTAAGATAGAATATATTTTACACTTTAGAAATGACTAAATTATCAATAAAGGAGAGAAAACAGTATCCATTAGTTTGGTGTTTGTTTCAATGATGTCCGATATTAAACAGGTCTGTTCAATTTAGTCCCTTCACATTGCATGATTGAGGGTTGTCAGAGACATAAAAACACAGTTTATGTATACGTCTCTGAGGTTGTTAAACTGCTTCGAATAATGTGAGTGCAAAAACAAACACAAAACATGCTCCAAAGCACAATTTCACTATTTGCCAAACTGTTCAATTTATAAAAAATATAGGCATATATTATATTGCTCGATCTCCAAACTAAATTAGGCTACACTGTCAGCATTGATTAGTCGCCGGGCAGAAGCCCGCGACTTCTATTTTTAATAGCTTTTCGGAAATCACATGGGAGGGCGGCTTATTATTAGAAAGAAACAAATCTAGATGATTTGAATATATTACAATTGTGGCTGTTTACGAACACTAATAAATGACACATCTAAAATGAAATAAATATTCCGATTTTTTAATGTTTGCATTTTTTTTTATTTCACTCGCATTTAAGTTTTTTGTCTTATTTACGAAGACAAAAGTGGTCCCTTCAAGACGTGAACCAACACCCCCTAATGCAGACTCTTATGTGTCATCATTGAGGTCAATTTCGGATTCTCCTTTTAATAGCAATTTTAACTTACTAAATGTTGTTTTCATGTTCAAAGAGATGTCTTGATGTGTGTAGAATTCATTTAATAATGTTAATCCATGAATATCTAAAGTAGGAACTGTTTCTAAGCTAAATATAGACCCTATTCTGTTGTGTAGGTTCGTGACCTTTAACATCGATTTTCGCGCATGCGCATTTCGATATGAAAAAGCGAGTGATATTATTTTATTTTAGACAAGTACAAGACGAATATTTGACGCAAAGCGTCAAAGAGAAGCCGCAATATTTCGTTGTACATGTAGAAATAAGAAAAAAAGAACATTTTTAAATCCACAAACAATAGAACAATTTAAACTGTAGACGGTAATGCTGATATATTTCTCCTTTTGAAGACTTTTGTTTTCTTCAAATTACCTCCCTTTAAAGCAATACCAGGATATTTACCTTGTGATTCGAATAAGATTGACAAACATTGAAATTATATGAATGAATACTATTATTTAAATAAGTAACAACAGCAAAATTAAATTTAAGCCAAGATAAATGTGTACACATTTCGTTAATTTTTTATAGATACCCTAATGTATAGGTATGCATATAAAATTTATAAGCAAATGTTTTCATTTCAACGTTCCTAATGTTTGAATAGACTAAGGAAAGTCAAGAATACATAACTAAATCAATGCAGTCTTTTCCGGCGACATTGATGCCTTGCATCAACTTTCTCTTGTTGCTATATAATTAACTCTAGAACGTGCAGACGTGTATACATAACGTGTGTACACACTGACATCGTGTGTCCTTTAAACCTTTGTAACCCAGTCTTATCATCTAGACGCTTTCATATATTTAAACAACTACAAAATAAAGCGTTTATAATATTGAGATTTACAAGCTCTTCTGGTTTTTAGTCTCGCGAGCTATTTATAGAACCATTTGGAATTTCCAGATTTGAGTATCATCAGAGTTGCCGTTATTTGCAAGGCAGAACGCGCAATGATATTTATTATCTGCCAAATCATGACGAAGATAATATTTACATATTTTAACTCTATGTAGATAATGTCTCGATAAAACTCAAATATTAGTACCAATCCGGTACCAAAGTAGCACTGACATAATTATTATTAATCACGTCTCTGCATCAATGATGGAACTATAACGGATGTGAGTAAATTAGTTCGCAGTAAGGAAAAAAAATATCAACCGATTGTTCAAAACCGACTATGTAAATATTTTTCGTTGTTGTTGTTTCTGTTAGCATTGTGGCGATTGTCAAACCAATCGCCACAAAAACCAAGTACGTTATTCAATTACACTAAACGACAGTAGACATTCAGATCTATGAAACCATCCGTTGAAAAAAGGTTCAAGTTTTGGGTTTCTGAACTGTAAGTTCAGATCGCCCTGTCCACCTGCTCCGTCCTATCATAATTTACACGCTTTTGAAAGTAATGTGTTAACAGAGTAGATATTGATCAGACTGGAGATGATTTAAATATACACAGTTCACAAAAAGCCCACTTGTACATTTTCCCATGGAAGGGCTTATATTAACCCACATATAAACACGCCTCTTCTTGTCCAAAAGTACTGGCCCGATTTAAAAATTATTTTGCATAAATGTTCCTTGGGGTTCCGATCCGTTGAAAAAACATGGCCGCCAGGGGGCGGAGCTTATTTTCCTTATATGTGCATTGTTAAAACTTTAAAAATCTTCTTGTCCAAAAGTACTGGCCCGATTTGAAAATGATTTAGCACAAATGTTCCTTTGGGTACCCTTTACCAAGATTGTTCAAATATTTCCGATCCGTTGAAAAACATGGCCGCCAGGGGCGGAGCTTGTTTTCCATATATGTGCATTGTTAAAACTTTAAAAATCATCTTGTCCAAAAGTACTGGCCCGATTTGTAAATTATTTTGCACAAATGTTCCTTGGGGCACCCTTTACCAAGATTGTTCAAATATTTCAGATCCGTTGAAAAACATGGCCGCCAGGGGGCGGAGCTTGTTTTCCTTATATGTGCATTGTTAAAACATTAAAAATCTTCTTGTCCAAACGTAATGGCCCGATTTGAAAATTATTTTGCACAAATGTTCCTTGAGGCACCCTTTACGACTGTTCAAATATTTCCGATCCGTTGAAAAACATGGCCGCCAGGGGGCGGAGCTTGTCCTTAAATGTGCATTGTAATATCTTTAAAACTCTTCTTGTCCAAAAGCACCTGCCTGATTAAAAAATTATTTGGCACAAATGTTCCTTAGGTGACTTTCTAGCAAGGATGTTCAAATAAACCCGATCCGTTGAAAAACATGGCCACTAGGGAGGGTTGCTTGTTTTCCTTATATGTATAGAGTATAAAACTTTGAAAACTATTGAAGTTCTTTTAAAATCAGGTGAGCGATATAGGGCCATCATGGTCCTCTTGTTTGTATGTGGGAAAGGGTTAACCCTTTACCTCTTACAGCAAATCTGTAGCAGACGACTTTGAAAATGTCCACTAAAACAGAATGGAAATTCTCTATAATAGTAGTTATAATGACTGTAAAAAGTTGAAAACATGTGGCAAAAGGAGAAATTGCTCGTTTTAAGCAATTTCACCTTTTGTCACGATGTTTTCAAATGTCGTCTGCTGCAGATGCGTCTACAGGTGGGAAAGGGTTAAAGTTATAATTGACGATTCATACCGCGTTAGTTCAGTAACATTTTAGATTGAACCCCAGCTCGACCATTCATTCTTTTCGGTGATTGACAAAAGTCTTAGTGACCAGCGTCATTCGTCTTCCACCAATGGGCTTAATAGTGATGAATATTATATGAAGTACATGTGCTAGAAGACCAGGAAACAGGAACTTAATTCAATCAGTCACTTTGTGGTTAAATCGCTCTCCAGATGCTTCTAGCATGTTTGTTTGACTAGTTGGCTAAACCTATTGGTTCCTGATCCGACTGGAGTCGTAGGCTGAGCTGGAGTGTCTGTTGTCGCCGAATGCCGGTTTTTGTGTTCAGTGGCCCGTCAACATATCGGTTCTACCGCCTTCGTGGTGTGGTGTTTTTAGAGCGTCCGTCTAAAGAGGGGGAGACCAGGATTTGTAACCAAATACTATAACAATGATACTAGTGGCTTCCCTCCTTGGCGGTCAGTGTAGCGGGTATAATATTACGCCTGATGATATAAGTGGCTTCCATCCTCCGAGCTCATGGTAGAAAGGATAATATTACGCATAATGAGTAGTGGCTTCCCTACTTGACGTTCATGGTAGCGGGGATAATAGTATGCCTAATGATAGTAGTGGCTTGGCGCCCAGGGTAGCGGGGATAGTATTAAGACTTATTATTGTGTGGCTTCCCTCCTTGGCGCTCAGGGTAGCGGTGATAATATTACGACTAATAATATTAGTGGCTTCTCCTTGTCGCCCAGTGTAGCGGTGATAGTATTACGACTAATTATTGTGTTGCTTCCCTCCTTAGCGCTCAGGGTAGTGGTGATAATATTACGACTAATGATAGTAGTGGCTTCTCCTTGTCGCCCAGTGAAGCGGGGATAGTATAACGACTAATTATTGTGTGGCTTCCCTCCTTGGCGCTCAGTGTAGCGGGTATAATATTACGACTGATTATATAAGTGGCTTCCATCCTTCGAGCTCATGGTAGAAAGGATAATATTATGCATAGTGATTATAGTGGCTTCCCTACTTGACGTTCATGGTAGCGGGGATAATATGACGCCTAATGATAGCAGTGGCTTGGCGCCCAGGGTAGTGGGGATAGTATTACGACTAATTGTTGTGTGGCTTCCCTCCTTAGCGCTCAGGGTAGCGGTGATAATATTACGCCCAATGATAGTAGTGGTTTGGCGCTCAAGGTAGCGGTGATAATATTACGACTAATGATAGAAGTGGCTTCTCCTTGTCGCCCAGTGAAGCGGGGATAGTATAACGACTGATTATCCTAGAGGTTTCCATCAGGGTAGCAGAGAAAACAAAATAATAATGATACTAGTGGCTTCCCTACTTGGCGCCCAGTGTAGCAGGGATAGTATTACAACTAATGATAGTAGTGGCTTCCATCAGGGTAGCAGAAAAAACATAAAGACTAATGATAGAAGTAGCTTCCTTCCTTGGCGCTCAGGCTTGCAGGGATAGTATTATGACTAATGATACAAGTGGCTTCCCTTCTTGTTAAGCAGGGAAGCTGTTATAGTATTATGGATAATGTTACTAGTGGCTTCCCTTCTTGTCAATCAGGGAAGCTGTTACGACTGATAATACTAGTGGCTCGGCGGTCAGGATAGCCGGGATAGAATTACGACTGAAAATTATAGTGGCTTCCCTCATGAGCTCAGGGTAGCGGGGATAACATACCGACTAATGATACTAGTGGCTTCCATCCTTTGCGCTTAGGGTAGCTGGGATAGTATTATGACTGATGATATAAGTGTCTTCCCTCTTTGCGCTCAATTAGCAGGAATATTATTACGACTATTGTTTCTTGTGTCTTCCTTTATTGGCACTCAGGGTAACGGATATGGTATTACGACAGGTATTACTAATAGCTTCCCTCCTTGCACTCAGGGTAGCTCCGATAAAATTACGACACTTGATCCAAGTGGCTTCCCTCCTTGTCGTTCAGCGTAGCGGGTTTAGTATTACGACTAATGGTCGCTTCTCTCCTTGACGCCAAAGTAGCGAGGATATTTATACGATTAATTCTACTAGTATAATACTATTCCTTGGCGCTTAGGGTAGCGGGTATAGTATTACGAATGATGATACAAGTGGCCTATTCCTTGGCACCCATGGTAGATAGGATAGTATTACGACTGGTGATACTTGTGGCTTTTCCCTCTTTGACGCTAAGGGTAAAGAGGATAGTATTACGACTAATGATTCCCTCCTTTGCTCTCAGAGTAGCGGGTATAGTACAACAACTGATGCTACTAGTGGCTTAACTCCTTGGCGCTCAGTGTAGCGGGGATAATAGTACGACTGGTGGTACTATTGGCGTCCCTCCTTGGCTCTCAGGGTATCGGGGTTAGTATAACGACTTATGCTACTAGTAGCTTCCCTCTTAGTCGCTCATGGCAGAGGGGAGAGTATTAAGACTGATTATATAAGTGGTTTCCCTCATTGGCGCCCAGCGTAGCGGGGTAAGTATTACTACTGATGATGCTAGTGGCTTTCCTACTATAGAGAAGATAGTATAACGATTAATGATACAAGTGGTTTTCCTACTTGGCGCTCAGTGTAGTGAGGATAGTATTACGACTAACGATACCAGTGGCTTCCCTACTTGACGCTAAGTGTAGTGGTGATATTAGTACGACTGATGGAACGACTGTCTTCCCTCTTTGGCGCTCAGGGTTTCGGGGCTAGTATAACGACTGATGCTACTAGAGGTTTCCCTCTTTGTTGCTCATGGTAGAGGGGAGAGTATTACGACTGATGATAAAAGTGGTTTCCCTCATTGGCGCTCAGCGTAGTGTGGATAGTATTACTACTAATGATACTAGTGGCTTCCCTCCTTGGCGCTCGGCGTAGCGGGTTAAGTATTACGACTGATGATACAAGTGATTTCCATCCTTGGCGCTCAGCGTAGCGTGGATAGTATTACTACTGATGATACTAGTGGCTTCCCTACTTGGCGCTCAGCGTAGCGGGGATAGTATTACGACTAATGATACTAATAGCTCCCCTACTTGGCGCTCAGTAGTACGACTGATGGTACTACTGGTGTCCCTACTTGGTGCTCAGGGTATCGTGGTTAGTATAACGACTTATGCTACTAGAGGCTTCCCTTTTTGTCGCTCATGGCAGCGGGGAGAGTATTACGACAGATTATACAAGTGGTTTCCCTCATTGGCGCTCAGCGTAGCGGGGTAAGTATTACTACTGATGATGTTTGTGGCTTCCCTACTATAGAAAGGATAGTATTACGACTAATGATTCCTTCCTTTGCGCTAAGTGTAGCGGGAATAGTACAACAACTGATGGTACTACTGGCGTCCCTCCTTGGCGCTCAGAGTATCGGGGTTAGTACAACAACTGATGCTACTAGTGGCTTAACTCCTTGGCGCTCAGTGTAGCGAGAATAATAGTACGACTGGTGGTACTATTGGCGTCCCTCCTTGGCGCTTAGAGTATCGGGGTTAGAATAACGACTTATGCTACTAGTAGCTTCCCTCTTAGTCGCTCAGTGTAGTGGGATAGTATAACTACTGATGATATTAGTGGCTCCCCTGTTTGACGCACAGAGTAGCGGGGATAGTATTACGACTAATAATACTAGTGGCTTCCCTCCTTGGCTCTCAGAGTAGTGGGGATAGTATTACGACTAATGATACTCGTGGCTTCTCCACTTGGCGCTCAGTGTAGTGGGGATAGTATTATGACTAATGATACTAGTGGCTTCTCCACTTGGCGCTCAGTGTAGTGGGGATAGTATTATGACTAATGATACTAGTGGCTTCCCTACTTGGCGCTCATTGTAGTGGGGATAGTATTACGACTAATGATACTAGTGGCTTCTCCACTAGGCGCTCAGTGTAGTGGGTATAGTATTGCGAATGATGATACTAGTGGCTTCTCCATTTGGCGCTCAGTGTAGTGGGGATAGTATTACGACTAATTATACTAGTAGCTTCCCTACTTGGCGCTCAGTGTAGTGGGGATAGTATTACGACTAATGATACTAGTGGCTTCACTCCTTGGCGCCCAGTGTAGTGGGGATAGTATTACGACTAATGATACTAGTGGCTTCTCCACTTGGCGCTCAGTGTAATGGGGTTAGTATTACGACTAATGATACTAGTGGCATCCCTACTTGGCGCTCAGTGTAGTGGGGATAGTATTACGACTAATGATACTAGTGGCTTCCTACTTGGCGCTCAGTGTAGTGGGGATAGTATTACGACTAATGATACTAGTGGCTTCTCCACTAGGCGCTCAGTCTAGTGGGTATAGTATTGCGACTGATGATACTAGTGGCTTCTCCATTTGGCGCTCAGTGTAGTGGGGATAGGATTATACTAGTAGCTTTCCTACTTGGCGCTCAGTGTAGTGGGGATAGTATTACGACTAATGATACTAGTGGCTTCACTCCTTGGCGCCCAGTGTAGTGGGGATAGTATTACGACTAATGATACTAGTGGCTTCTCCACTTGGCGCTCAGTGTAATGGGGATAGTATTACGACTAATGATACTAGTCGCTTCCTACTTGGCGCTCAGTGTAGTGGGGATAGTATTACGACTAATGATACTAGTGGCTTCACTCCTTGGCGCCCAGTGTAGTGGGGATATTATTACGACTAATGATACTAGTGGCTTCCCTACTTGGCGCTCAGTATAGTGGGGATAGTATTACGACTAATGATACTAGTGGCTTCAATTCTTGGCGCCCAGTGTAGTGTGGATAGTATAACGACTAATGATACTAGTGGCTTCCCTACTTGGCGCTCAATGTAGTGGGGATAGTATTACGACTAATGATACTAATGGCTTCACTCCTTGGCGCCCAGTGTAGTGGGGATAGTATTACGACTAATGATACTAGTGGCGTCCCTACTTGGCGCTCAGTGTAGTGGGGATAGTATTACGACTAATGATACTAGTGGCTTCACTCCTTTGCTCAGTGTAGTGGGGATAGTATTACGGCTAATGGTACTAATGGCTTCCCTACTTGGCGCTCATTGTAGTGGGGATAGTATTACGACTAATGATACTAGTGGCTTCTCTACTTGGCGCTCAGTGTCGTGGGAATAGTATTACGACTAATGATACTAGTGGCATCCCTACTTGGCGCTCAGTGTAGTGGGGATAGTATTACGACTAATGATACTAGTGGCTTCCTACTTGGCGCTCAGTGTAGTGGGGATAGTATTACGACTAATGATTCAAGTGGCTTCCGTCCTTGGTGCCCAGAGTAGCGGGGATAGTATTACGACTAATGATACTAGTGCCTTCCTACTTGGCGCTCAGTGTAGTGGTGATAGTATTACGACTAATGATACTAGTGGCTTCACTCCTTGGCGCTTAGTGTAGTGGTGATAGTACTACGACTAATGATACTAGTGGCTTCCTACTTGGTGCCCAGTGTAGTGGTGTTAGTATTACGACTAATGATTCAAGTGGCTACCCTCATTGGCGCTCAGGGTTTCGGGGCTAGTATAGCGACTGATGCCTCTAGAGGCTTCCCTCTGTGTTGCTCATGGCAGAGGGGAATGTTTTACGACTGATGATACACGTTTCTCTTGTTGGCGCTCGGCGTAGCGGGGTAACTATAACTAATGATGATACTAGTGGCTTCCCTACTTAGAGCTCAGTGTAGTCGGGATAGTATAACTAATGATGATACTAGTGGCTTCCCTACCTGGCGCTCAGCGTAGTTGGGATCGTATAACTACTGATTATACTAGTGGCTTCCCTACCTGGCGTTCAGCGTAGTTGGGATCGTACAACTACTGATGATACTAGTGGCTTCCCTACCTGGCGCTCAGCGTAGTGGGGATTGTATAACTACTGATGATACTAGTGGCTTCCCTACCTGGCGCTCAGCGTAGTGGGGATCGTATAACTACTGATGATACTACTGGCTTCCCTACCTGGCGCTCAGTGTTGTTGGGATCGTATAACTACTGATGATACTAGTGGCTTCCCTACCTGGCGCTCAGCGTAGTGGGGATCGTATAACTACTGATAATACTAGTGGCTTCCCTACATGGCGCTCAGCGTAGTGGGGATCGATCGTATAACTACTGATGATACTAATGGCTTCCCTACCTGGCGCTCAGCGTAGTTGGGATCGTATAACTACTGATGATACTAGTGGCTTCTCTGCGTGACGCCCATATTAGCGGAATAGTATTACGACTAATGATACTTTGGCTTCACTCCTTGTCGCCCAAGGTAGAGGGGATAGTATTACGACTAATGATTCAAGTGGCTTCCCTCATTGGCGATCAGGGTAGCGGGGATAGTATTACGACTAAGTATACTATTGGCTTCCCTCCTTGGCTCTAAAAGTAGATGGGATAGTATTACGACTAATGATACTAGTGGCTTCCCTACTTTGCGCTCACTGAAGTGGGGATAGTATTACGAATAATGATTTTGTTCGACTTCACCCCTTGTCGCCTAAGGTAGAGGGGATAGTAATACGACTAATGATTCAAGTGGCTTTCCTCGTTGATATCGATAACAGTGGCTTCCCTTCTTGGCGATCAGGGTAGTGGGGATAGTATTACGATTAATGGTACAAGTGACTTCCCTCCTTGTCTCTCAGGATAGAGGGGAAAGTGTTACGACTAATGATATAAGTGGCTCTCTTCCTTGGCGCTCAGCGTAGCGGGGGTAGTATTAGTGCTGATACTAGTGACTTCGCTCTTTGGAGCTCAGGGTAGCGGAGATAGTGTTACGACTAATGTTATCATTGGGGTCCCTTTTTGGAGCTCATGGAAGCTGGGTTAGAATTACGACTGATGATAACAGTAGCTTCCCTCCTTGGCGCTCGTGGAAGAAGGGGTAGTTTTACGACTAATGATACCAGTTGCTTCCCTCCGTGGCTCTTACGGAAGTGGGAATAGTATTACGACTATCTATACAAGTTGTTTCCCTCCTTGGCGTTCCAGATAGCGGGATAAAATTACGACTAAATATACTAGTGGTTTCCCTCCTTGGCGCTCATATTAGAGGGGATAGTATTACGATTGATGATACTTTGGCTTCCCTACTTGTTGCTCAGGATAGATGGGATAGTTTTACGACTCATGATACGTGTGGCTTCATCCCTGAGCGCCCGGGGATAGTATTACGACTGACGATAGTAGTGGGTCCCCTTCTTGGCGCTCAAAGTAGAGGGGATAGTATTACGACTGATGATACGCTGGCTTCTCTCTTTGTCGCGCAGGATAGAGTGAATAGTATTACGACTAATGATACGTGTGGCTTAACTCCTTGGTGTCCAAGGTGGCGGGGATAATAGTACGACTGACGATAGTAGTGGGTCCCCTCCATGGCGCTAAGGGTAGCGGATATAGTATCTCGACTAATGATACTTGCTTCCCTCCTTGGAGCTCAGGGGTGCGGGGATAGTATTACGACTGATGATGCAAGTGGCTTCCCTTCATGGCGCTAAGGGTAGCGGGTATGGTATTACGACTAAAACATGATACTAGTGGGTTCCCGCCTTAGAGCTCAGGGTAGCATGTATAGTATTACGACTGATGATACTAGTGACTGTCTTCATTGGCGCTCAGGGTAGCGACTAAGTATACTAGTTCATTACCTCCTTGGCTCTCAGGCTAGAGGGTATATTATTATTAATGTTATTATTACAACTGATAAGAGATGGTATTACGACTAATGATGCACCTGGTTTCCCTCCTTGTATCTCGTGGTAGCGGGGAAAGTGCTACGACTAATGTTATTAGTGACTTTCTTCCTTGGCGCTCAGGGCAGTGGGAATATTATTACTACTGAAGATACTAGTGACTCACCTCTTTGGAGCTCAGAGTAGCTGGGTTAGAATTACGACAGATGATACTGGTGGATCCCTCCTTGACGCTCGGATTAGAGGGAATACTATTACGTCTAATAGTACAAGTGGCTTCCCTCATTGGTGGTCGAGGTAGCGGGATATAATTACCACTGGTGATACTAGTAGCTTCCCTCCTTGGTGCTCAACGTAGTGGGGATAGTATTACGACTAATGCTACGTTTGGCTTCCCTGCTTGGTGCTCAGGGAAGTGGGAATATAGTTACGACTACTGATACTAGTGGCTTCTCTCCTTGGCGTTCAGTGTAGAGGAGATATTATTACGAATAATACTACTAGTGGCTTCCCTCCTTGGCACTCAGGGTAGCGGGTATATTATTACGAGTAATGCTACTAGTGGGTGCCCTTATTGGCACTCAGGGTAGAAGGGATAGTATTACGACTAATGCTACTAGTGGCTTCCCTCATTGGCACTCAGGGTAGCGGGTATATTATTACGAGTAATGATACTAGTGGGTGCCCTTATTGGCGTTCAGTGTAGAAGGGATAGTATTACGACTAATGCTACTAGTGGCTTCCCTCCTTGGCACTCAGGGTAGCGGGTATATTATTACGAGTAATGATACTAGTGGGTGCCCTCATTGGCGCTCAAAGTAGAGGGGGTAGTATTACGACCGACGATAGTAGTAAGTTCACTCCTTGGTGCCCAGGAAAGCGGGGATAGTATTACGATGGACGATAATAGTGTGTTTGTTCCCTTCTTGGCACTCAGGGTAGCGGATATAGTATTTCGACTAATGATACTAGTTGCTTCCTTCCTTAACGCTCAGGGGTGCGGGGGTAGTATTTCGACTAATTAGTGTGTGGCTTCCCTTCTTGGCGCTAAGGAAAGCGGTGATAGTATTACGACTTATTATACTAGGGGCTTCCCTCTTTGGCGTTCAGGGTATCGGCTATATTATTAAGACTTATTATACTAGTGGCTTCCCTCCGTGTTACTCAGGGTATTGGGGATAGTATTACCACTGACTATACTATTGGCTTCCCTCATTGGCAATCAAGGTATCGGGGATAGTAATACCACTTACGATACTAATGGCTTCCCTCATTGGCACTAAGGGTATCGGGGATATTATTACCACTGACGATACTAGTGGCTTCCCTGATTGGCACACAGGGTATCGGGGATATTATTACCACTGACGATACTAGTGGCTTCCCTGATTGGCACACAGGGTATCGGGGATAGTATTACCACTGACGATACTAGTGGCTTTCCTGATTGGCACTCAGGGTATCGGGGATAGTATTGCCAGTGACGATACTATTGGCTTCCCTGAGTGTCACTCAGGGTATCGGGGATAGTATTACCACTGACGATACTAGTGGCTTCCCTGATTGGCACTCAGGGTATCGGGGATAGTATTACCACTGACGATACTAGTGGCTTCCCTGATTGGCACTAAGGGTATCGGGGATAGTATTACCACTGACGATACTAGTGGCTTCCCTCATATTGGCACTCAGGGTATCGGGGATAATATTATGACTGACGCGCTGGTTTCAGGATAAACTTACCGGCATTTTTTCCCCATGACACGAACATATTGTGACTAAAATAATGTTGAAAGTTGAAAGCAGCATAAAATACCATCAAAGTTAGATTGCTCCAGAAACCTCTTTTAAGAATGGTTGGCTGGCGAATAAGGAAGATCCTGGTCAGATATTTCCGATGTCGTAACGTCAAGATTATTTGAATTCTTTTGACGGCTCAAACCTGTTTAAATATAAGCTTATGCTTTAGTCAAGCAAAATAAACAAAACATGTTTAGATTTGGTTTAGCACTTTTCCACATAAACCAAATATGCAGCAGACGAATAATAAAATCGTCAATCATCAAATAAAATTACAGCTTTTGACTAAGACTAGGTTTGTTAGGACAATCTGAATACACCCCTGTCTTTATCCGACTCGGATTACGTGAAGGAAGGTATTGGACTTCCATATCGGCATATGAGATGACCCATACCACCATGTTTTCAATAAGAACACGAATACCTCGACAACCATGGATAACATCTCTGTTTTGTTGTGCTCGATATAGATAAAACATGGTTTAGCTTAACATTGTTAACTTTAACCCTTTCCCACTTGTAGACGCATCTGCAGCAGACAACGTTTTTAAAACATTGTGACAAAAGAAGAAATTGCTCAAAACGAGCAATTTCTCATTTTGCCACAATGTTTTCCACTCTTTTTAGTAATTCAATTCTCTTTTATGGAGATTTTTCACGTTTTTGTATAAAGGTTTTCAAAGTGGTCTGCTGCAGATGTGTTGTATGTGGGAAAGGGTTTACCCTTTCCCTCATATAGACGCTTTCTGACGCCTATGCAGCAGACGGCTTTTTGAAAACATAGTGACAAAAGAAGAAATTGCACAAAACGTGCAATTTCTCCTTTTGCCACAATGTTTTTCACTTTTAGTCATAGGTTATCCATTCAATTATGGAGATTTTCTATTTTTTGCCAAAATATGTTCAAAGTGGTCTGCTGCAGAATTGTCGTATGAGGGAAAGGGTTTACCCTTTCCCAAGAAATCAGCAGCAGACAAGTTAGACAATCAAATAGGTAAACATATGAAAACAATCGAAACATGAAAATATAATTATTGAATAATGCCGGAAACATTGTGGCAAAAGGAAGAGTTGCTCGTAATGAGCAATTTTTCCTTTTGCCACGAAGTGTTCGAAAGTCATCTTCTGTAGATGCGTTTATATGTGGCAAACGTTTAATCTTAACATGCCACTGTTTGTATTCAACTTCAACAATGAATTTGAAAAGTGTGCTTTATGACATTACTTTATCATGACTATGTATATTTTTCAGTTTAGATTCTAAAGAAATGGTTAGAAAACTCGTAAAAGTAAACAATTGAATTTGGACTTATAATGCCTCATTTTACAAGATCTCACTGGGCGATAATGAATTGTGGAAGAGAATAGATGACCCTTTCTTCAAGATTGCAATGTTCATATATAGTCAAGGCAGCAAATATGCTGTGTTCACATTGGAATAATTAGTAATTGCATCTATTCCAACAACTACGTGATCGGTTTTTTCAAACTGAAATATCTTAACCCTTTCCCTCATACGACAATTATGCAGCAGACGCCTTTGAACATATTTTCGCAAAAAGTAGAAAATCTCTATAATGGAATGGATAACCAATAACTAAAAATGGAAAACATAGTGGCGAAAGGAGAAATTGCTTGTTTTGAAAAAAAAGCCGTCTGCTGCAGAGGCGTCAGAATGCGTCTATATGAGGGAGAGCGTTAAGCCTATTGATGACTTAATTTTGTTCTTCAATATCGGATCTCAA
This sequence comes from Serripes groenlandicus, assembly GCA_031761405.1. Taxonomy (NCBI): domain Eukaryota; kingdom Metazoa; phylum Mollusca; class Bivalvia; order Cardiida; family Cardiidae; genus Serripes; species Serripes groenlandicus. The sequence continues at coordinate 16,812,333 of JASEVX010000014.1, forward strand.
TTTTCGTCTGAACGTTCATTGAATCCAGCGCCCTAGATAAGGGAAGTTTTGCATGTTCTTAAATTCTTATTTGACCCCTCAGCCCTATTTTGTGGGTACTCAAAAGTATCGTCTCCTTAAGACGATTATTTTGAGTAGGCTACCTACATCATAGGGTCTTGTTTTACAATAAAAAAAGAGATACTGTGGGGCAAAAGAGCTGTATACTCATCCTTATCTAGGCCTCTGTAAGAAACAATCGGGACAAATATAATCTTGCTTTTGTTGTGTTTGACAAAATGGATAGCAATCTCAAGTGCAGCTAGATTTGTGAGTGATAGATTAGAAACAAACAAGTTCGTTTTGTTGACAAATGTTCTGTACTTGAATACAGATACGTATCTTACTCTCCAACAACACTTCCCCCATAGGACCGTATTTTTACCATTGGTCTAAAATGGCGATGGATCGTCTGCTTTGGATAACATCTAGGGACGAAGATGTAAGGTATGGACTGTAGGAATTTACGTTTCGAAAACGTTTAGGGAAAAGGGAAAAACGAAAAAATGCTCGATCTAGTAATTATTTTCCACACTTTCCCACTTGCGGACGCAATTAGATACATCTGCAGCAGACGACATTTGAAAACATGTTTTCAACTCAAGTCAATAATTATACACGAGCCGTCCCGCGAGAAAACCATCATTATGGTCTCTGCTTAATGTATCGACCCAGATCAGCCTGCCCAGTTCGCGCAGGTTAATCCGGGCCGACATATTCCGTCTCAGGGGGGATAGAGGTATATAGAAGGGATTGCTGTAGGAGTGTCCCTAGCAAGAGTGTTCCTTGTCGTTCTGTTCGTTGGTTGGTGTTATACCAAAAGGTAAAATAAAACCACTAAAACGAATTAATTTGTGAATCAATGTTTTTTATCTACATTTCCTTATTGAATCAATGTTGTTATCTACATTTTCTTATTGAATCAATATATTTATCTACATTTTCTTACTGAATCAATGTTTTTATTTACATTTCCTTATTGAATCAATGTATTTATCTACATTTCCTTATTGAATCAATGTATTTATCTACATTTCCTTATTGAATCAATGTATTTATCTTCATTTTCTTATTGAATCAATGTATTTATCTATATTTCCTTATCGAATAATGTATTTATCTACATTTCCTTATTGAATCAATGTATTTATCTTCATTTTCTTATTGAATCAATGTATTTATCTATATTTCCTTATCGAATAATGTATTTATCTACATTTCCTTATCGAATAATGTATTAATCTATATTTCCTTATTGAATCAATGTATTTATCTATATTTCCTTATCGAATCAATGTATTTATCTACATTTCCTTATTGAATCAATGTATTTATCTATATTTCCTTATCGAATCAATGTATTTATCTACATTTCCTTATCGAATCAATGTATTTATCTACATTTCCTTATCGAATCAATGTATTTATCTGTATTTCCTTATCGAATCAATGTATTTATCTATATTTCCTTATTGAATCACTATATTTATCTACATTTCCTTATTGAATCAATGTATTTATCTACATTTCCTTATTGAATCAATGTATTTTAATCTACATTTTCTTATGGAATCAATGTATTTATCTACATTTCCTTATCGAATCAATGTATTTATCTACATTTCCTTATCGAATCAATGTATTTATCTACATTTCCTTATTGAATCAATATATTTATCTATATTTCCTTATCGAATAATGTATTTATCTACATTTCCTTATTGAATCAATGTATTTATCTACATTTCCTTATCGAATCAATGTATTTATCTATATTTCCATATTGAATCAATGTTGTTATCTACATTTTCTTATTGAATCAATATATTTATCTACATTTTCTTACTGAATCAATGTTTTTATCTACATTTCCTTATTGAATCAATGTATTTATCTACATTTCCTTATCGAATCAATGTATTTATCTACATTTCCTTATTGAATCAATGTATTTACTATATTTCCTTATTGAATCAATGTATTTATCTACATTTCCTTATCGAATCAATGTTTTTATCTACATTTCCTTATCAAATAATGTATTTATCTACATTTCCTTATCGAATAATGTATTTATCTACATTTCCTTATCGAATCAATGTTTTTATCTACATTTCCTTATCGAATAATGTATTTATCTACATTTCCTTATCGAATAATGTATTTATCTACATTTCCTTATCGAATCAATGTTTTTATCTACATTTCCTTATCGAATAATGTATTTATCTACATTTCCTTATCAAATAATGTATTTATCTACATTTCCTTATCAAATAATGTATTTATCTACATTTCCTTATCGAATCAATGTTTTTATCTATATTTTCTTATTGAATCAATGTTCTTATCTACATTTCCTTATTGAATCAATGTATTTATCTATATTTCCTTATCGAATCAATGTTTTTATCTTCATTTTCTTATTGAATCAATGTTCTTATCTACATTTTATTATTGAATCAATGTATTTATCTATATATTCTTATTGAATCAATGTATTTTATCTACATTTCCTTATTGAATCAATGTATTTTATCTACATTTCCTTATTGAATCATTACATCTTTCTTATTGTGATATGTTTCGTGAACTCATCTATATGTGCCAGAAATCTACACAAAGCAAACTAATAGAAATAATAGAAACATAATCCACTTACAAAGGAGACGAAGATAAATAATACAAAAGCATGTAAGTCCTACAGCAATCCCTTCTATACACGTCTGTTTTTCGTCTGCTTCGAGGCAGAGACCACAATGTTGGTTTTCTGGCGGGATGGCTCACATACTTTCATCTTTAGAGATATTCTAGTTTGTCTGTGCCATCACGCGCCGTCTGACCATGCTCTATACTGTTGGCTGCTCAACTAAACATTTTATCATGATATTCGATCGTAGAGTCTTCCAAATGCAAAGCTGGATAAGTCCATTTTACTGAAAAATTCCGCATTGAAAGGGTTTTTGTTTCAGCAAAACGTGATACATATACTTCTATGTTACCCACTCCGTGATACAGTGGTTAGATCGTCGACTGTGGGATCAGGAGACCAGGGTTCGATCCCTTCTGAAGAAGACGACTTTGAACATATTTAACAAAAAAAATAGAGAATATCTCTTTGATTGAATGGATAACCTATGATTAAAAGTGGAAAACATTGTGGCAAAAGGAGAAATCGTTTTGAGCAATTTCTTCTTTTGTCACTATGTTTTCAAAAAGCCGTATGCTGCAGAGGCGTCAGAAAGCGTCTATATGAGGGAAAGGGTTAAACACTTTTTAAATTGTACTTATCTCTTCCACCATGGCTCCTAGGGTTCTGGGAATAGCACTATGAACGATGTTCCTGTTTAAGGTTACATATACAGATTGTTCTTGTAAAGTACCCGTGAAATAACGGGATATAACTGTAACAATGTTGAACGTGAGACCAAACATCACTGAAGCCAACGCTTCTATATTATCCAATGTGTATCTTATGTTCTATCCTATATATAGCCGTCTCTGTGGAGTAGTGGTTAGAGAGACACATTTAGGAACTGGAGACAAGAGTCATACCAAAGGCTTTACAATGGCAGTAATGGCTTCCCTTACTGGCTCTCAGTGTTGCCGGGTGGATAACATTACGAATGTACTGGTAGTCTGCGAGGAAACGGTGTGATGCAACTAAATTACTGTTGAAAACGACGTAAAATACCATCAACACTTTCAGCGCCAATGGAAATATTGAGGTTTGTGAAAACTTACACAGTCGTAGCAAGCTGTCTCACCTGAAATGAGCATGTTTCTCCTTTTAAGTATCAAAATATTCCAAAACTCATATCACATGAACAATGGAGTCGACCGATGTTTAACATGGAACAGTCTACTTTAGGAAACACGAACCATATAGACTGCGAGAACACGGAAGAGTTTACTATCAGGTAAAGGAGATGTAGGAGTGGCGACTGAATTTATATATATATATGTAAATATTTACTGATAGCCAATGGAGGGAGTCATTGATAAGTACGGGTAAAATCACAGTGGGTGATATCTCCTTTAGATGAGGAAGTACATCTTATTTCGTAAATTCTATGTTTATCTACATCTACTTTTGGTATAATCAAACATGTGTTACGGATTCATTTAAGTGGCTGTTTGGAATATGGTATTATTAATGTATCCATTATCCAAAAATATTCAAATGTGTTGGAGAAAATGCTTTAAAGAACTTATTAACTCTTTCACACGTGTAGACGCATTTTGACGCATCTGCAGCAGACGACTTTTGAAAACATTGTAGCAAAAGAAGAAATTGCTCAAAACGAGCAATTTCTCCTTTTGCCACAATGTTTTCAACTCTATTTAAAAATAAAACTCTCATTTATTCAGATTTTTCATGGTTCTGTCAATAAGTTTTGAAAGTCGTCTGTCGCAGAATTGTTGTATGTGGGAAAGAACTTATTAACAATAATAAATAAACAAACCTCGTCTGTCGGTCAGAGATCTAACTTACTCTACATATAAAGGTAAATAGGATTAAAACTAATGGGGCGACAGTCCTGTATTTTATCAAAGGATGCGTTTAGGACTAAAAACACAAGTAATCGGTGAGGTGCACAGTCTTTACTATACATTTATACACAGATGCATTTAGACCCAAATTATTAGACGCGGTTAAAATATATATGAAACGTTCCGCGTGAAAAACAACATTACGGCCTGTGCAGGCTAATCCGGGCCGACACATTCCATCTCAGGTGGATAGAGGTAAAGAGTAATTATTCCTGAAACAAAAAATCGTAAGGAGGCAAAAAAGTGTCTGTCCAGGTTAGCCTGCGCGGCTTGCTTAGGCTGATCCGGGTCGATACTTTACGCAGAGTCCACAATGTTGCTTTTCTGCGGCGATAGACATCTGCGTAATATATCGACCAGATCAGCCTGCGCTGTCCGCGCAGACTGATCCGGCCGATACATTCCGTCTAAGGGGTAGATAGAGTAGTGATTCCTGAAACAGAAAATCCACAGTAGGCGAAAAGTGTGTATCCGGGTAAGCCTGCGCGGCATGCTTAGGCCGATCCGGGTCGATACTTTACGCAGAGTCCACACTGTTGGAACGGCTCATATCTAAGCGATAGACATCTGCGTAATGTATCGACCAGATCAGCCTGCGCTGTCCGCGCAGACTGATCCGGCCGACACATTCCGTCTAAGGGGGGATAGATGTATAGAGTAGTTATTCCTGAAACAGAAAATCCACAGAAAGCGAAAAGTGTCTGTCCGAGTAAGCCTGCGCGGCATGCTTAGGCTGATCCGGGTCGATACTTTACGCAGAGTCCACACTGTTGGAACGGCTCATATACAAGTCAATAGTTCATTGATACACTCTGGGTGTTTAGCACCAGTACGTGCATCACTGTCATTTAACCAAACATTTAAAACACGCGATTTTGTTGGCAAGTTGCTATGGGACACAGAAAACATATCAATAGATTTTACGTGAAATGCAAATATAAACCTTTCTTCGTCGGTAACACAATTAAGTTAGCAAACAAACCAGACGTGTTTTATGACACTTGAAATTTAAATGAGAGTGATTTAAAAATAATTTGTAAAAATCCAGGGATTGTGATGTTGAAACTCAACTCGGTCAACATTCTTTCCGACGTTTAAAAAACCCCAAAATGCGACACGCTCCATTCCTCTTCCACCAATAGTTAAAACAATGGAAAAGCAGACGTTTATTTGGGAAATGTGTCGTGTGGAGTACTGGTGTGAGAAACCAGGGAACTTATAGGTTGATAAAATCACCGTTGTGATTTGAATATTTATTGAAAACGGCGTTAAACGTTATCAATCAATGAATCGATCAATCAATTAACCAATCAATCTTACATTCAGTAGTATATATAGTGTGTAGATATTGACGTAGAGGCAATGTTTTATTACATTTCCAAAGCAAGCGAGAAAGGGTTCAACATGATATTACCTTACTACTGACGATCGACTGTTAGTGTGTGAGATATATTCGGTCTTAAGCTTCAATGCACATGTTTTGTTTATCCAAAAACAATTTTCTCTTACTTCACACTTACCCGGTCTGAGTCCTGCAATCAGTCTAATTTGATGAAGGAACGGAAACATTGTGATAAAATGATAGAGCAATTTCTCTTATTTATTACTGTTTTCGAAAGTCGTCTGCTTCAAAGGCTTCAAAACTGGCATGTTTTTTGTTTTATTTAACCCTTTCCCACATACAAAAAATACGTAGCAGACAACTTTGAAAACAGCAATATTAAAATATGGAATATCCCTATCAATGTTAGTACAATTAGTGAATAGAGTTGAAAACATAGTCGCAAAAGGTGAAATTCCTCATCATGAGCAATTTCTCATTTTGCCAAAATGTTTTCAAAAGTCGTCTGCTGCGGAGGCGTCAGAAAGTGTCTATATGTGGGAAAGAGTTAAGTTCTTTATTGCGATTATGAAATCGCGACACCTCTCGTGAATACCGGGTAGTAGTGTAGACCGTTCATGGGAAAAAGATACTCATTGGTATTTCAAACAGATGTAGGGCAGATCAGCATGTACATCTGCTTCGTTTGATCAGAATCTACACAAGTGGACAGAAGTTTCTAACATGCTTGTGTAAGTAATGTGTGAACAGTGCATATCTTGATCTGTCAGTGTGGATAGATCCGGATAAATACGGATCACAAAAGTCACCGTGTACATTTCCCCCTGGACGGGCTCATCTTTGCGCTGAGAGAATACGACCCAATTGATAATGATATACAACCCAGTGTTAATAAAATGGGTAAAACATACGTAAATAGCTGTGAAATATCGTCTAAGTGTTTTATGGAACTTGATTACTTTAGGTTGTAGCTTTAACTGACAGAGAGGTTGTTATCATCATTAAGAAAAGGACCGACATTTTATATAGTGATAACGTTTGTTTGGATGTTTATTAATGTATTGCTGTCAAATAGCTAAATTCATCAGTATTCGCGGAATTGAAGTGATTTAAGTAAAATGTCGTGAGTGTGAGTTCGAATTCTCTAAATCTATGTAATGGTACTGGACGCTGGAAATAGGTTCTTTCTCCTGATACGCTGCGCTGTTTTTGATCCCTTTCAGTGGGAATCATAATTAAACATATTTAAAATAAAAAAAACTATAAAAGGACATGTTGTTAGATAAGCAATATGGATGGTTTGACATTAATAATCCGGTAAACCAGTGTTTTGAATCTCCGGCAAAAACTATTGATGTTGCATTCTATCAGACATAGAAAGTAAAATGCGATATAAAAGTAAACACTGGTGAATAGCTGTGATATATAGAAAATAACGTCAGTATTTGTGAATTCAAGATTCATTCGTCTCCAAAAATGAATATCGTGTATTTCGTTATTATTTTGAGTGTTATTCAAACAGTCTGTAGTGATTTAACGGGGAGCTGTCCGTCTAGATATACCATATCGGTAAGTGTACTGTTTGTGTTTACGTCTGTCCATCTACACATACCATATCGGTAAGTGTCCTGTTTGTGTTTACGTCTGTCCGTCTAGATATACCATATCGGTAAGTGTCCTGTTTGTGTTTACGTCTGTCCATCTACACATACCATATCGGTAAGTGTCCTGTTTGCGTTTACGTCTGTCCGTCTAAATATACCATATCGGTAAGTGTCCAGTTTGCGTTTACGTCTGTCCGTCTAAATATACCATATCGGTAAGTGTCCAGTTTGCGTTTACGTCTGTCCGTCTAAATATACTATATCGGTAAGTGTCCAGTTTGCGTTTACGTCTGTCCGTCTAAATATACCATATCGGTAAGTGTCCTGTTTGCGTTTACGTCTGTCCGTCTAAATATACCATATCGGTAAGTGTCCAGTTTGCGTTTACGTCTGTCCGTCTTTATTTGAACCGTATCATGCAAAAAGTCGTCGTCTTGATTCCTATTCAACCTATTCGACCAGTGAAGTATCAGGTGTGCCTTTACATACGCACAGTCGCATCGGATGTTTCACTTTTTGCATACCATATATGTAGCTGCTACCGAAGATCTAGAATTATAGCCTGTTTCAAGACCCTCTTTTATCTAACGCGGCGCATCATTATTACGTATGTATACGGGTAGTTGTAATATTAGACTTTTTACGAAATGAGCGTTGCTCTCAGAGAACCGTCCTTAGCGTAATTATTATATTTGCAGAGGTCTGGATAAGAGGGGGGTGAACAGGACTTTTCCCCACAATATTTCTCTCATTACTCAACCAAATCCTGTGTTTTGAGTACCCACAGCATAGGATTTGAATGTCAAATAAGGAATTTAGAACATGTAAAATGCCCGTTATCTAGAGCTCTGTAGTATTGGTATATAACGATATGTCTGCGTATCGAAGCTATTCGATCTTAATGGACAAAGTTTAGCAGAACTTTTCTGAAACCCTGACCACTGCGACTTCTTGGCGATCAGTGTAGACTCAGACAAATTATGCTCATCTGCCTCTACACTGGTCGATGTTCCCCAGGGGGTTGGTTTTCGTTGAGCAGCACTCGGATAGACATTTCGTTTGCCGACATGAATTGCTATGCCTTACAATGGCAGAAAGTGTAGATATTGGTGTTGCCGTTTACCCAATTATCACTCTATAGTCACAAGCTTAGCAAACCAAACATTTGAAGAAATCAATGAAATATCATAGACCATTTTATAGAGTTGAAAACATCGTGAATAGAGAGAAAATACTGGGTTTTTCTCAAAACTCGTTTTCGTCAGGGAAAACTGAACGATTATATTCTAAAGGGAGAATTTTCTTTTCTTGTAATGTTTGTTTAATTTTGTCCCAAATTGCCACGCCCCCTTTTTCAAGCTTACTTTTGTAATAAATATCAAGTTTATAATAAAGCTTTCTAAAGTCATGACTCATCTACAAAATAAATCTATAATTTACCCTTTACAAGCCCCCCCCCCCCCCCCCCCCCCCCCACCCCCCTCCAAGCCCACGCCCCTAATTCCGTAATACACTTAAAGTTGAGTAGGCGTTCAGGGAACGGTTCCTTTCAGTCTAGGTTAATGAGTGTCAATTCGTGAAATAAAAACAAAGAAGTCACAATTTTATTCCTGTATCAAATATTATTTTTTACTGTACACCCTTTTCCAGGGATGTCTATACCAAGGGTTAACCCTTTCCATGTTATAAAAGCTTTCGGACTCCACTGCATCAGACGACTTTTGAAAACATTATGACAAAGGAGCAATTTCACCTTTTTCCCACAATGTTTTCAGCCCTATGCAATAATTTAACTCATATACGAGAATTTTCATAATTTTGCAAATATGTGGTCAAAATCATCTGCTGCAAATTTGACGTATGTGGGAAAGGGTTAAAGGTAAACACGTTGGTATGTGTTCAGATGAAACCTGTACTTAGATAACGAATAAGTTATGTGCTGGGTTGGTTACCCATATTTAGGGAAGATTTGATTAAGTTAACCCTTTCCCTCATACGACAATTCTGCAGCAGACGACTTTGAACGTATTTTGTCAAACATAGAAAATCTCCATCATTGAATGGATAACCTATGACAAAAAGTGGAAAATATTGTGGCAAAAGGAGAAATTGCACGTTTTGTGCAATTTTGTTCTTTTGTCACTATGTTTTCAAAAAGCCGTCTTCTGCAGAGGCGTCAGAAAGCGTCTATATGAGGGAAAGGGTTAATCTTTCAGGCAGTTGCTTAGCGTCGTCTGCTTTTAAAAAAAACATTGGAGGAAAAATGGAACTTCTTGGAAACAAAAGAATGAAAGAATATTTCTGATTCAATGTTGAAAACATTATGGGGAACGGATAAACTGTTCATAATGAAAAATCTGGCACATTTTCTTTTCACACAATTCTTTAAAAGTCATCTGCTGCAGGGGCGTCACTATTCGTCTGTATCAGGGAAAGCGTTAGCCATTTACAATCACGCTCTGATACGTCTGCTTCCTTTTGAGGTGCTCTTTGTAAATATCCCGAGTTTATGAATTTAGAAATAAATTATGGAGATTGCTACCTGAATCGTAGTGATAAGTTGTACCTTTAAAACGTATATAAACTCTTTATTCGGCTAAGAGAATTGCGGAATATTATAACTTAGAAGAAATGATATAATTGAGCCGAATTATGAGAAAACCAACATTGTGGACTGCGTAAAGTATCGACCCGGATGAGCTTAAGCATGCCGCGCAGGCTTACCCGGACAGACACTTTTCGCCTCCTGTTGAAGGAATCATTAATCTATACATCTATACCCCTGAGAAGGAATGTGTTGGCCCGGATTAGCCTGCGCAGGTTGATCAGGATCGATTACGCAGAGTCCATATTGTTGGTTTTCTCTTAATACGGTTCATATAGTCTAGACATGTTATAACTACACCTTGTCACGTCTTCTGTATGGTATTTTCTGTGTTATCTACAAACAAAATCAATTCTACGTATCAGTGGTATTCATGTACTGTAAGAGTTTAAATAAATAGTAACACAAATTTAAAACAAAAGCATTCCTTCGGTAGTTTTCAAGTACAAGGAATGCGATTTTATAGTTTGACTGCTCGCATCCTAGTACAGGTTCCATCATCAAAAACATAAGACAAATTTGCACACGGATTTTGTGCGTACTTTTAACGAAAGATTTCTACCTTATTTCAAAACGACATGACAATGCAAGCATACCTATGAATAGCTTATTCAATACAATATCCAAATACGTTCATATATGTCCACCTGTATGAATAAATGTATGGAAAAAGCTAATATAAACACAACAATTCTTAACCTTTTTAAATTTCGCTTTCATGATAATGCAATTATGCAATATAATATGTAACGGCGATTTATTGATACTAGATATTAAATCATAGGGCGTTAATTAACATTGTAGACCATCATCAACCTGCGCATTCACGTAGCTTGATCTGAATCGGCACCGTTTACACATTAGGCATCAAAGGTTCCAAAACACTTCTATCCTTTTGGCTCGTAATGCACTGATGTGCATGCATATCTTTCCGAGCGCAAATAATTCAGATTAAGTTGTTATTATTATTATAAGTATTATTATTATTATTATTATTATTATTATTATTATTATTATTACTATTTTTTTATAATATTTTATTATTATCATTATTATTATTATTATTATTGTTGTTATTATTTTATCATTTTTTTTATTTCTATTATCATTAATATTAGTATTATAATTATTATTATTATTGTTGTTATTATCATTATTATTATATTATTATTATCAATTTTATTATCAGTTTTATTATTATCATCATAAATGCCCAAACAATTCCTGGATCACTGCTTCCATGTTTGTTTTTTTTTTTCGTTAGAAGCTTATCATTGGTGAACATTAGAGCAGGTCAGGGTAGGGTTCTGTAGTTGAGTTGAGTTGAGTTGTAATTATTTCCCTCGTTAGCGTTTAGTTGTATACGTACACCAATGATACTAGTCCTGTGAACGATGTGATGTAACTGAAATAACGCTGTGATGTAGCTGAAATACTGTTTTAACCCTTTCCCACATACAACAAATCTGCAGCAGACGACTTTGAAAACATAGTGACAACAATCTGAACAAAATTCTCCATAAAAGATAGCTGAATTGTTAAATAAAGTTGAAAACATTGTGGCCAAAGGAGAAATGATGATGAGCAATTTCTCTTTTGGCGACAATGTTTTCAAACGTCGTCTGCTGCTATTGCGTTAAAGTGCGTCTGCATGTGGGAAAAGGTTAACTCCTGTTAAACCCAAACAATTCAGACAGAAATCGAGTTTTACAATGCAAAACAAGTTCTCGAAATAGAATCGTTTGGGAATTTCCCAATCTTTTTTAACCCTTTCCCTCATATACGACAATTCCGCAGCAGTCGACTTTTAACATATTTTGTCAAAAGATAGAAAATCTCTATAATTGAATGGATAACCTATGACTAAAAGTGGAAAACATGGTGGCAAAAGGAGAAATTACTCGTTTTGAGCAATTTCTTCTTTTGTCACTATGTTTTCAAAAAACTGTCTGCTGCAGAGGCGTCAGAAAGCGTCTATATGAGGGAAAGGGTTAATTTAGATATTATACTTCGCTGCTGTATTACAAATTCGTGCCTATACGAGAAGCGAACAATTGGATCTGATTTTAATGAGATGAGAAAACGTAATATTTCATGTGTATAGGGAACCCATTATTGTCAGAAGTCGTATCTAGATAACCTGGGCAAAAAAAGCTAGATACAAAAGACGTAACTTAGTTATAACTGTTTCCCGCATATAAACTCATTTTGAAACCTCTATTTAATCGTTATCGGAAAATGAGATTTTTTTTTGATTTTTTTATGAGCAACTGCTTATTTTTGCCATTCTTTTTTCTTTATAACTCGTTAATGCACTTTCTAAATTATAATGCTTATCACCATTAAGGGTGATATAATAAACTCTTCAAGGTATGTAATGTTGTCTCCACTCTTTCAGGGCGAGTCGTCAAACAAGATTATCGTGCAAGTCACTCGGGACCATAAATGTAAGTCATCCATTGTTCATTTAATTTTCTTTCCATTTCCCCTATTCCGATGAAAACGAAGCAATTGGAAACAACTTTTAAAGGTCTTGAAAAGCCAACGATACATTCGAATCGTGCTTGATGTAAACCAATCATTTGCTATGATTTAAATGAGCGGTGTACCAGGAAAACTTAAAAACTCTAGACAATTCAATACGATTAACCTCAATCGTCACCTCAATACATCCGTGAATACGATCGCAGGATTGTTAGAGAGAGATTGTTGGAATGGCGTGCTACGCCGCGTTCAGCAGTCTTTCAGTTTTACTGGTCCATCTATGCTGACACCAGCGAGTCAGTGGTTATACTAACCCCACAGGAGGCAAACAATTTCTATCTGTTTACATGTAAGGTATGACCCGACCGTTGATCGAATCTCTTTATCTGTTGACAATCCATCAATACATTTAGTAAGTCACGCCAATTGTTTAATTCCTTATATTTTCATGTAGCCTGTAGCAAATCACGCCAATTGTTTAATTCCTTATATTTTCATGTAGCCTGTAGCAAATCACGCCAATTGTTTAATTCCTTATATTTTCATGTAGCCTGTGGCAAATCACGCCAATTGTTTAATTCCTTATATTTTCATGTAGCCTGTAGCAAGTCACGCCAATTGTTTAATTCCTTATATTTTCATGTAGCCTGTAGCAAATCACGCCAATTGTTTAATACCTTATATTTTCATGTAGCCTGTAGCAAGTAACGCCAATTGTTTAATACCTTATATTTTCATGTAGCCTGTATCAAGTCACGCCAATTGTTTAATTCCTTATATTTTCATGTAGCCTGTAGCATGTTATCGAAGGATGAGTCTGGTGCTATAAAAACAGTCGATGACCTTAAACCAACCTTAATAGTACCTTACTTAAGAGACGGAGAGTATTATTTGAATATGACATGGCTGGCAAAGAAGAATCGAGGTAAGACTAGTTCTCTAGTATTCGTTGTGTTTATGTAGTAGTAGATACCAAATAAGTCTTCGACTTTTAAGCATTTTGCGTTTAAAAAGTCCATAAAGTTGTGTTTTCCCTCTGTGTGACGTTGTTAGTGATTCCGATGAGGTTCTCATCGTTGGATAAACTCTCCTTATATTATTTTACAATATTGTGCTCTCCAAACTGTTCATTCGGTTAAAACTATTTACAGTCTAGGCACATATCACTTGGTTAAAATTGTACTATTTGTTCAAATTTGTTATTCGTGCATCCAAATAATAATAATATTAATAATTATTATTATTTGTTATTCATGCATCCAAATAATAATAATAATTATTCAATATAAAAGTTTCTCATGCCGGATGAGAGTTGATTAATGTGCCGTCAGTGAACATTGACTGTGTATACATAGACATATGATATCGCGGCGTTTCTTGGGTTAGTTACCGGAACTACTGGTAAATTTATCAACACAACAGCTAGTCAGTCGTAATGCTAACTTCACACTCCTCAACGCAAAGGAGGGAAAGCCATTTGGTCCTTCTTATTTTTAGAAGTCTTCGGTATGATCCGGCCTCAGGGTTGCTGTTTGTCTTTTGTTTTGTGGTGTTTTACGCCGCTTTTAACAGTTTTTCAGTTATATCACGGCGTTTCCTGGTTAAATTACCAGTACTACTGGTCCATTTATCCTGACACCAGTCAGTCAGTCGTAATGCTAAAACCCCACAACCCTGAGCGCCAAGGAGGTCAACCATTACTACCATATTCAAAGCCCTTGGTATGACTCGGCCGGGAATCGAACCTGCGACCTCCCGCTCAGGGTTGCAGTGATATCAATAATACCATTAGTATTGGAAGTTTACCTAGGATACTAAAATAATAATAATAATAATATTTAACGAAGGTTAATATTAAGAGGAATTTTGATAATCAAAGAAAAAAATAATCTTATCTAGCATATGGCCTTCAACTTATATATACCTCTATACCCGTTCATGCACGTACACATACGTACACGCATATAAACACGTACATATACATATATACATACAAATACATACCCTTATACTTACATACACATACACATCCTCATACATACATACATATATAACTATATACAGACACCCATACATAGCATTTAACTTATCAACTTCGCGACGTGTGTGCTCGTAGGTCACATGGGATATAATTCCATATAGATTTACTATAATATGTGAATGAGTTCTTCATACAATTGGTACGAGGTATATCTTTCAAAACAAGATCCTTTTTTGATATTGATCGCAGCTTATGGGTTTTATTTTCAGAAAAATGTATCATATCTGTCAAGTATGGTGGTACCATTTTATTCATAGTTTTATAAATAAGGACAGCTGTATGATCGATCAGCAAATTTAAGCCACTTAAATTCTTTGAAATGTTCAGCTGAATGTGTTTTTGTCGATTTTCTAAGTATGATTTTGGCAATTCTCTTTTGTAAGCTAAATACTTTATTCGTATGACGATTAGATTCTCTACCCCAGACCGAACAACACTAATCTATAATTGGTAATATATAAGCATTATAAAACATAGCCTTTATGTCTGGTATTAAGAAATAAATAATATGTTTCAGGAGTGAAATCTTATTATTCATCTTTTTTTCAAACGCTATCAGTTTGCACTTTCCAGTTTAATTTGTTATCAACGTATACGCCAAGTATTTTTTTTGTGTGGTACCAATTTCTGACATTGCACCATTCACGTACAGATTAAGTGTTTGAGTATGTCAAAAATGATAGGGCGATCTATTGTCATACACTGCGTAATATAGTTGCATTACGGTTGAAAGCAGTGTAAAAGATATGTAGATCTACGTATGACCGATAAATTGAGTAATAACATTCTAAAGCTCTTATCGTTATCTAAAAGTAAAGTGTTATTGATTTAACAAACACTTGATGTAGTCTTCATCGTAGATAAGTATGCATGTTTTATATCGGGTATTACTCACCATGGGGGTAATCACAACATATAAAACATTTGTTGCTTGTTTATCCTATCTCTTAAGTGGATCCAATACAATTAAATGAATACTTATAGCTAGTGCCATAGGTAAATTGATTTTCCGTCTTGGAATTGATAAAAATGTATCTTAAATTGTGATGTGCTGCAGTCATGATACATACTATGCTTTTGGACGTTAGAGATATCTAAAAATATCTTTGCAGACAGTGTAGATCAAGATCAGTCTGCACATCATACTGTTCGCAAATAATTCGATAGCAAAGTTGCTTAAGTATGTAGTGGTGTAATAATTACATTAAGGTTGCTTTTTCTGGAACACCGCTCAAATATGTCAATTACAGTCCCCCACTGGTTTCACTGGGGACTAGAGGTTTATTCTCACACTGTATGTCAGTAAGTACGTCCGTCCGTCCGTCCGTCCGTCCGTCCGTCTGTCTGTCAGTCTGACCACCTGTTATATCTTCACAATTACATTTTACGATAACTATAAACTAATAGCAGCTAGGTTCGTGAAACTTGCTATGTGCACAGAGAATAATTTGGAGATATGCAAAGTAAGGTTCTTTCCCTCTCGGCTCAAAGATAACGCACTCTTGGATTTAAAAACCCAAATAAACCTCCATTAATATAATTTATGTGTAAACAATACACTTTGAAGAAAGAGGAACCCCTGAGAGAAACATGAAATATGCAAAAAAAAAAGGTTATTGCTTAAGCCTAGCTTTAACAATTAACTGATAACATTTGTCCCTACTTATTCATCCTCACAATAAAGTCATTCCAGAAGATTGACGACTTTTGAAGCATCTGCAGCAGATAACGTTTATCCATTTCCCACATTCAACGAATCCGCAGCAGACGATGTAAAACGCATCTGTGCAAACATATGGAAATTCTTTTCAAGTGAAAGAAGAAGTTCTAATATTGAACGAAGTTGTCCCAATGTTTTCACAATTCATCTGCTGCAGATGTGTCAAAATGCATCTACGTGTGGCAAAGGATTAAAGGCATTATTGGAAAATCAAATTTGCTCCTTTTCTAAATATATTTTCGACTCTAAAGTCACACATTTAGTTTTAGCTCAGCTATTTTAAAGGCAGACGACTCTGAAAATGTCGCCAGGTAATTCGCTAAGGCAAACTTGTTTATGGCAACTAAATGTGAGTCACCTTTTAACCCTTTCCCTCATATAGACGCTTTCTGACGCCTCTGCAGCAGACAGCTTTTTGAAAACATAGTGACAAAAGAAGAAATTGCACAAAACGTGCAATTTCTCCTTTTGCCACAATGTTTTCCACTTTTTGTTTTAGGTTATCCATTCAGTTATGGAGATTTTCTATGTTTTGACAAAATACGTTGAAAGTCGTCTGCTGCAGAATTGTCGTTTGAGGGAAAGGGTTAATCCACGTACTGTGAATATTTTAAAATTAACCTTTTCCCACATGCGTATCTCGTGTAATGCAGCTTCTGGAGATGATTTTACTGAGAAACAATATATTGTGTCACAATGTTTTCAGCTGTCTTTGTTAATGATGCTTTTCATCTAGATGTTTTAAAAGTCAATTGCTGCAGACGTGTTGTATAAGGGAAATAATAAATGTCGATACAAATCAGACATCAAGAAACTTGAACAACGGATAACGAAGGTCCCGATCAGACTGATATGAACCGTTCCGCGAGAAAACCAACAGTGTGGACTCTGCGTATATTATCGACGCGGATCAGCCTTAGCACGCCGCGCAGGCTATCATTGACATACACTTTTCGCTTAGAGTGGATTTTATGTTTTAGGAATCATTATTCTTTACCTCTATCCCTGAGACGGAATGTGTCCATAATGTTGGTTTTCTCGTGGGACGGCTCATATATTGATGCCGGCACATCCATGTCTGTATTATAGGAATGTGACGCTATAAATGCAGTGATAAAAATGAACTTATGTAGAAAGTTGGTTGTAAAGCACCATTACTATGAAACAAATGACAAAGCAAAACATACTTTTAATCTGTCTGATAACGTTCCCACACAATGCTTACCTCACCCGTTATAAATGACTGTAACCCTTTAGCTGTTATAGCATCTTTAGAATGAATCGTCTAAACATTTGTGGGGGGAAAAGAGTTATGCAGCGTATCTCCAAAATTTGGACATGTAAATGTTCATGCCGCGTGGAAAATATCGTGTAGAAAGGAAAACATTTCTCTTTCGCTCTCTCTTTTTTTTTTTTATCAATTTCTTCAAATCCCATTTGTATTCAAACGCCGTCTGCTAGATAAGACGTTTAGATGTCCTCTGAATCAGGGAAATGCCTAAAATGTGATAAATGGTCAAGTAAATAAGACAAATCTCCTCAGGATAAAAATCTCCCTTTCCCACAAAGTGCTATAAAGTCGTCTTTGTCGCAAGTCGTACGTATTAACAGTATATCAGATAAAGGGTGAACTAAGCTAAAGAACAGTGAACCTTTACATTATGCCACCTGTATGTGACACTACTCAGATAGGTATATTCAACCACACAGTATATCCTCCTAAGTCTTCACGATCGGCTTCAGGTTATTATGGATCCTCGGCTAGCGAATCAGCGTATAATTGACCGTCATATCAGACCATCCGGACATACAACTAGAACGATCTGAGCTTTCACCTGATTAAAAGCTTTCTCGGCCGCATCTAGGTTTTCTGGTGCCCTGTCAATTCTAGATAAGAAATATAATAAATATTCATAGTATACCCACAAACGTCCTAACAACGGTATTCATGCAGTTACTTGTTCAAGTTTTCTCCCTAAAAAAGATAAAGCGATTTAATGAAAACAAAATGTATTGACCAAAGATGACCTAGGATCAGAAAAGAGACTTGTCGAATAACAATCATGACGTTCCACATACAGGTGCATTATGAGCAATTTCCCCTTTTGCCCAATGTTTTCAACTTTGTTCCATAATTGTTCCTTCCTCCCTAGAAATGTTACATAGTTTTTCTCAATGTTTTCAAAGTCTTCTGCTGTAGATTTGTTGTAACTTGTATGTTAAAAGGGTTAAGTTTGAATTTATTTATTTTACATCGATCGTGAAGCAAGTTCTTACACACTTATATTAATCACGCTTTATCTCTGCTTCCTGGTTAAACAACCAATACTCGTAGCGAGGGTGATAGGGGGAGTCCCACGTTTTGACCCCGCCCTCGTCGGGACCGTACTCGGGACCTGGCGCCCAGACTATAAACTCTTTGTTAGAGACACTGTCGCCAACAAACGGCGTATTGTCTACAAACATAAGATCCCGTCCATGGGAAAAGGTATAGGTTGACTTTTGGGAATATTATAGATCCAGATCAATATGTGCATCCGAAAAGTCAGACGAAAATCATCTCTGTCTAAATATCACTCAGCCAAGCATATAAGAAGCCTCTGTAAATATAGGCCTGTGTATATTTTGATATTCTGTACATGCCGATCTGGATATCACAATTCAATTTGTGCCTTTGTCCGCAAACAGGCTCATATGTCGTTTTATATGAACAAGTTTCTTATTTCACCACACACAGGTGTGTATACGTAAAACAGTGCAACTTCACTGTCAGCTATTTGTCTGTAAATGAACCGCGTATAGCAATTTGGGGGTCTAATTGGCTCTAATTAACGGAGTCGTAAAGGTCATTGGCGTAACACTAATGGGGATTCACTGTGCACAGATGCGTTAAGACTTCTCTTGACGGACTCATATAAATCTCATTGGCGTTAAACTAATAGGAATTCACTGTGCACGGATTCGTTAAGACGTTTCTAGACGGAATCATATAAATGTCATTGGCGTTAACACAATGGGGATTCACTGTGCTCAGATACGTTAAAACTCCTCTAGAATGGAATCATATAAATGTCATTGGCGTTAACATAATGGGGATTCATTGTGCTCAGATACGTTAAAACTCCTCTAGAATGGAATCATATAAATGTCATTGGCGTTAACATAATGGGGATTCACTGTGCACAGATGCGTTAAGACGTTTCTAGAGGGAATCATATAAATGTCATTGGCGTTAACATAATGGGAATTTACTGTGCTCAGATACGTTAAAACTCATCTAGAATGGAATCATATAAATGTCATTGGCGTTAACATAATGGGGATTCATTGTGCTCAGATACGTTAAAACTCCTCTAGAATGGAATCATATAAATGTCATTGGCGTTAACATAATGGGGATTCATTGTGCTCAGATACGTTAAAACTCCTCTAGAATGGAATCATATAAATGGCATTGGCGTTAACATAATGGGGATTCACTGTACACAGATGCGTTAAGACGTTTCTAGACGGAATCATATTAATGTCATTGGCGTTAACATAATGGGGATTCACTGTGCTCAGATACGTTAAAACTCCTCTAGAATGGAATCATATAAATGTCATTGGCGTTAACATAATGGGGATTTATTGTGCTCAAATACGTTAAAACTCCTCTAGAATGGAATCATATAAATGGCATTGGCGTTGATATAATGGGGATTCACTGTGCTCAGATACGTTAAAACTCCTCTAGAATGGAATCATATAAATGTCATTGGCGTTAACATACTGGGGATTCACTGTACACAGATGCGTTAAGACGTTTCTAGACGAAATCATATTAATGTCATTGGCGTTAACATAATGGGGATTCACTGTGCTCAGATACGTTAAAACTCCTCTAGAATGGAATCATATAAATGTCATTGGCGTTAACATAATGGGGATTCATTGTGCTCAGATACGTTAAAACTCCTCTAGAATGGAATCATATACATGTCATTGGCGTTAACATAATGGGGATTCATTGTGCTCAGATATGTTAAAACTCCTCTAGAATGGAATCATATAAATGTCATTGGCGTTAACATAATGGGGATTCATTGTGCTCAGATGCGTCAAGAATTCTCTAGACGAAATCATATTAATGTCATTGGCGTTAATATAATGGGGATTCACTGTACACAGATGCGTTAAGACGTTTCTAGACGGAATCATATTAATGTCATTGGCGTTAACATAATGGGGATTCACTGTGCTCAAATACGTTAAAACTCCTCTAGAATGGAATCATATAAATGTCATTGGCGTTAACATAATGGGGATTCATTGTGCTCAGATGCGTCAAAAATTCTCTAGACGAAATCATATTAATGTCATTGGCGTTAACATAATGGGGATTCACTGTACACAGATGCGTTAAGACGTTTCTAGACGGAATCATATTAATGTCATTGGCGTTAACATAATGGGGGTTCACTGTGCTCAGATACGTTAAAACTCCTCTAGAATGGAATCATATACATGTCATTGGCGTTAACATAATGGGGATTCACTGTGCTCAGATACGTTAAAACTCCTCTAGAATGGAATCATATAAATGTCATTGGCGTTAACATAATGGGGATTCACAGTGCTCAGATGCGTTAAGACGTTTCTAGACGGAATCATATTAATGTCATTGGCGTTAACATAATGGGGATTCACTGTGCTCAGATGCGTTAAGACGTTTCTAGACGGAATCATATTAATGTCATTGGCGTTAACATAATGGGGATTCACTGTGCTCAGATACGTTAAAACTCCTCTAGAATGGAATCATTTAAATATCATTGACGTTAACATAATGGGGATTCATTATGCTCAGATGCGTTAAGAATTCTCTAGACGAAATCATATTAATGTCATTGGTGTTAACATAATGGGGATTCACTGTGCTCAGATACGTTAAAACTCCTCTAGAATGGAATCATATAAATGTCATTGGCGTTAACATAATGGGGATTTACTGTACTGAGATACGTTAAAACTCCTCTAGAATGGAATCATATACATGTCATTGGCGTTAACATAATGGGGATTCACTGTGCTCAGATGCGTTAAGAATTATCTAGACGAAATCATAATGGGGATTCACTGTGCTCAGATGCGTTAAGAATTCTCTAGACGAAATCATATTATTGTCATTGACGTTAACATAATGGGGATTCACTGTGCTCAGATACGTTAAAACTCCTCTAGAATGGAATCATATACATGTCATTGGCGTTAACAGAATGGGGATTCACTGTGCTCAGATGCGTTAAGAATTCTCTAGACGAAATCATATAAATGTCATTGGCGTTAACATAATGGGGATTCACTGTGCTCAGATACGTTAAAACTCCTCTAGAATGGAATCATATACATGTCATTGGCGTTAACATAATGGGGATTCATTGTGCTCAGATGCGTTAAGAATTCTCTAGACGAAATCATATTAATGTCATTGGCGTTAACATAATGGGGATTCACTGTGCTCAGATACGTTAAAACTCCTCTAGAATGGAATCATATACATGTCATTGACGTTAACATAATGGGGATTCATTGTGCTCAGATGCGTTAAGAATTCTCTAGACGAAATCATATTAATGTCATTGGCGTTAACATAATGGGGATTCACTGTGCTCAGATACGTTAAAACTTCTCTAGAGTGGAATCATATAAATGTCATTGGCGTTAACATAATGGGGATTTACTGTACTCAGATACGTTAAAACTCCTCTAGAATGGAATCATATACATGACATTGGCGTTAACATAATGGGGATTCACTGTGCTCAGATGCGTTAAGAATTATCTAGACGAAATCATATTAATGTCATTGGCGTTAACATAATGGGGATTTACTGTACTCAGATACGTTAAAACTCATCTAGAATGGAATCATATACATGACATTGGCGTTAACATAATGGGGATTCACTGTACTCAGATGCGTTAAGAATTCTCTAGACGAAATCATATAAATGTCATTGGCGTTTACATAATGGGGATTCACTGTGTTCAGATCCGTTAAAACTCCTCTAGAATGGAATCATATAAATGTCATTGGCGTTAACATAATGGAGATTCACTGTACTCAGATGCGTTAAGAATTCTCTAGACGAAATCATATAAATGTCATTGGCGTTAACATAATGGGGATTCACTGTGCTCAGATACGTTAAAATCCCTCTAGAATGGAATCCTATACATGTCATTGGCGTTAACATAATGGGGATTCACTGTGCTCAGATACGTTAAAACTCCTCTAGAATGGAATCATATAAATGTCATTGGCGTTAACATAATGGGGATTCACTGTGCTCAGATACGTTAAAACTCCTCTAGAATGGAATCATATACATGTCATTGGCGTTAACATAATGGGGATTCATTGTGCTCAGATACGTTAAAACTCCTCTAGAATGGAATAATATAAATGTCATTGGCGTTAACATAATGGGGATTCACTGTGCTCAGATACGTTAAAACTCCTCTAGAATGGAATCATATAAATGTCATTGGCGTTAACATAATGGGGATTCATTGTGCTCAGATACGTTAAAACTCCTCTAGAATGGAATCATATACATGTCATTGGCGTTAACATAATGGGGATTCATTGTGCTCAGATGCGTTAAGAATTCTCTAGACGAAATCATATTAATGTCATTGGCGTTAACATAATGGGGATTCACTGTGCTCAGATACGTTAAAACTCCTCTAGAATGGAATCATATAAATGTCATTGGCGTTAACATAATGGGGATTCATTGTGCTCAGATACGTTAAAACTCCTCTAGAATGGAATCATATAAATGTCATTGGCGTTAACATAATGGGGATTCACTGTGCTCAGATACGTTAAATCTCCTCTAGAATGGAATCATATAAATGTCATTGGCGTTAACATAATGGGGATTCATTGTGCTCAGATACGTTAAAACTCCTCTAGAATGGAATCATATAAATGTCATTGGCGTTAACATAATGGGGATTCATTGTGCTCAGATACGTTAAAACTCCTCTAGAATGGAATCATATAAATGTCATTGGCGTTAACATAATGGGGATTCACTGTGCTCAGATACGTTAAAACTCCTCTAGAATGGAATCATATAAATGTCATTGGCGTTAACATAATGGGGATTCATTGTGCTCAGATACGTTAAAATTCCTCTAGAATGGAATCATATAAATGTCATTGGCGTTAACATAATGGGGATTCATTGTGCTCAGATACGTTAAAACTCCTCTAGAATGGAATCATATAAATGTCATTGGCGTTAACATAATGGGGATTCACTGTGCTCAGATACGTTAAAACTCCTCTAGAATGGAATCAAATAAATGTCATTGGCGTTAACATAATGGGATTCACTGTGCTCAGATGCGTTAAGACTCCCCACATCGCTAGACGTGGCTCAAATATGTTCTATCAGTGAAGACTCTGACGAGTCTGTGTGACTGCTCCTCATTTACATTTTAACTCTTTCAGCGCCGAACTCTTCCATGTTCATAAATGGAAGTCTCCATTTTATCATATAATACACGTTTTGAACTATTTAAATAAATAAAAGGCAAACAATGCTGATTTCAGGTGAGAAAGATCGTTACGAGCTGACTCACCTGAATTTGTATTGTTTGCAAAAACCTCAATTTAAAAGAGTTAAAGCTGTTGGCTCTAAGCCGTCTGTTATTACAGACAAAACACTGTTTTAAAGGAAGTTGTTATATCGAGGATCATTCTTCGGATAGCAAACCTCTCCCCACATACACCATACAACTGTAGCATATGACTACTAAGCACAACTATAGAACATCTTTATACATGTAAACATAAATATTGAATGGAGTTAAACATATTGTGATAAAAGTAAAACATGATCATGTGAAGCAATTTCTACTTTTGCTAAAATGTTTTTAAAAGTTGTTCTCCTCAGATGCGTTAAATGCGTCTGCATGTGAGAAAGATTAATTTGTTTGTCTATGCTACTTTCTATTCCAGACAAGCGGTTCCCGAAGAAATATATAATCCATTTAGTCTACTCGTACTCGGTCCCTGAACAGAATATTGTCTCCGGATCAGAGTGTATCGAGCTGAAACTGAATAGGACGGCTTTGAGGCATCAGGTATGACTTCAGTGTTATTGTAGATACGGTCCGTGTTCCAGGAATACCAATGACTTCAGTGTCATGGTAGATACGGTCCGTGTTCCAGGAAAACCAATGACTTCAGTGTCATGGTAGATACGGTCCGTGTTCCAGGAAAACCAATGACTTCAGTGTCATGGTAGATACGGTCCGTGTTCCAGGAAAACCAATGACTTCAGTGTCACGGTAGATACGGTCTGTGTTCCAGGAAAACCAATGACTTCAGTGTCACGGTAGATACGGTCCGTGTTCCAGGAAAACCAATGACTTCAGTGCCACGGTAGATACGGTCTGTGTTCCAGGAAAACCAATGACTTCAGTGCCACGGTAGATACGGTCCGTGTTCCAGGAAAACCAATGACTTCAGTGTCACGGTAGATACGGTCTGTGTTCCAGGAAAACCAATGACTTCAGTGCCACGGTAGATACGGTCCGTGTTCCAGGAAAACCAATGACTTCAGTGTCATGGTAGATACGGTCTGTGTTCCAGGAAAACCAATGACTTCAGTGTCATGGTAGATACGGTCCGTGTTCCAGGAAAACCAATGACTTCAGTGTCACGGTAGATACGGTCCGTGTTCCAGGAAAACCAATGACTTCAGTGTCATGGTAGATACGGTCTGTGTTCCAGGAAAACCAATGACTTCAGTGTCACGGTAGATACGGTCCGTGTTCCAGGAAAACCAATGACTTCAGTGTCATGGTAGATACGGTCCGTGTTCCAGGAAAACCAACTTTTGAGTGTTTGTGACAAGTGTTTATTAACCCTTTCCCACATACAACAAATCTGTAGCAAAAGACTTTGAAAACATCTTTTCAAAAATTTGAAAAATCTCCATAAATACATTTAATTATAAAACAGAGTTGATTTCAGCCATTTCACCTTTGCAACAATGTTTACAAAAGTCGTTTGCTGCAGGGGCGTCTGAAAACGTCTACACGTGGGAAAGGGTTTAGATCTACCCGCGCATCCATGCTATCAAATCATAGTGTACTATGATTATCAGAAAGATTTTTTTTTCTTTCTAACATTTCTGTAACTTAAGATCGGACTACGCAGTTACAAATGGTGATCTGAATCTACACTGTTCGCAAAAGTATTGAGGTTGGGATTCTTGGAGCGCCGCTTATAATGTTTGCAAGGAGTTACAGCAGACGTCATTAAACAATTCTGCAAAAGGAGAAATTATTTCAAACTATTATTTCTCCTTTTGCTTACACAATCAATGTTCTCATATCTCTTCTTCTATTTGTCAAACGATCGCTAGATACATCTCATATCACTTCTTCTATTTGTCAAACGATCGCTAGACACTTCCATTTGTCAACAGATCACTAGACACGTCTCATATCTCTTCTTCCATTTGTAAACAGATCAGATCACTAGACACGTCTCATATCTCTTCTTCCATTTGTAAACAGATCACTTCTCTTCTTCCATTTGTCAACAGATAACTAGATACATCTCATATCACTTCTTCCATTTGTCAAACGATCACTCTAGACACTTCCATTTGTCAACAGATCACTAGACACGTCTCATATGTCTTCTTCCATTTGTCAACAGAACTCTTTCACCATCTACCTCGATTGTATCCAGTTATTGAAGGATATAAAAGATGAAACGTTTTCAGTCCAAGTATGGAAAAAAACGCGGAGAACTTGTGATCGATCTCGTCACGTGCGGAGTTCTTTGCGCTGTAACCAAGTACAGAAGTCGGTCAAAAGTCTGTACCCCCTGGCCTTAGGTAAGAATACACCAATAATTAAACGATGTTTGACTTATTCGCCGGCTTATCTGACACGTTAGGGCGGGACTTGATACGTTGTTAACGGAGGCAACCAGCAATAAGCGTTCGTTATCATTCATGCATTATCGGTATTCACTTGAACTATAAACGCGTTATTACGTGAGTTTATAACCGACTTTTTACGTTAAAGAACGTTTTATCCATTAACCCGTATATAAGAACGCGTTCTTACGTGAGTTTATAACCGACTTTTACTCAATGGTAAATTCAAGGTTTATAGAGATTACTCAAAAACGAAAGACCGCCCTTTTGGTAGTTATATTTTTGATAAAAAAGTCTTCCTTTTGTTTTATAGTGCGGCTTTTTTGTCTCCGCCTTTTTACTTCAATAACTGTATATGAGTGGCCCTACAGGATAACAAACTTAGATCCCTAGATTGTCTATTTCTTCCAAATGGCCACAATTTCGCAGATGCCTCTACAAGACTATTTTGACTGTTTGGTGAACAGCATAGATCCTAAATTAGATTGTCCTTTATATATATATATATACTTGCTGCAAATATCAGATGGTTGTTTATCAGGATGGAAAGACGAAGGTTTAAAACTGCAATGTCTGTGTGAGGTCAATCTTAGGTCGTTCTGACAATGGTTGTCTTTTTTACTATATTATTTGGTTTTTTCCAGATCATTACAAACACGAGATCTGTAGCTGTCATTACGCCAACAACAACTCAAACCCAGAGCGGCACGCAGAGACCAGAGAGAGCGGTGACCACATAGATTTTGAGATAACGTTACGGAATTTACCGCATTTTATACAGCATATTATCTTTACAATCAGGAACAATCAAAGTGATGTACGGACATATAGGTTTGATCATGTACGTGTCATACGATTAGGTACTGTCTTGTATCTCCTCCTTGGTGTCACATAAAGTTGTGTATTCGAGTATAAACAATGGGCAATCGCTTTTTTTATTTAACGGAATTTATTTATACAAGTTTGCGTATATTTCTTGTAAGCGGACAATGAAAACTATGGCGAAACTGTGCGGATGCACGGGTTCGCCCTAATATTCCGACAAGACCCATGTTGCCCTTTCAACCCTCTCTTAGAAGAACAATATTAGTAGCTTCTGACGATAACTTGGAATTATTGCTCATCTGGTTTTACCCCATACCATTTTAAGTGATGTTCAAAAAGATTGAATAACATCAGTTTCACCCCATACCATTTAAAGTGATGTTTAAAGAGATTGAATAAAATCAGTTTCACCCCATACCATTTAAAGTGATGTTTAAAGAGATTGAATAACATCAGTTTCACCCCATACTATTTAAAGTGATGTTTAAAGAGATTGAATAAAATCAGTTTCACCCCATACCATTTAATGTAATGTTCAAAGAGATTGAATAACATTGCTCATCTGGTTTCACCCCATACCAGTTTAAGTGATGTTCAAAGAGATTGAATAACATCCGTTTCACCCCATACCATTTAAAGTGATGTTCAAAGAGATTGAATAACATCAGTTTCACCCCATACCATTTAAAGTGATGTTTAAAGAGATTGAATAAAATCAGTTTCACCCCATACCATTTAATGTGATGTTCAAAGAGATTGAATAACATCAGATTCACCCCATACCATTTTTAGTGATGTTCAAAGATGGGGGTTCATGTTATTGACGCTGCGGTGAAGCGCGGCGTCAGTATAGGATAAGTTTTAATGTTGTACCATGGGATGACGTAATCGAAAAGGGAGAAACCAACATTATTATTGTTAAGATAAAAAATTCTGTTATATGTTTTAAAAAAAAAAAAACCTTTATGAATAAATAAATTGTATAAAATGAATTAAGAAACAACAAGATACAAAATACGTATGTCTTCTACCGTTACTACAAAACTTTAGACACATTTAATGGGTATTTAATAACTTTCCCCCAACTTCCTAGGCTACGCTTTTTTTTAAAGTTTGATGCATCAAAACTCATAAAAAAAAATCTGAAGATGTTTTTGCCTATTTACAATATTGAGATTTTTACATAAAAATGGGTAATTTTGTATTTGATTTAATAATGTATATCTTTAATCATGGAATATATAATGTCTTAAACATACAGTGATATGTATTAAAACTAGTAAAAAAATAAGTTTATTTCCTTATGAAAATATAGAGATAGAAAATTGACCTCCCAGTCAGACCACGAAATATGGCATTTATCTGAAATATCTATCTGAAATATTTATCTGAAATATTGATAAAAACTAGAGAGGGTCAATATCTACAACTCGTAGTATTATTACACGAGTTGTTATTCTCTTCATTATTTCAGGATTCTGTGGCGCTTCAAAATAACAGTATTGTGTTTCCAACAGAATCGTTACCTCGTACCGCAGGACCTTATTTTCTATCGGTAAGTACAGGGTGGTTCAAAATTACAGTATTGTGTTTCCAACAGAATCATTACCTCGTAAAGCTCGACCGTAATTTCTATTGGTAAGTATGTATTATAGTAGTTGTTAACGTTCACTTGGTATGAAACATTCGAGTCGACTGTATTGTGTATTTGATATCTGTTTCCAATCAGTCGGTACTATGATACCAATGCCTGATAAGCTACACCCTTTGAGTACTACTGCATACACAATGCATGCTCGCCACTGGTCTTAGTTAGTTGTTATATGCTAGTAATTACAGTTAGTAAATAGTAATTAGTTATATACCATAGTCACAACGCAACAAACTGATCTGATAACATCTTCATATAAGAGTGTATCGTAATAACAATTATAAGTATATTTTGATACATACTGAGTAGTTGAAACATTATGGGAATATTGGAATACAAATACTTGTTCAATGTTAAAAGACAATTATTTTTGCATCAAAGTTTTCACCTATTTTCCATTGATGAATATGAACCGCGTCAGACATAAAAGGTCTTTTGACGCAAACAAGCAATGAATTTCAAGGCGAGCATACGCATACAAACTGTCTTAACACATGCTTTACTTTTCGCCATAATTAAGAAGACAAATTGCTGTAACTTCTGGCAAGTAACTTAACGTGTAATCCGGTTATTTTAGCTACGGATCCTCCAATCTGCATATGAAAATGGGTTAACCTTCATGTTATGTATATATATATATATATATTGTTTCAGTTTTACTATAAATGCGAACCTAAAGGCGACGATGACAGCGTTACGTCCTCTAGCTGTTACTCTTCAGACAGATACAATTTTACACTGAACGAAGGTAAGTTAATATTCCAAAATTCGATTAAGCTATGATAGTTCAGTCACCAATTTGTCCTTTTTTCTACATATTTAAAAAGTCACCTGCCGCATAAAGTATGTCAACCGGGAATATCACTACGAGTAATACGCTAGTATCAGTATGAAATGTATCTAAGAAACGCAATGATGCGACTTGATTTCATCATTCAACCAAAATATTTGTGCTCAAGGAAAACCAATCCTGGCGTATGTATTATACCTTTAGATAAAGATATATATATATGCACATCCATACAATATGATCCAAAGGAACAATACGTGTCAGGGGTTCATGTATTGAAAACATACTGTAGCACATTTGCGCACAGTGCATACTCAGATCAAACTGACCGAAACCACAGGTTGAGTTGGATATGCACCGATCGCCAATGTTGGTTTTATAAAGCACGGAATACTTTTAAAATGGTTGCCCTCCTTAGCACTCAGGACCATATGGTAGAGTGAATAGGTTTCTGGTTAGGTGCTGTTGCTACTAATAGACCCTTAATGGCGTGGATAATATCATTATTTGCATGCATGAATAACATTCATTCGGTAGGACTTCAAGCTTAACTACGTGACTGTTTGCGCAAGTTACGTAACTTAAAGGATTTGAGAGTAATGTTGTGAAAGTCTGTTTTGCCTTTTGTGTTTTAGACCATTCTTCTTGGTCAGTTGAAGGGCCCAAAAAACTCTGGTACCCAGTTTAGAGGAACCAGCCCAACATGTGATTATAACATGGCCTAGTTGGACCAAGTATGCTCTGCAAGACAGACGTGTGTTGACTTAGACCAAAGACCTAATAACACATGTGTTATTGGGTCTTTGCTTAGACTGATGACTGAGAAAAGACAAGACTATTAAGACCAAGCAAATGATAATAGAATGCAGGTTATACTGATAGCTACGGTTAGTGGACACAACAGTATCTACAAGCAATATTGTCGTAAATAGTCGAGTGGCAAGTGCCGAAAGTGTAATTGTGAATACTGAATCTAAATTACACTGTAAAATTGATCAATACTTTTGCCCAAAGTTTCAGTTGGGAACATTTCACAGGAGACGAAAAGCAGAGTGGTTGTCGCCATAAGTATTGCCGGGGGAGGCCTTTTCGTGTTAGCTTTGGTCATCGCTGTCGCAATCGGTGTCGCCATCTTTAAACGCCGGAAGTACTTATTTAAACAACTTGGTCAGACCGCAACAAAACTATTGCAAGTACAGAACAATAACAGAGGTACATTTACATGTTCACGTAACCAAATACAATATTTAGAATTAATTCTATCTTATCAAAACAACCAGTCTAAAGTATACTTGTACAATGAATAAATTCAATATTATAATGCTAAGATGTTTTCTTCTTATGTCAAAGGGAAGCAATTCGGATCGGTTTAGCAGTAAGAGAATTTTGAATATTTTAGACTGAAATTGTCTTCCTTTTGACACAAATAATGTTCTTGACTGCACCAATGGTCGTTAATGGAAACTGAAACATGTTGTGATTAGTTTTATTGTGACACACGCGACCTCATGTTTTACTATGTTTTAAAAGTGATAACTACGTATATGTTTTAATTTCAATCGAATTGCATACGACACAAACGTTATCAAGATACCGGGATATATACTATAACTGTTTACTATTCCCTGCAAGACTATGCCATATGTAAGTCATAACCATGGTTGATCGATCGAGTAAATGGTCGGTCTTTTGAAATAAGCACATATGTTGAAATATTTAGAATTGAACTTCAACTTTCTTCAGCTGTAGGATTGCAAGTTGGAAAACCCCCATCCAGAAATCCGAATCACCTATTATCATGTTAAACAATTGTAAACCCTTAAACTGAACCAAGATTAAAAAGAACCCCTCCCCATCTTAAAAAAACAAATGATATAGCCCCATTAAAAGCCATATTTTCAGCCCTAAACCAAAATCTCCTGGGATTGGTTTCAATGAATCAGCAATGTCAATCGCATCCCCAGTCGCCGTCATCAATAACAACAACAACAACAACAACAACAACAACAACTGTGTAACGGTCATTTGAGATATTGTGCCATATGTAGTTTCGCACTGAGCAAGATTTGGGCTCTTTTAATAATATTGACTAATCCGAGGCCGTGTACCTTTGTGTGTTCGTTTTTTAAGGGCCGAAGAAACAATCTACAAATTCAATTTGATTAAGATGTAAAGTTGAATTTTAGCCCCAGCATGTGATATATGTGACCGTTTTTGTCACACTTATTGCAGATTCGATTTGAAAACTGTCAGTCTCAAAGGAGCGTACTGCTAAACTTGAATCAGCAGTTGCATTAGACAATTAAAGTGTGAGATTTTCACCTCTCGACTAACCCTTTCCCTCTTACAAAAAATCAACAGCAGACGACATTGAAAACGCCAAGGCAAAATTATGGAAATTTCGATAAGTTTGATTCTTGAAAAGAGTTCAAAAGATTCCAAAATGTTGGAAACGTTTAGTATTCAATGTAATCATATGGGTTTAATCCAAAATTCGTCTACCTTTGGGAAACGTTTAGTATTCATTGTAATCAGATGCGATACATCCCAAGTCCGTCTACATGTTGGAAAGGTTTAGTTTTCATTGTAACAAGATGAGATAAGTAGTGAGATAAATCCCAAAATCCGTCTGTATGTGGGAAACGTTTAGTATTCATTGTAATCATATGCGATAACTACCAAATCCGTCTACATGTGGAAAACGGTTAGTATTCATTGTAATCATATACGATAAATACCAAATCCGTCTACATGTGGAAAACGGTTAGTATTCATTGTAATCAGATGCGATAACTACCAAATCCGTCTACATGTGGAAAACGGTTAGTATTCATTGTAATCATATACGATAAATACCAAATCCGTCTACATGTGGAAAACGGTTAGTATTCATTGTAATCATATACGATAAATACCAAATCCGTCTACATGTGGGAAACGGTTAGTATTCATTGTAATCAGATGCGATAAATACCAAATATGTCTACATGTGGGAAACGGTTAGTATTCATTGTAATCAGATGCGATAAATACCAAATCCGTCTACATGTTGGAAACGGTTAGTATTCATTGTAATCAGATGCGATAAATACCAAATATGTCTACATGTGGGAAACGGTTAGTATTCATTGTAATCAGATGCGATAAATACCAAATCCGTCTACATGTGGGAAACGGTTAGTATTCATTGTAATCAGATGCGATAAATACCAAATATGTCTACATGTGGGAAACGCTAACTATTTAATGTGATCAGATGCTATAAATCCCAAACGCGTCTACATGTGGGAAACGCTTGGTAATCAATGTAATCAGATGCGATAAATCCCCAAATCCGTCTGACGGGATTCATTTATTTTGTAAACAATAATGTTAACCCTTTCCTTCATATAGACGCTTTCTGACACCTCAGCAGCAGACGACTCTTTGAAAACATGGCAACAAAGGAAGAAATTGCTCAACACGAGCAATTTCTCCATTTATCACAATGTTTTCAATTATTTTTCATATATTTAAACCCTTATTTATGGAGATTTTCATGTTGTGACCAATATGTTTTCGAAGTCGTCTACCGCGGATTTGATGTATGTTGGAAAGGGTTAAATAGTAACTTTCGTGAACAAAACTGTACGCTTTCTTTTGTAGAATACAACAATACACCGTATGTGGACACGTCTTTAAACTCTCAAGAAGACGACGACCACACAGACTTGTTACAGCTCTCCTCTACACAAAGTCGTGTTATAACTTTAAACCATTCTCACGGCATGGAGCGAGTGTATGTAGATATACTGGATCAACTTCGAACCAAAAATATTAAAGTTGAGAACGGCAGGGACGGAAACTGGAGAGAGTTTGCTTCCGGTGTTTTCACTCCCGTTGAAACGTCAGAAATGTGTTCTGTTTTAGTATTTGTGACAGTGTCTTTACTTGATCTTCTATTAGGAGAGGAAAAGGTCAAACAGCGTCGGTTAGAAGAACGACATTATGAAAATGTTCCGACAGTTGTCATGGACGGTCTGAAAACAGCAGACGACACTTCAAGACAGAAAATAGTCTTCCATATTGTTTCTATAAATAGTATTAAAGGGAGAGAACTAACAGAGAGATTCATAGAGAAGCATACGTCCATAAAGTGTTTCCATATGTATGAATATTATTTTTATAATGCGTCCCTTGATCTGAATGATAACGAAAAAGAAGTTGAACAGTTGACAGACAATCTTTCAAACCAACAATCAGTAATTTAACCCATTACTTCACACGATATTTCAAACGTTGGATGAACAAGTTGAATAATCTGGAAAGATTGAATTTACTTTTGGACAAAGAGTTGAACATATTGCAATAAAAGGTGAAATTGCTCGTTTTGAGTAATTTCACCTTTTATTGGAAAGGTTTTGAAATATCGTTTGGAACAACAGGCGTCAAATGTCAAATGTCGTCAATGTGAAGTAATTGGCTAAACCACGTGTGTTGAAGTCAAACGAGCCGCGCTACACGAAAATATACATTTTTTACAATCAATTCAACGATTCGTATTATAATCATTGAAACATCTACCAAGGTCGTATTGTACTCAAAGAGTTTAGATTGTTGGAAAAGAATCAGTGGCGTTCAGGGAAGATGCAGATCAGATTTAGCCAATAAGGGCCCAATTCAGGACATGTTACAATAACGACACATATACAACGGTTGGCACCTCCTTCAAGACGGCTTTTGAAAACAGAGAAATTCACCGAACCTTTTCCCAATATATTTGTGTCCTCAAGTGTTTACATAGAAGACGACTCTAAATAGTTAATGTTACTTTGTAAGTTTTACATATTGCGGCCTGTCTCATCTCGTTGAAACTGATTGTCTATTTGTTTTTACCAACCTTTGATACCGCATATACAACTTTATTTTTTAAGCAATTATGTTTGATTGTTTCTGTTCTTTGTTGGTCTTTTGATATTGAAAGATATGCTATACAGTGTCTTCCAATCACTAGCCCACGTAATTGCCTTCAACAGTTTGAAAACTCCTTTAAGTGCTAAAACCGTGTTTGTGAAGCCTATGCCACGTGCATAAAGACATCCCAATTATATCTTGATATTCAGTGAGTTGACTACGACCTGTCCCAAATGCAAAGCTGGACAAGTATGTTTACAAATTCAGAATGAAAGGCTTAAGCAAGTGACAACTGAGAAGCTACGTTATGTTGGCGTTCTCGGTAAAACATCCATATCAAATATATTTATTGGAGCACTGTCAGTCAGCAAAAATTATTTTTCGGACAATTGTTTTATATGGGTTTTTACGGCTTTTTAATGTTATTTTAGTTAGGCCTATATCACGGCGACAATTCACTTATTCATGATCCCTGAGTAAACAAATGAATACTAGTCTATAGGAAATATGCCTTTCCCAAGGGCGCTCGACCATGACCGTCGCTACTGTGGATCGAACTCGGGACGTCCGGTTCCAAATCCCCGACGCTATGTCACTCGACCACGATGAATCCCTTCAACCAACGACTACCAATTACTCCGATGGCATATATAACAAACAAAGCAAATTCAGGTGATCATGGTGATGCAATAGCTAGAAAATAAAGCAATATACAAACTTCTACCTTCTTTCTTCAATTGATTGGTTATGGCTTAACGCCGTTTTCAACAATTTTTAAGTCATATCACGGCGGCCAGTCCACCTACTCATGTGTTTCCTAGCTTTCTCACACCAATACCCCACACAACATACCTTCCAAGCAACTGTCTGCTTTTCCACAGACATTGGTGAAAAAACAAACGCGCTTGTCACAGTGACTTTTGTCAAACGTCGTAAAGAATGTTGGCCGAGCTGGGCTTTGAACTCACAACCACTGGATTGACAGCACGCATCGCTACCGACTGAGCTACCGGGGCTCGGTTCAATAGAACAATGCTGGAAATATGATATACGTCAAATCGCTAGACTGTCTACCTTTGGATAGTAATTCCTCAATATTTACTGTCGCGTACGATCAGTTAGCAGTTAGTTTCAAATGTATTTGACGCCGCTTTGAACAGTTTAACAGTCATATCACGTATGGGTACATCACCATGACTACTTGCGAATGTATCCTGACACCAACGGATTGGTCAAATTGCGATCCCCCCGTTATCCTGAGCACTCAGAAAAGAAGCAATCACGCCAATTGTTTCACGTCTATACACCACTGAGTCTATTGGTACGATCTGTATACAAAACGTGTGCCAACATATGAGCCGTCCCTCTAGAAAACTAACATTATGGCCTCTGCGTAATGTATCGAACCAGATCAGTCCGCGCAGACTGTTCCGGGCCGACACATTCCGTCTCAGGGGCATAGAGGTATAGAGTAATGACTCCCGACACAGAAAATCCACAGGAGGCGAAAAGTGTCCGGGTAAGCCTACGCGGCATGCTTAGGCTGATCTAGGCTTGGGTCGATACTTTACGCGGGGACAACAATGTTGGTTTTTTCGCGGGACGGCTCAGTTATGTTGTTTTGGATACAGATTGGTATTTGCAGAGGGCTGTTTAGTTAGTTTGATTTTTTTGTGATTTAGTTTTTTCAAAAGTCTTTCAGTTATATCACGGTGCCATTTCACTTACCAATCATTGGTACTTCCCACGTACAACAAATCTGAAGCAGACAACATTGAAAACGTTTTGGCAAAAATATGGAAATTCTCTGAAAATGGAAGCGTAATTGTTGAATAGAGTAGAAATCATTGCCTCCAAAGGAGAACTTGCAGATTATTAGCAGTTTATTCTTTTGATACAAGATTTCCAAAAGAAATCTACTGCAGATGTGTCAACATGCGTCTATGTACTTGTTTAATCACGTGACACAAATTCTATAGATTTTTTAGTTAACCGATACAGGTGCGCCAACATACAATCCATGATAACAACATTATTTCAAATAATTGAGTGACAATTATTACGCAGTTGTTATTATAAAACTAAAGGTCACAATAACATACAATAAAAAAAAAGTGCGTTTCAATTGACCTTTAACAGTATAGGACTAGGAAATGCCTTACCAGAGAGTTTAGCTCACCGAATTACTGTATTGCCGAGTGCGAGTGTAACCCAATTAAAACATTTTTAATTAAAGGAATAGATAAATTGCTCTCATTGTCGATTTTGAATAAACAATTGTGCCACGTCACACAAAAACTGACGTTCGGGAATTAGACCTCAGCAAATAAACATTGCTTTGTCGTAAACATTGAGAAGTGTTATTATAAAAACAAACAAAAACCAGCCTACGCTATGTAATGTGATAGTCACCCCAAACAAAAATGTCGGTTTTCCTTTTTCGTGGCTTTAATTATAATAGTAGAATGTTCAAATAACAATAATCATTCCAATGACGATTAACTAGACATAATTAGCGTAATTTCAACATTTTACCCACACTAACTAGAGCGGCGCCATATACAAGATGTGTATTGTTACATTTCTATTTCGACTTGTAATTATAGATATCACTTTAAATCTACGGTTTTTGGGATACGGGCGTTTCGCGCCTATCCCATACTCATGCTGATTTCGAAAAGTCGGATTAAAGCTGCAACCGCAGTCCACATGTGTATACCTACACCAAAATCGAGTTTTGATTGGTTATAATCTGCCTTTTCAACGATTTCATTGGTTCGACCGAATCACGAAAAACAATCCGCTTGCATGTTTTAATCATCGGATACAAAATAGTTCAAACGAGTGAAACACACTCTGAACTATGATTGACCTTAATGTCAGTGGTGTAAGGTAACGTCGACCGTGCTGTGACCCCATTAGTTTACAACAGTCGACTTACATAGAGAAATGTGCAAATCACTGTAAATAAATTTATTGAAAGGAGTTGAAACAATTGTGGCAAAAGTAGAAATTGCCTACGATAAGCAATTTCTCCTTTTGTCAGAATGTTTCCGATTGTCGTCTGCTGCACATGCGTCTGTAAGCGGGAAATGGTTACATCCTCCCCATAGAAGCGGAACCCTTTCCCTCATAATATAACAGTTCGAATATTGAAATATTGTTGAAAATGGAGCTATTGCTGACAATGAAAAATTTCTCCTTTTCACACAATGCTTTCAAACACGTTTCAAATTAATTCTTTTCATATTTAAACGTGTTACTGTGGACATTCTTTTACTCTATCTCCTTTCCGGACACATTTTGAATAACATGCTAGAGATTAATGATAACGAGCAATATCGCCTTACATCAAAAGGAAAAATATATAGTTTATACATAGCTTTGTGGAAAAAGAGGAAATGGGTCACGAATAACCATTCTGCAGCCGTCTGCTGCACATGCGTCAAAAAGCGACTTTAAACGGGAAAGGATTGAACCGTTTCCGTTATAGCAACTTAGTTACATACGAATGTTGAAAGTATATTTGCCTACGGAGCAACTGCTGACAATGAGCAATTTCTCCTTTCCAAACAATGCTTTGAAACATGAATCAATTTTTTTCTATAACCTAGATAACGAAAATATTTGTCTACAGTTATTATTTTAACCTTTGCCCCTTTAAGACACATTTGACTAACCTTAACAGATAAATGATAATCAGCAAGTTTGTCTTTTTCCACAATGTTTTAATTACTATTCAAAATAATACTTTCAGGCTAAGTTAAATGTTGTTTGCTGTATATTTAGTCTACGTGGTCAAGGGTAAGGACTTGTTATTACATAATCCGTCCAAAGAGAGAGGTCCTACTGTGTATACATGCCATGAAAGAATGGTACTAACGGTCTCACCGCTACTGGAGAATTGTTGGTAAAACAGGTCGCGTGTTGTGTTGAATATTCTCACGTGTCGCTGTATGTCGACCCAACTAGGACATAGGAATTAAATCTACAAATTAGAGATAAGATTTCAACACTGATTGATTGTGGTTTAACGCCGTTTTTAACATTTTCTACGTTATATCACGGCGGCCAGTTCATCTACAAATATGTTTCCTGGTTTTCTCACACCAGTACTCCACACAACAATCTTCCCAACCAACTGGGTTTTTTTTCACATAGACTTAACCCATTTGTGAAAGACGAATGACGCATGTCGCATTGACTTTTGTCGAACGTCGGAAAGAAAGTTGGCCGAAAATGTCAACATACACACGAATTAGAACCGCAAGGTCATTATTTATTTTATAATTGAGGTGCTTCTACCGATTTTGGGACTAAAATTATAATGTATATGCATTTGCGCTAATTGAAGATTCAACGTTCGTCAACGTGTAATCTAGTCCTAGACGTATCTGTTGACAAATAAACTAGAAGTATAGTCTAAATAGGTTTTTGTAAATTAACCTTGTACGGTCCCATTTCGGAGATACAATTAATTTGCAAATACTTTACAAATACCATAATCTAAGCTTTCCTAGGCACAGACGTGTTTTGACGCATCGAACCAGTCTTCTGTTATCAATACTTTATAAGTTGTCTCTGTCTGTAAAGGCCCGGCCGGGTAGCTCAATTGGTAGCGTATCTGACTCGTGATCTGGAGGTCACGGGTTCGATACCCGGTTGCGGCGCGTTCTTTCGGGCGATGTTTTCCATTGCCTCTCACCTCTGATCTATGTGAGAAAGTAGTCAGTGGCTTCGAAACAATGTTGTGTTAGTACTGGTGTGGGAAAGCCAGGAAAACATGGGTAGGTGCACTGACCGCCGTGATATGACCAAAGCTGTTGAAAGCGGCGTTAAACTCCAAACAAACAAACAAACAAACTGTCTGTAAAGCTTGGAGGTATAATCCGGTGTCCGGCCGGCTGTCTGCCTGAATGTGCATTCGTCCGTCCGTCATGGAGTGCATGTATTGGTCAAAACGTTGTATCTGTATGGCAGATTTATTTGAAAGTGGTCACACTTATACCGTGTGATCAGGAGAACGGCAAAATACTAGGTACATAACTCTGGTCTGCTTATCTTAGTTATCTTCATTTTTCCTTATTTAGTTCAGCAATTGTTTCAATTAATTTCCATTGTATCCATTTCCAAACTTGGTTTGTAGGTAACTTATGACATACACATTTGCAGTGCACCATTACCATAACTTTAGCATGCTGCGTTTGGAGTGTGTATATTTTTGTCTTTTCATGTTCTCACTTATTATATGACTTTCGCACGAAAAACACATGCCCTTGTTTCGTTAATGAGTGTTTCCCAAGCGTTGTACTTTGTCCAGAGCGATTGACTGTAGGTCCGTCTTTGTGATCATCCATCCGTCCGTCCGTTACGGTTTGCATTTATGGGTCAAAACTTTGTTTCTGTTTCGCGGATCCATTTCAAAGTCGTCACACGTATACATTGGGATTAAGAGATCGATACAATATTTTGAACACAAATCTGATCTGGTTTTTTTAGGTGTAAAACTCATTTTTCATTTCTTCGGTTATTGTCTCAATAGATGTCCAATGTATCAATTTAAGACTTGTTGTATAGGAAACTCAGAGCTACAGATGTGCAGTGCAAAAGAAACATAACTCTAGCATGCTTTCGATTGTCTTTCATTTATCAGCAAGATTACAATATACATTGTGAATCTTTAGTGATTTTTGAACTGGAAATATTTTAATTAAGGGTCGCTGCTCTGTTTTTTGTCAATCTTTTTATTTTGTTTATACAAGAAAAGGGTGAAACTTTGATAAATTAGGTATTTGTATTGTATAGGCAGGCAATCTGTGTGCTTCGCACATTTTTGGTTTGGTTTGTTTAAAGGTCATTGTTTCAACAATGTTTGTCTATATTATCTATGGCATATATTTTCAACTTACATATGCCCCTATACCACCAGCGCTTTCAGCGCTTTGATTAAGTATATATTATAGGCTTTGTCTTAAATTAATGGAAAGCACAGATATGAATAACAAAGAAGAGAATATACTACGTGATTATCACAATATTTATGATGGCGGTGCTTATAATTGGCGGGCGCTGCACTTATAGCAAAAATATTAAAAAGCCGCCAAAATAAGACTTCATATAAACATGTAGCATGCACATTGAACAAGTAAAAATTTACCTCTAGCTTTTAACCCTTTTCCACATATAGTCGCGTTTTGACGCAAATGCAGCGAAATTTGAAATTGTTTTTCCACTATGTTTCCAAATCTTCTGAATGATTATTTTTTCAATTATAGAGAATTTCCAAAAAGTTGCTCAGATGATTTTGAAGTCGTCTTCAGATTTGTTGTTTGTGGAAAAGGGTTATGTCGAGAAAAAACACATACGGTTTATTACATGTAGTCGGACTGTAGCTTCCTGTCTAGTTGGGTTCCCTGGAAAAGCAGTCCTGAGCGTACATTGTTCAATGGTCTCGAAAGCAGATAACATTTATGTTTGGACTAATCGGTATAACAGTTAACTCTTTCCCATATACAAAAATCTGCAGCAGAAGACTTTGAAAACATCAGAGAAAAAACAACAAAAACGCTATACAAATGGAAGTTGTATTGCTGAAAAAGTTGAAAACATTGTGACAAAACGATAAACTGCTCGTTTTCAAGAACAATTTCTCCTTTTGTCACAACATTGACAAAAAGTCGTCTGCTGTAAATGCGTCAAAAACGTCTTAAAAAATGTAATAACTTTGATGATACACTTTTTGCTTTTATTGTTTGAGACGTCTCTAGCGATAGGATGTTGGTGGATTTGCCCGCTATAGTGAGAACTCGCCAGATGCATCTTCTGACATTACAAGAAGTGTAGCCCCAAATAGTTATACGCTAATGATGTATATATACGAGCGTGCGAGTTTAGATCTGATGTAAATGAGATTACTAATGATGTATATATACGAGCGTGCTAGTTTAGATCTGATGTTAATGAGATTACTAATGATGTATATATACGAGCGTGCGAGTTTAGATCTGATGTTAATGAGATTACTAATGATGTATATATACGAGCGTGCGAGTTAAGATCTGATGTTAATGAGATTGCTAATGATGTATATATACGAGCGTGCGAGTTTAGATCAGATGTTAATGAGATTGCTGATGATGTATATATACGAGCGTGCTAGTTTAGATATGATGTTAATGAGATTGCTGATGATGTATATATACGAGCGTGCTAGTTTAGATCTGATGTTAATGAGATTACTAATGATGTATATATACGAGCGTGCTAGTTTAGATCAGATGTTAATGAGATTACTAATGATGTATATATACGAGCGTGCGAGATTATATCAGATGTTAATGAGATTGCTAATGATGTATATATATATATGAGCGTGCTAGTTTAGATCTGATGTTAATGAGATTACTAATGATGTATATATGAGCGTGCGAGTTTAGATCTGATGTTAATGAGATTACTAATAATGTATATATATACGAACGTGCTAGTTTAGATCAGATGTTAATGAGATTACTAATGATGTATATATACGAGCGTGCGAGTTTAGATCTGATGTTAAAGAGTTATATCTGATGTTAATGAGATTGCTAATGATGTATATATACGAGCGTGCGAGTTTAGATCAGATGTTAATGATCTGATGTTAATGAGATTACTGATGATGTATATATACGAGCGTGCGAGTTTAGATCTGATGTTAATGAGATTACTAATGATGTATATATACGAGCGTGCGAGTTTAGATTCGATGTTAATGAGATTACTAATGATGTATATATACGAGCGTGCGAGTTTAGATCTGATGTTAATGAGATTACTAATGATGTATATATACGAGCGTGCGAGTTTAGATCTGATGTTAAAGAGATTACTAATGATGTATATATACGAGCGTGCGAGTTTAGATCTGATGTTAAAGAGATTGCTAATGATGTATATATACGAGCGTGCGAGTTTCGATCTGATGTTAATGAGATTGCTAATGATGTGTATATATACGAGCGTCCGAGTTTAGATAAGATGTTAATGAGATTACTAATGATGTATATATACACGAGCGTGCTAGTTTAGATCAGATGTTAATGAGATTGCTAATGATGTATATATACACGAGCGTGCGAGTTTAGATATGATGTTAAAGAGATCGCTAATGATGTATATATACGAGTGTGCGAGTTTAGATCTGATGTTAATGAGATTGCTAATGATGTGTGTATATATACGAGCGTGCGAGTTTAGATAAGATGTTAATGAGATTACTAATGATGTATATATACACGAGCGTGCTAGTTTAGATCAGATGTTAATGAGATTGCTAATGATGTATATATACGAGCGTGCGAGTTTAGATCTGATGTTAAAGAGATTGCTAATGATGTATATATACGAGCGTGCGAGTTTAGATCTGATGTTAAAGAGATTGCTAATGATGTATATATACGAGCGTGCGAGTTTAGATCTGATGTTAAATAGTTAGATCTGATGTTAATGTGATTGCTTATGATGTATATATACGAGCGTGCGAGTTTAGATCTGATGTTAATGAGATTACTAATAATGTATATATACACGAGCGTGCGAGTTTAGATCTGATGTTAATGAGATTGCTAATGATGTGTATATATACGAGCGTGCTAGTTTAGATCTGATGTTAATGAGATTGCTAATGATGCTGAACCAGAGAGTTAATAAGATCACAAATTGTCCGACGAGTCTCATATAATAATTATTTCCGTTGTTCCTGTTCAGTGTTAAGTAAATGTATCAAATTAAAATCGACATGGGAAAATTAGAAATAATACAGTAATGTCGTTTCACAATTGAACTGGGTAGATTTCCACTAGAATGTCAAATTGAAATCGTGATCGAAGGTTGAATGTGATCATTTTTAGAAACCGTGACATGACACATCTGCTTTAGCCAATACAACTTCGTAGAGCACATTTCTAAAAGTGATTATTTGCGTTTCATCGATAAAACACATTTGACTTCAGAAAACGGAATGGGATAAAGGAGAGTTCACGAACACCAAGGTATTATTTCTTTTTTATTCAAATATTGTTTTAAACCTTTTATCAAACATGTGTGTATTAAGTGTAATACACAAATGTATAAACAACGGTTTTCCTCCGTATTACACTTAATACACAAATAACCAAGAGAAAGTTGATGCAACGCATCAATGTCGCAGGAAAGCCATACTGCAGTTATGCATAACAATTACATTATAGTAGTTGGGGAAAAAACAACAGTTATCAACTGAGAGGCATATTGGAACATCAAGTCAAGAGAAAATTTATCATAACTTGCATTTTTTTGTCAACGAAGTGAATGTCCTTCATTGAAATATAATTGAAGCCTTTCATTGTTTATGATCAATCTCCATTCAGAGGTATAGGTTGAACATACACACGGCCAACTAATTATTGATCGTAGACAGTAATGGAAATGAGTAATCTTGCCTATCATTAGTCTTATTATGTATACAGTGCTTTCATTAAGGAATCATTATTAGATTTTTGAATTCCACATAC
The DNA here is from genome assembly GCA_031761405.1 of Serripes groenlandicus. NCBI lineage: Eukaryota > Metazoa > Mollusca > Bivalvia > Cardiida > Cardiidae > Serripes > Serripes groenlandicus. Next base: position 16,856,370 of record JASEVX010000014.1, read on the forward strand.
ACTTTTCAAGATGTTTGTCAGAATATTTGAATTTTATTATTTATCAATAAAACCACAAAACAGACAATTTAGGATTTGCATGCAATAGCACGTCATTTTACCTTTTTCCTATTAAAGTGAACATTAGACACCTTTGCAACAATCTACTTTTAAAACAATGAGAAAAGGGTTAAATCGCTGAAGACATGAGTTTTATCAAAATGATATTAGCTTGGCATCTTAATTATATCATACTTTGACAAATGTTAAAATGTAGTCCAATATTTATAAATTAGACCACCCTCGAAATATAATATCAGCTAAACAGTTAAATTTCATTGAAATTGTTGTATAATTTCAAACTTAATTTCGAACATAAACTATAGATCAGCAAGTCAGCGGATGTATTTGGGGTAATTTGACCTTTAAAGGCAGAGAATGTTCATTCAAAGTCATTTTTCTATTAAAACCAGTTTTATCTCAGTTTGTTCTTTTCTTCATTTGTTTCGAACCAAATAAACATTTTAAATCACCTATAATTAACTATTTGTAAGTGAGATTGATCTCGTTAGTCATGTGTCTGATGCAAGTTTAATAGGGACGGTTTTGTCTTCGTAAATAAAACAAAAAAACATGAATGCGAGTCAAAATAAAGAAACTGCAAATACTTAAAACATCGGAATATTTATTTCATTTTAGATGTGTCATAACTTGGTATTTTAAAACAAACGCAATTGTAATTTGTTCAAGATATTTAATTTGCTTTCTTCTAATAATAACTCGTCCTCCCATGTCATTTCCGAAAAGCTATTACAAATATAAGTCGCGGGCTTCTGCCCGGCGACTAATAAACCGACAACCAAAGGTTATCCCCCGTATTACACTTAATACACACAGGTATAAACCGACAACCAAAGGTTATCCCCCGTATTACACTTAATACACACAGGTATAAACCGACAACCAAAGGTTATCCCCGTATTACACTTAATACACACAGGTATAAACCGACAACCAAAGGTTATCCCCCGTATTACACTTAATACACACAGGTATAAACCGACAACCAAAGGTTATCCCCCGTATTACACTTAATACACACAGGTATAAACCGACAACCAAAGGTTATCCCCCGTATTACACTTAATACACACAGGTTTAAACCGACAACCAAAGGTTATCCCCCGTATTACACTTAATACACACAGGTATAAACCGACAACCAAAGGTTATCCCCCGTATTACACTTAATACACACAGGTATAAACCGACAACCAAAGGTTATCCCCCGTATTACACTTAATACACACAGGTATAAACCGACAACTAAAGGTTATCCCCCGTATTACACTTAATACACACAGGTATAAACCGACAACCAAAGGTTATCCCCCGTATTACACTTAATACACACAGGTATAAACCGACAACCAAAGGTTATCCCCCGTATTACACTTAATACACACAGGTATAAGCCGACAACCAAAGGTTATCCCCCGTATTACACTTAATACAAACAGGTATAAACCGACAACTAAAGGTTATCCCCCGTATTACACTTAATACACACAGGAATAAACCGACAACCAAAGGTTATCCCCGTATTACACTTAATACACACAGGTATAAACCGACAACCAAAGGTTATCCCCCGTATTACACTTAATACAAACAGGTATAAACCGACAACCAAAGGCAACGGCCACTCCTCCGTATTTCACTGTGACATGGTGAATACATAACAAAGTTACATTACAAAGAAATATAGTATTCACGTGACAGCGACAGGTCAATTTGCACATAGAATACCAATTCGGTATTAACATTTATAAACAACGGTTTAAGAAAAGGGTTTCATGCTTTCCCATTCATCAACAAGGTAATACATTTTATACCCGACTTATCGGATTCTATTTAGTTATCAGAACGTTAAGTAGTCTCGCTAACCGAGCCCTTTATTGATCAAATACTCCAATAGTACATTAAGATTCCAACAAAAATGCATGAAAACTGTTAAGTTAGAAACAAATGCATATACGCTGTTCTATTCTCACAAACATGAAGGGAAACAACGGTGAAAAGAGAGTTATTGACTTTCACTTATTTCCTAAATATTATGTTTAACAACCAAGCTGATGTTTTTCTGATGAAAAGTGTCCTGGTTGTTTATGATTGTAGTTCAAATATCGTGGACTGTTTTCGCCGCTTAGTCAAAGGAGTTTCAACATAAAATCCCTTCCTTGATAAAGAGCACGTTTGAAAACGTTGTTGGAAAAGAAGATTGCTTTCAGCGATCAATTTCTTCGTTTCCCAAAATGTCTCGACATACAAACAATGTTATAGTTTCCAATTAACCAAATATTACGAAACACGTTAATGACTCCGTTAATGTCACAGTCGGGTAAAGCGTTACCCAATATCGGTTAAGCACGTACCTGTTTCTCGATATATTTTGTAAACCCTGACGTATTTTTACTCATCTGCAGCAGATGAATTTTGAAAACAGTTTGAAAAAAAGTTATTGCTCATAATATGCAATTTCTCCTTTTGCCACAATGATTTCAACTCGATCCAGTAATTATAATTTCATTTGTATTTTGTTTGTTTGGCCGACATCATGGTTTTCAAAGTCGTCTGCTTCATATGTTTGATGCACATGGGAAATGGTGAATCCGCTTAATGTTATTGATCAACTTCTAATCCCATGATGTTGTCTATTTTACATGAGTTCTCAGAGACATTAAGTTTCCGAGACACATTTACACATTCCTACAAACAAAAAATGAACAACTTTTTCGATTGTTTATCAAAATAATATGGATCGATGGTATAAAGAGAAAGCTGATTGACAGAGAAAGGTTAAACTCAATACATAATAAACTCGCATATCTTCAGACCATGATATAGTTTTCATTGGTGGAGGGTGAAATAAACTTGACATCGTAACAGTAAATGTGATATATTGTTAAATCTAATAGTTTTGAAAGCGTGTTTTCATCGAGAAAATATGTGTTTTATTATCTTGTGAGAAAGTTGCGTCATTCATTATTTAAATAAATGACAACACGAATGTACATATACGGATATTCTAGAATAAACGTGTTTATCTGACATTTCTGGTAAGTTCAATCAATCACAATAACATTTACAACATGTAGTTTTTCAGTGGTCGATTTTATGAAAATATTTAGACAAATGGAGAAATTGTTCCCGATCAGCATTTTTTCATTATTTTATAATGTTTAAAATCTATTCAATAATTATGCTTTTATTCAGAGAAACTTTCCATATTTTGCCCTGATGTTTTCAAAGTCTACAACTGCAGTATAAATGTATGTGAAAAGTGAGTTAGTGTTTCTTGGTATAGTAGCTACATTTTCTAATAGAACATGGCGACACCTGTTTAAAGTTTAGCTAAATGAGGAATCGCTGGAGCTAGCCAGAGATTGGTCTCTCCAAACATAAATTACACATTGACAGGATTTTATTAATTTAAATCTTTGTATAGTCACAAGAGTAAAGTAATGGAAACAAAAGATAAAAAAAAAAAAAAAAAAAAATAGGTACGTATTATTAAGACGCGCAGAAATAGCGTTGAAGTTGTGAAAATCATCGAATAAGATCGAATGAGCTTGAAATGATAATTTTCTTTAAATTTGAGTGATGCTCCTAGACACACTTTCTTTTGGAAACCTTTTGCCAAGCAAAGATGCGGATCACCCTGCAATCGGGGAAGTTTAGTTTGAATACTGCTCTCTGATAAATGGAAGGAACATTAAAAATGTCCCTGACACACCGTGTACATTTGGTTGACATAGTTTACATGGTTAACAAAGTTTAAATAGTTTACATAGTTTCATAGTTTACATGGTTTACATAGTTTACATAGTTTCATAGTTTACATGGTTTACATAGTTTACAACGTTTAATAGGTTACATGGTTTAAATTAGTTTACATAGTTAAATAGTTTAACTAGTTTACAAAGTTTACATAGTTGACATAGTTTACATAGTTTACATAGTTTACATAGATTGGATGTGCAAATTGATCGTTGACTCCACATTTAACAAAAGTACTCTAGGTTATTTGTCCTGTGAAGGGTCAGAGTTAGTCTTTCGTCGGTTCTCCCACTAAGTAATTCAACCCGACAGTGTCATCATCTTTTCGTGTTAATTCTACCGCCTCCATTGATTGGTTTACTTTCCATCGATCTGTTGATAATTTTCCGTTAACTTTTTCGGCGTCGAATTGTTTAAAGTAGACTCTTCCATGTTCAAACTCGGACGACTCTATTTTCATCTTATAGGATTTTTGGAAAATCTTTATAACTCACAGCCAAACAATGCAGATTTCAGGTGAGACAGCTCGTTACAAGCTGACTCACCTGAATCTGTATTGTTTGCAAAAAGCTCAATATTGCCTTTGGCGCTGAAAGAGTTAAAGGTATAAATTTTCCATTTTTACAAATATAAAGACACTCAAAACCCCTGTTAAAAGCCCGCTTATACTTTATAGGTTATCAATTGCCCTTGTATTTTCTGTAATTGGTCATATCCGTTCTTTAGTCTATTTTTTACGACTTGTTATGGCACTAGTACTGGTTAGGCGGCGCAAAGGTATATACATGTAACTGAAATACTGTTAAACCCTTTCCCACATACAATAACTCTGCAGCAGACGACTTTCAAAACTCCTACGAAAAATCATGTAAAACCTCTAAAAATGAAGGTAAAACTATAAAAAAAAAAGTAGAAAACATTGTGGCAAAAGGAGAAATTGCTCGTTTTGAAGTCGTCTGCTGCAGATGCATCAAAATGCGTTTACAGGTGGGATAGGGTTAAAAGCGGCGTAGAACAAACTATTCTATACAATCTGAGTTCTATTTTCCAAACACAGACTCGAATTTCAACTTAAACCTTTCCCTGATAGACCATATGTATGATGTTCCGGAAACTAACAATATGACGGGAAAGGGAAACGGTCACGTCATATAAGAATCTCATTTGCTCTGATATCTTGTTTTTACCCAATCTTTACCCGCATTACACTATATATATATATATAATACCTTTCCAGCATACACAACTGTCTGCAAACGACGGAAAATTGCTTATTATGAACAATTTCTCTTTTTGTCTCTTTGTTTTCAAAGGTCGTGTGCTGCAGTTTCATAAAAGTACGTTCACATATGTGAAAGGGTTATACCCCCTGTAAAATTCGGTTCGATACCCGATATACCCGATATACCTGATTCGTTTCGACTAAACTAAAATAGCTGAAACATGTGTGGGTGTCATTGTCTGTTAAACTCAGGGCTTCTAGGATATTTGGTTAACCCTTTCCCATATACAACGAATCTGCAACGGACGACTTTAAACATAATATATGTGGTAAAGAGTATGGTAAACCTCTTTAAATGAAAGAACCATTATTGAAAAAGGTTGAAAACATTGTGACAGAAGAAGAAATCGCACATTATGAGCAATTTCATCTTTTGTCACACTGTTTTCAAAAGTTGTCTGCAGTGTCTGTGTGTGGGAAAAGGTTGAATATTAACGATTCAAGCAAGTATTGATCGATTGAGTTTTGTCGAATTGCGCATTAAACCTACGGGCGATTTTTATCCTTTTGAAAAAAGATATAGATCGATAGTCGATCATTTGGAAACCATTTCCCACTTGAAGCTTATCCCTTTCCCTCATATAGACGCTTTCTAACGCCTCTGCAGCAGACGGCTTTTTGAAAACATAGTGACAAAAATGAGAAATTGCTCAAAACGAGCAATTTCTCCTTTTGTCACAATGATTTTTGGTAGACTTGCGCATGCGCAGAGGCTGCCATAGTCATAGTGAGTTTGAAGTCACGTGATGTATATGCCCTTCACCACCAACAATTAAGTGCAATTTTTGGTTTGACTAATTTACGAATGCTCACAAAAGCAAACATAGAGTAACGAAAAAAAATCCGATTATTCAAGCTTATAATAGAAAATAACAAGTCTTGTAAGTGTAAATATCATATTTAAAGTGTACACAATTATTTAGATATCACTACGCCAATATAGCACTGCACCGCGCAATTACCCTTTGTAAATTGTAACCCTTTTTTCCCTCTCGGCAGAGATGTAAACATCCACTCGCCCGCTAGCATAAGCGAGTGGAATGAAGGATCGGCTAGTACGAAATTCTAGGCGCTAGTCCAAACATATTCGTTCATGTCCTTATTCATAAAGATAGTATGCATTGCTAAGCCTTTTCTTTCTCTTTCTCTCAGTCCATCTATTCCTTCGACAACGAATAACGATGACTTTTGCATTTTGGATAGGTGCTTTCGACAAGGTCCGCGTCTAAAGAAACACATTTCATCAAATGATTTGAGCGCTTTAAATCACTTGTTTATAAAGCGTTTAGAATACTTTGATTATAATAGGCAGAACGAATAACGAATAAATCTTGCAAGAAATCAATCATTTCTTTCGGCTAAAATCAGGTAAATGACCCGCGGATATTGGTTGTTACAACCAGGGACACTATATTACAATTGTAATATAGTGTCCCTGTAACAACATAACTGATTCATCCTTTTATTCTAAATTTGTATTACACAGTTCAAAATACGCGATTCAAGATTTTGACGCGATTATTTCGTTCATAGAGTTGATTACTAACAGATGACTAAGTTGATGATGGAATAGACATTAACAAGTTAAGTTAAGCTAAAACATGCACAGGCAGGCGAGTGTTTCATTAGGATAAGTGCAACACTCAATTCCCAATCCTGCTTGCCCTTTAACAAATCACAACCCACCCCACAATATAAAAACTCTGCAGCAGACGAATTAAAAAAAATCTGAGCAAAGATACAGAAAATCACATTTATTGGAAGTGTTATCATTGAATATAGTTGAAAACATTGTTGCAAAAGGAGAAAGCTTGTTATGAGCAATTTCTTCTTCTGCATCAATGTTTTCAAAAGTCGTCGGCTGCAATTACGTATGCAAGTGGGAAAGGTTTAAATAAGAAACACTTTTTCAAATGATAGTCAGTTGGCTATTCTAGTATATAATGTCCGTCTTAAATAATAATGACAAAACTTTCAAAAAACAAGAAAAATATTTTTTACAATTTAATTGAAAACATATTTAATCAAAGTTGGGAAAGTTGTCCCTTTCCGTGCTTTTTTTATGAGAGTTCAAATCACAAGCAAAACTTATGGGACAGAGTTGACAAATAACACATTGACACAATTTCAGATTTAGGCTTTGTTTCTGTCAAACTGCTGAAGAAGACAACACTGAGACACACATTTTGATTAAAAGTTTATTTAAAAAAAGGAATTATTTTATTTATGATAAACAACATTACAATGATGGTGTAGAAAATACATGTCAACAATACATTTTTCAATTTGTACATTCATTGCACAGACCAAATCTTAGCAAGTTTGAAATTATGGACCTCTCAGCACATTTTTTCTCAATTCATTACTTCTTGGCAGGATTTTACTGCTAAAATTGCGGTGTCACTAAACAGAGTCTGGTAGAGTCTGCATGGTAGAGTCCGGTAGAGTCTGGTCGTCAAATATCCCATTATATCACTGTTTTGTTGTGTTTTTGTATTGAAATGAATGAAATAACGTGTAATTGTATCATATAAATAAAAATAAAAATGTATTTGCCTATTTCAGTTCATTTATAGCACTTTATTTTATTCATTTCAATACAAGAACACAACAAAACAGTGATATAGTGGGATATTTGACGACCAGACTCTACCAGACTCTACCGGACTCTACCAGACTCTGTTTAGTGATACCCCTAAAATTGATGATTTTTTTTAATTTTTGGCCGGATTGCTCTAGCAATTCCGATCTATAGATTGGCGATGTCTGTCTCTCCGTCTGTCTGTTCGTCAACATTTTGGTTAAAGTTTCAGGTTGAGGCAAAATCTCAGCACTGGAAAGGGTTACACACTTGAAACTTTGCCTGAAGGTAACCAGTAACAAGTTCTATTGATTTATATGGTTACTTTGACCTTGGTTTGTCAATTTTCAAGGTCAAATTGCCGACCATCCGGCGTTACAGTCTTCAGCAGTTTCTTGTTAAATATGACATAAGAAAGCCTTCCCTCAACATTTTGAAAACACCCTCAGAAGTCACCAGAATGCACCATGTTGCGTCCAGGATTTCAATTTCTTTTTAAACATCAAGTCAAGTGTAAAATATGATAACTTAAGTGAAAGTTTCAGTTGTTTCATTGGAGCGCCACAGGGGGACTGTATGTCACCGTTTATTTTTGCAATGTATGTAAATGACTTAGAGGACTACATGTCTCTAAATGAATTTGACGGCGTGGATATGGGCATGTTGAAATTGTTTTTACTACTATACGCGGACGATATAGTTTTATTTGCAGAAAGCGAGTGCAGTTTACAAAATGGTCTTGAAATACGTTTTAGTTATTGCGAAAAATGGAAATTATCAGTAAAGGTAAAGAAAACAAACGTTATGATATTTAGAAAAAATAGAAAAATATCGAAAAAAGTAGTTTTTAAATACAACGGTAATCCATTAGAAATAGTGAAACAATTTACATATTTATGCATATCATTTTCTTCAGGAGGGTCCTTTCAACACACTTTTGACTATATAGAAGAACAAGCTTTAAAAGCAGTTCTTGCATTAAAACAATATCTAACAGTATTCAAAAATATCACCATTAGTCATACACTTGAACTTTTTGATAAGCTTATACTACCAATACTTAATTACGGGGTCAAGGTATGGGGCTTCAGTGAGGCTATAACGCGCAGAAAGGCTGCATACTAGATTTTGTAAGCAACTACTACACGTCAAAAGTCAGACTCCTAATAATTTTATATACGGTGAATTGGAAGTTACAACGCCTTTCTTTGATGATTAAATACTGGTTAAAAGTCACGAGAACAGACGAATGCAAATACATAAAGGCAATCAATATGCAAACAAATGTTAAATGATATAAATGAAAATAATGAAAATTGGGCATCAAAGGTTAAATATATATTGAATAGTTTTGGTTTTAGTTATGTATGGATGAATCAAGGTGTCGAAAACATTAACGCTTTCATAAAAATATTTAAAGGGTAAAATATATTTTTTATCCAAAACTGGGATGCCGATCTAAGTCAAACCTCTAAAACTAAAACATATATTCTAATCAAATCCTTTGATTTTAAGATGTATTTAGTCAACATAAAAATAAAGAAATATAGATTTGTATTAACAAAATTTAGACTTTCAAGTCACCAACTGGAAATTGAAACTGGAAGAGGGAAACAACCTGTTAACTGGCCAAATATAAATAAATTTCAAATGTTAATGAAATCAGAGCAAAGATCTATGTTATGCAAATTGTCCAAATATATTTACTTAGCGAATTTTAAAAGAGATGGTGAAACTTAATTTTATCATGCTTTTCTCCAGAGACATATAAACACATGTGTTTATATGTCTCTGTTTTCTCTTATGTAAAATTGTAATAAATATGTATTGTAATATAAACCGCCAAAGGTATTGTAAATTTTGGCGACAACATGTATTTGTTATATGCCAATAAAATATATTGAATTGAATTGAATTGTTAAGACTCCTATATCAGACCGTAAATGCAAATTATGTAACACAATAGAAGACAAATTTCATTTTTTACTTGAATGTCCATTAACTCTTTTCCACATGCAGACGCATTTCGACGCAAAAGCAGCAGACGACTTTTGAAAACATTGTGGCCAAAGATGAAATTGCTCATAATGAGCAGTTTCTCCTTTGGCCACCATGTTTTAAACTTTAGTTAACAATTAAGTTATCTTTTATGGACATTTTTCAGGTTTTTGTCACAATGTTTTCAAAGTCGTCTGCTGCAGATTTGTTGTATGGGGGAAAGGGTTAAACAATGATCTAAGACAAATATATATAAGAAAATATTATTGGCCTAGACCAAACATTCCTAAATTCATCGAACTCTTAACAAGCAATAACCAGAAAACATTATCCAAATTATGCATTTTTCTATATAAAAGAATGAAGTCACTTGTATAATTATCTCATTTAAAATGTATGTATTTTATTGATGTTAACTGTTTTTCAAAATGTTAAAACTAAATATGTATAAATGTTTATCAAAGTTTATTCCCATTTTCGAGATTTTCTTTTTAGTCCTATTCTTCTACGATACAGGGATAATGATTTTAAAACATTCCAAACCGAATGATATTTTCGAAGTAGGGGTCAATTAACTTTCACTAGCCCAGCAAGAAATGATGATCTTGGAACCATTTCATTCTGGCCTGATGCATCATTTCTTGTCTGCCATGGTGGGGATTTATTTAAAATAAATATTCATATATGCACTTCTGTATCTCTTCTTAAACGATCGCAATTCTACCTTCAGTACTTTCAGTACTTTGATTAATTTTAGTCATAGGTTATCCATTCAATTATAGAGATTTTCTATTTTTTGACAGAATATGTTCAAAATCGTCTGCTGCAGAATTGTCGTATGAGGGAAAGGGTTATTCTTTTGATGGAAAAGGTTGATAAGATTTTATAACGGTATTTCATTTATATCAACACAACATTTTCAGAGAACTTCCTACTACCTTCCCACGTTTAAATATTGAATGGCTAGTCACAGTGAGTTCTATCAAACATCAGAAAGAATGATCGATCGAAACGGGTTTCAAACCCACGACATCTGGAGTGATAGCTCTCGTCGTGACCGACGGAGCTATTACGAATCGACGAAGGCCAATACGTCAGGTCACTGTCATTCAACACGACGTAATTATTTCTAATTTCTAAAACAAATATCGACCACCATGACTTTTTCGAAAAATGAATTGATCTCTAACTAGTGAATACATCATTCGACCGGTTACACTCGACAATAGGTAGATACGGTTACATCGGACCAGTGAATACATCATTTGACCGGTTACACTCGACAAAAGGTAGATACTGTAACAACGGACGAGTGAATACATCATTTGACCGGTTACACTCGACAATACGTAGATATTGTAACATCGGACGAGTGAATACATAATTTGACCGGTTACCCTCGACAATAGATAGATACTGTAACACTCGACAATACGTAGATACTGTAACATCGGACGAGTGAATACATCATTCGACCGGTTACACTCGATAATAGATAGATACTGTAACACTCGACACTAGGTAGATACTGTAACATCGGACGAGTGAATACATAATTTGACCGGTTACACTCGACAATACGTAGATACGGTAACATATGACCAGTGAATACATCATTTGACCGGTTACACTCGACAATAGGTAGATACTGTAACACCGGACGAGTGAATACATAATTCGACCTATTACACTCGACAATAGGTATATACGGTAACATCGGACCAGTGAATACATCATTCGACCGGTCACACTCGACAATAGGTAGCTACGGTAAAATCGAACGAGTGAATACATCATTTGGCCGGTTACACTCGACAATAGGTAGATACTGTAACATCGGACCAGTGAATACATCAGTTGACCGGTTACACTCGACAATAGGTAGACTACTGTAACATCGGACCAGTGAATACATCATTCGACCGGTAACACTAGACAATAGGTAGATACGATAACATCGGACCGGTGAATACATCATTCGACCGGTTACACTCGACAATAGGTAGATACTGTAACATCGGGAAAGTTCGTATAGATCAAGGGGTATAATCGACAGTTTTTGTCTTAACGCTTTCCTACATTCAACAAATCTGCAACAGACGACTTAGAAATCCAATGAAGAAACATATGGAACTACCTCCTTTTACTACAACATTGTCATGCGTAGTCGGCTGCAGATCTGCAGGCTATTTACGTAGCGTGGATGTATCATACGAAGGGCTTGCCTGCATATGACCGAAAATGTCCTTTCTGCAATCTAAGTGAAGATGAAATGTATTTCTTGCTAGCTTTTTATTGCGTCTCATCGTCACTTGTTCTCTAGCCGCCGGACAGTACACATCGAGTCAAGTTAATCATGCCAAGAGGCATAATTCGAGGACAAGACTTAACGAATGGTTGCGATTGCTTTGCGAGCGCTACAAATACATTGCGATGATTAAGAATGGACTACGAATACTTACGAGTACGTTGCGAGTGAAAAATATGCTATATCATAGCCCGATCATTACCAGGGGCGTAACTCCCTTTATGCACTGTAGGCACGTGCCTACACATTTTTTCTAAAAATGCCCCAAAATGTAGCTGCGGCGATACACATCTGCGTAATGTATCGACCAGATCAGCCTGCGCTGTTCGCACAGACTGATCCGGCCGACACATTCCGTCTAAGAGGTGTGTGGGGGGGGGGGGGGGGGATAGATAGAGTAGTGATTCATGAAACAGAAAATGCACAGGAGGCGAAAAGTGTATATCCGGATACGCTTGTGTGGCATGCTTAGGCTGATCCGGGTCGATACTTTACGCAGAGTCAACAATGTTTATTTTCTCACGAGACGGCATACACATTGATTGCCAAGCTACGCCCCTGATTACGATTACTTGGCGAGTGATATTCGCAAGGACTGTGCGAGAGCAGCATTACGTGTGTCAGACTATATTGTACTTTAGTTTAAACTTATTTATTTTAAATCGATTGCGAAACAAGCTTGAAGCTTATATTAATCACGCTCGATGTCTGCTTCCTGGATACTTAACCAGTACTCGCGCCGAGTGTGTGGAAAAATCCCAAAGTCAGGACTTTTGTCGAACCAGGGGACCTTTAGTACAAGAGGCCGATATTGTACTTTAAAGATAATATGTACATTTTTAATATAAAGTTGAAACTTATTTATTTTATATCGATTACGAAACAAGCTTTAAGCTTATATCAATCACGCTCGATGTCTGCATCCTGGAAACTTAACCAGTACTCGCGCCGTTTGTGTGGAAAAATCCCAAAGGCAGAACCCGCTCACGGGATTCGAACCTGGGACCTTTAGTACAAGAGGCCGACGCTCTACCTCTGTACCACTGTCTTCCACCTACTTATTTAATATATTAATATACTTCTTTTTAAAACAACATAAGTTAATGTTTGAATACTTTTTAAAATATTGGAAAAAGGGATAGTCAATCACACTTCATTTGACATGTTACCTCAGATATAATCTCTTTTCCATATGTTAATAAATAATTTCGCAAGTCATGGACATTTTACGACACCAATTTGATTAGTTATTGATTCGGCTTGTGCAATTTGCAGCGATAAATCTAAATCTATATCCGGAATTTGTAATGATTTTTCAGGCAACAAGCTATGTTAACAAAGATCGTGCAGTTTTAAAAACTCAAACCCTTCCTAATTGTCGCATGTAGAGCACTCTACATTTTGGAAAACAAATATTGTGCTCAAAACGAGCCTTTAGTCAAGTGCAATGCTTTCAACTCTTTTCAGAAATTATACTTTCACTTAAAGATATGCCCATATATTTGAATTCGAATATGTTTGTTGTAGATAAGTTGTGTGTATAATACGACCCTGCACATAAGCAGTCTCGCCGGAGCCTTAACCCTTTCCCTCATACGATAATTCTGCAGCAGACGACTTTGAACATATTTTGTCAAAACATAGAAAATCTCTATAATTGAATGGATAACCTATGACTTAAAGTGGAAAACATTGTGTCAAAAGGAGAAATTGCACGTTTTGTGCAATTTCTTCTTTTGTCACCATGTTTTCAAATAGCCGTCTGCTGCATACGCTTTTTCTTATGTTTAGAACCACATTATTTCAAGACTTTTCTGGATTTATTAATTTATTTTACAATGTGATACATATAACATCTTTAAACAGATAACCCTTTGTGTATGTCATGGCCGGGATATTCATAAAGTCGATAATAATCAATACCCAGACGTTTTAGTTTTAAAAGTACGCAATACCTGCTTTGTTAGAGTTTAGAATGCTTAAAGAAAATTACCATTACCAATTTAACAATTTACAAATTCCCTCATACAAACGCTTTCTGACGACGGCTTTTTTGAAAACATGTTGACAAAAGAACCAATTGCTCAAAACGAGCAATTTCTCCCTTTGTCAGTATGTTTTCAACTTTATTCAATTATTTTACTTTTATTTAAAGGGAGTTTCCATTTTTCTTTCAGGTAAGTTTTCAAAGTTGTCTGCTGCAGATTTGTTGTATGTGAGAAAGGTGGTTTAACAGAATTACACACTTTCTCTGGTCTATACTACATAAGATTCCTATTCAGTATCTCTTGTAACATGGTTCATATGGACAGCTTCTCCTTTTTGTTCAATAATGTCTACTCCATTGCCAACTTTGGGGCTCATCAGGCTATCGAGCTATCTATATCTCCGAGCAATACTGGCGTTTACATAAGCTAGTTTACCAGTTATCTGTCGCTGTCCGCTTAGCTTGATAAGCTAGAGTAATTTATGGGGGGGGGGGGGGGGTATATTCGATATATTCAAGAAGAGAGAAAACTTTGATATTTGTTTATTTTAGATACCCTGCTGAGATGACACAATACCGCAAACACCAATACACAGGCATTTCACCTTTCTGAGGCACTGAATTTCACATAAATGTTCATAAAAGACCAAAATATATTTATAAAATAACGATTGCAATTAGTACAAATGAAAGAGAGAAAAACATCTGCATCTTGCACTGTTTGAACTGAAGCGATCGAATGTTTTTAAATGCCTTCTTAAAGCAGAATACTATTTAGCTCCTTCTTATATCAATGTCACTTTGGGTGCCCAACAAAACCTAAAAAAGGACCAAAATGTAGAAAACCTGGATTCATATTAAAGAGCAAAGGTTTTACTAACATAATCGTTAAATGGAGAAATCCATTGATTAACTAATTCGTTGGTGCAATTTAATTTTCTTTTCCCTCTATAACTCCATTGGAGCTTTCGAGACACCGGATTTCCCCAAAGTTGGCAATGTCTGAACTCTATTCCAATTGAAGACGCATTTTGACGCATCTGCAGCAGACGAAAACATTGTGGCAAAAGAAGAAATTCCTCAAAACGCCTACCGCTGGGCGCCATTGTTACAATCCTAAAAGATTCGACCTGATCAGGGCTTGAACCTTGGGCATTCTGATTCGAAGGCGAACGATCTACCACGTCTCTATAACAGCTAGATCCATAGCAAGGCAGTATAAGTGTCCCCTTATACATATACCATGGGTATATACTATCTGTTCAACACTTTTAAATAATTTAACTATCATTTATGGGGTTTTTCTTCACGTTTTTGTATATAGGTTTTCAAAACCGTCTGCTGCAGATTTGTTGTATATGGGAAAGGGTTAAACCATTTGTATGCGTGTTTGAAAAAAGGTTATATGAGCCAGTGCAAGAGAAAAGATGATACAAGTTAGCATATCTGAACAGTGTACAACACGGCGAGATATAGCGTCTTCTGGAGCTCCTTCCTCTTATTAGTCGCCGGGCAGAAGCCCGCGACTTCTATTATTAATAGGTTTTCGGAAATGACATGGGAGGGAGGATTATTATTAGAAAGAAACACATTTAGATGTCTTGAACATATTACAATTGTGTTTGTTTAAAAACACTAAGTAATGACACATCTAAAATGAAATAAATATTCCGATGTTATAGGTATTTTCAGTTTCTTTATTTTGACTCGCATTTATGTTTTTTTTGTTTTATTTACGAAGACAAAACAGTCCCTATTAGCTAGACTGAGATACTTTATTTTACACTATATACTACATGTAATCGAAAGGCGAGAACTACAAACCTTTACGTCGCACAGTCTAATTTGTTTACATACGCGCACTGTTATGTGTAAATATCGAGATGAAAATGACGTCGAATATTCTCCTTTTAATAGCAATTTTAACTTACTGAATGTTATTTTCATGTTCAAAGAGATGTCTTGATTTGTGAAGAAGGCATTTTATATATGTAAGATATGAACTGTTTCTAAGCTAAAACTGTTGATCGCGTGACTCGCGAATACCAACTGCGTAGATCAATCTCCTTTGCAGAGAGCCGTTATTTACACTCTTACAAATAGTAAATCATAGGTGATTTAAAATGTTTATTTTGGTTATAAAAAAGGAAGGAAAGAATTAAAATAAATTAACATGTTGTAGGGCTCAGTTTATGTTCGAAATAAGGTTTAAATTATACAACCATTTCAATGAGATTTAACTGTTTAGTTGATATTATATTTTAAAGTGGTCTAATTTATAAATATTGGACTACATTTCAAAAGAAATCTCATGTCTTCAGCGATTTAACCCTTATCTGATTGTTTTAAAAGTAGATTGCTGCAAAGGTGTCCACTGTTGACTTTAATAGAGAAAACGTAAAATGACATGCTATTGCATGCAAATCCTAAATTATCTGTTTTGTGGTTTTATTGAAAAATAATAAAATTCAAATATTCTGACAAACATCTTGAAAAGTGTATGTGGAATTCACAAATCTTATAATTTTTCCTTAAGATTACTCATTTCCATTACTGTTTATCAATATGATCAATAATTAGTTGGTTGTGTGTATGGTCAACCTACTTTGGAATGGAGATTGCTCATAAACAATGAAAGGCTTCAATTATCATTCACTTCGTTGACAAAACAATGCAAGTTATGATACATTTTCACTTGACCCCACCCCTGATGTTCCAATATGCCCCTCAGTTGATAACTGTTTATTCAACTACTATACTGTTAGTGTTATGCATAACTGCAGTATGGATTTATGGCGACATTGATGCGTTGCATCAACTTTCTCTTGTTACTGCGTAATATATAGGATGAAAGAAACCAAACAACATTAAGCGCGCCTTTTTGGTTCCCGGTTTGAGAAATATTGGAATAATAAGGCGTACGAGGCAGGTAACCAATTTAGTAGAATGGCTAGATGTATGTTACTGTTTAGACTAGATACAGTATACATTTCGCTTAACTAAAAATGTACATACATTAAATTAATGTACCGGCCGTTGTCTTTCTTTTAATTTGTAAAACTCACACATGTATATAGAGTGTAAAAGGGATGTTTTAAAAGTCATTTACCTTAAATAAATATACTTAGTAAGAACAAAGAGAAATCCCGATATGTGGTCACACTGGCAGGTGTAAAAATCTCCTTGTGCTTAATTTCAAAGCATTCCTACAGGAAGCTTCCAATCAGAGGTTTTTAATATACATGGCATAAAGAGACTATATAAGTATATGTGTGTCCTTTGTTTCTTACGCCTTTCTCAAGTTCCACAAAATCATCTCACGTTTAGCAAATTATTTCTGACAAAAGTAGCCATTTACTTTGTTCTTAGGCAACTCATAGGTCGCCTACTTTTGGAAAAAAACTGACAAAGAAAAAGAAGTTGCTCATAAAGTCACTTCGACCAATGAACTACGTACTATTTGCGCGAAGGTAGCCAGTTGTCTGAGAAGATCGTTGTGTGGAGTACAGATGCGAATTAGTCAGGAAACACATAATTAGGTTTTAACTGTCCGCAATGATATAACTGAAATACACCGGCGATAGACATCTGCGTAATGTATCGACCAGATCAGCCTGCGCTGTCCGCGCAGACTGATCCGGCCGACACATTCCGTCTTAGGGGGAAAGATGTATAGAGTAAAACTGTGTTTAACTCCAACTAATCGATCAGACTGTCGACAATTAAACAATTAGTTGTGTTCAAGGTTATAAATATTGAAAATATTATGTCTGGTATAATTTGCCTGAATTTGTAATATAAAGAATTTCATTTTCCCACATAGTGCGAAAGTTGATGTCATTGCTTCCGATATCAGATTAAGATTATTTATTAACTCAAATCTACAATTAGATAGATACATGTGCAAATTCAAGAAAAGTATAATAATTAGACGCAGACAAGACTGTGTATCCGACGTCCATCAGAGTATTTTAAAATAACATGTGTATAGACGAAAAGCTAAAACTGTAACCCTGTCGGTATTAGTTCCAAATCCTTTTAGGTGATGCCGAAACATTAATGAAAGACCAATATCCCCTACCAAGGATCATTGATTTGTTTACTTGAATAGGAGACACTACGGTTATGGTGGAGTGCCCTTTGGCAAGGCACATTTTCTAGCCTAGTACTGTTTTGTTTACCCAGGGATCATGAATAAGTGAACTGTCGCCGTGATATAACTGAAAAAAATGTTGAAAGCGGCGTAAAACAACAATAAAACAAAACTTGAACGGGACACCTGTAAAACCAATCTTAGAGTAACTGTCAGGGGCGTGACTCCCTTTAGGCACTGTAGGCACGTGCCTGCACATTTTTTCTCAAAATGCCCCAAAATGCAGCTGCGGCGATAGACATCTGCGTAATGTATCGACCAGATCAGCCTGCGCTGTCCGCGCAGACTGATCCGGCCGACACATTCCGTCTTAGGGGGGAAGATGTATAGAGTATTGATTCCTGGAACAGAAAATACACAGGAGGCGAAAAGTGTCCATCCGGGAAGGCCTGTGTGGCATGCTTAGGCTGATCCGGGTCGATACTTTACGCAGAGTCCACAATGTTGATTTTCTCACGAGACGGCCTACACATTGATTATTGCAAAGCTATGCCCCTGAATGTATCACCAGTGTCAATAAAGCTCTGTTTTGGTATCATGGCTGTCGGATCTAAATAAACACTGCTTTCAAACGTTTCTTGGAACCTTTTATGACGTATTGGCGAACAGTGCATGACCTCGAAGGATTAACCTTTCAGGGCATTGCAGGGTCGATACTTGTCGCAAATGCAATAAGGTTCCTTTTTGGATAGCGGCGCTCATTTTTAACGCCATTTGTGTGTACTTTAATTGATAAAATAACACGTGTTGCACTAAGTAAATTTGTACTTCATTTCCAATAGCAGACAAGTGACATGGCCAAGAGACATGGTGTCTGTTATACAGAATATAACAAATCATACCAATGCATATCTAAGTGTACTTATGTAATCAACCTTTCGATAGTTGAATTCATAGTTGAAATTTGTACTTCATTTCCAATAGCAGACAAGTGACATGGCCAAGAGACATGATGTCTGTTATACAGAATATAACAAATCATACCAATGCATATCTAAGTGTACTTATGTAATCAACCTTTCGATAGTTGAATTCAAGTTTTTGAGCGTTTTCCATGGTAATTCATAAGGTAAAACAATACTATTATAATAACTAAAAGCTTACATAATATACTGAATTAATTCTGATTCTATGTTCATATTGATATTGGTATTTGGTTTTTGCATGGAAAAAGACATACGGGTACATTTGTAAAAATTGAAAATACAGATTGTACTGCACACCACTACGGACCGTACAAACGGTATGATCATTTTAACTGCAATTTCGCTTATTTTGGGACGGTACCTCTAAGGTACCGTCTATAGTGGTGTGCATTTTGAGAAATCATACAATAATTGGCTCCCCGATTTTAAACAGAATGACAGAGTAAAGCTGGGAACCAAAATTCGAGATGTCTTTCCTTAACACTAATATAAAAAGTAGTGCCGTTTATAAGTCAATATATCTGTATTTTGAAAAATATTCTGAAAAGGCTACTTCAGTGGTTGAAGTTATACGTGTACACCTTTCCTATCACAAACAATGTATACATACACCAAACGTTGTTTACACTTTTCAAATGCTTTAAAGCATAATTTTTGTTTACGAAATGTTTTTGTCATTTATAAGAATAATCTTTAAATTTTCTATAATTTTGTTGATCATAACTTATTTTGAAGATGTCATGTTTTAATTAAAAATATAAATACTTAAATACCATCGTTCGTTTTATAACTAAAACACCTCAATATCGTCTTTAGATTGTCTTTTAATATAAATTCTACTTATTCGGAACTGACACAGCATTTTCATTAGCCAATCAGAACGTGTTTATTTTACGATTCATCATATTATTTATATGAATGAAACGTGTATGTCTCCATAATGATTTATCTTATAATTTTCTTGTTGATCCTTTAACAAGAAGTGTTTTTGTGAATAGTTTGTTTTATTAAAAATAATGTCCACGACTTCGATGTTAACAATTTACAATTACTTCCAAACTAAAACTTTCTAACATATTGATTCGTGTGTGTTAGGAACGAATTAATTTGTCCGCGTATCGTTATCATTGTTATTACATTCAAGCAGCTGTTACCCATATATATATGGATATTTAGAGTAATGATAATATACATGTATGCTTTTATTATTTCATGGCAGGGCACATGATCCCACTTTCAATCCTTGTCCCTCTTATATATATATATATAAGCTCACTTTGGTACAGCATGTTTCCTATGTTATTACTCAGTTTACCGTTAGCTCAGTTGGTAGCGACGCAGGCTGTCAATCCAGGGGTTGTGAGTTCGAATACCAGCTCGTCCAACATTCTTTCCGACGTTTGACAAGTCATTGTGACAAGCGTCATTCGTCTTCCACCAATGGGCTATCAGAATATGTGGAAAAGCAGCCAGTTGATTGGAAAGAATGTTGTGTGAAGTATTGGTGTGAGAAAGCCTAGAAATATATGAGTAGTTGAACTGGCCGCCGTGATATGACTAAAAACGGTGTTAAACCCCAATCAATTAATCAATCAAACTATTTCATTCAATGATCATGGAATGATGAAAAAATGTGTATTGTTGCTGTGATATAACTGAAGTTTTATTGAAAACGGCATGAACCAAAAATAACAAGCTCAGAAAGCACAAAGAATATTTGAGAAATATAGTTGTTTTTCGTTGAGCCATTATTTGACTGTATTGAGGTCACATGTGCACTAATCTCATTATGCATGCATTGTCTTTTAGCAGAAGACAACTTTTGAAAAATCATCTCTTGTTTAAGCAACTATAACAATTTAAATATAAGTGGTTCTAAGGCTCATCTGATTGCGCTTCATCAATGTATCAGAATTAAAAAGGATAAGTTTTCCTGATGTTTACTCATGTGATGGATAAAGGGCCATTATCTTTGTTGGGGGGAAAAACGGGTTTATTAGATTTGGGTTTTTCTGCAGACTGGCCTCAAATATATTTCTGCTCAATAGCTTCTGTTCATTTTGACACATTTTATTCTCATTTCACAGATAGGAAGCATATGTATACAAGGGTCAAGGTTATATTAACTAAAAATGACTTTTAAGTCTACAATTTTCATCCAATTTTCACGAGAACATTTCTCTTCATTAAACCTTAATCAAATGTAAAAAAAGAGTTTTGGTGGGGTCGAACAAGAAGTTGCCTCAATAGAAAGCATAGATTAACACCTTTGTTACACGTTTATTTATATATACTGTTATATATATGTATATATTTATAAATAAAAGTAACTATTTTATTTGATTAACATATATGCAGATTATTGATTATAATAGTTCCTTTTCACAAAACAAATTCCATGAATTACTTCTTTGATATGAAGTGCTTGTTTCTATAGTAACAGGCACATATTGAATAATTTTAGCCACATCATAAGATAACAATTCTAGACTATGGATGTATCACTCACTGCATGATTCTTAGCTGGACTTTAACTTAAAAAGGACATTGTAAAATGAGTAATTCCTCATGATAAGCACAATGTTTTCAAATGTTTTCTGCTGTACAGGCGTCAAATTGGAGGTGGGATAGGGTTTAGTACTGTATAGGAGATTCCTTTGAACCTTATTTCCACATACAGCAATTCTGAAATAGAAAACTAAATAGATAGGTTAAACTATGGCAATCTCTATTAATTATTTTTTAAAATAGTTGAAACCATTATGACAAAAAGAGCATTTGCTCAGGACAATAATAGAAGCCGACCTGTGTGGCATTATTAGGCTTATCCGGGTCGATACTTTACGCAGAATCCACAATGTTGGTTTTCTCGCGGAACAGCTCAGATCTTGTTTTTAGCTCACCAGAGCACAACGTGCTGAAGCGAGTTTTTGTAATCGCCTTTTGTCCATTGTTTGGCCGTCATCAACACTTTCCTTGTTAGCACTCTGTATGCCACTATTGTCATTCAATCTTCATAAAACTTATTCAGTCTGTTGATCTTGATGATTTCTAGGCCAGTTTCGAATATGGGTCATGTCAGGTTAAAACTCAGGTCACAATGCCAAATTATAGGAAAATCTAGTTAACACTCTGGAAGCCGCATCTTTTTCTTGAGCATGTTGAAACTTTGTCAAAATATTTGCTTGTATGATATCTAGGCTAAGTTTGAATATGGGTCAGGTCCAGTAAAGAACTAGGTCACTTAGCCAAATTGTAGAAAAATCTTGTTAACACTATCAAGTTGTAGGACAATCTTGTTTTAACACTAAAGAGACCGCATTTTTGACTTTAGCGATTCATAACTTTGTCAGAAAGTTTTCCTTGGTGATATACAGGCCAAGCATTGGTCATGTTGAGTCAAAAATTAGGTCACTTGGTCAAATTTAAGGAAAATTGTGTTAATGCTCTGGATGCCATATGTTTAACTTAAGCATGATGAAACTTTGCCAGAATGTTTATCTTGATGATATCTAGGCTAAATTCGAATATGGTCTGGTCAAAAACTAGGTCACTAGGCAAATATTGAGAAAAATCTTGTAAACACTCTAGATACCACATTTCTCTCAAATGTTTCTTGGGTAACTCTTTACTAAGAGTGTTGAAATTAAGTTGATTCTTTAGATACTCTATATAATAAATAGCTTTGCTCGTGTACTATGTTACCCTTTCTACTCTACAGACACATGTTGTCTAATCTTCAACAGACGGATGGTATGAGCAATTTCGACAGTTTCCTCAATGTTTTCCTCACATGTCAATACTTTCAGTTTCATTAATACAGATTTACCAATACCTTCAGTTAGACATTTTCAAATCATCTGCTGTAGAGTTTGTCTATGTGATAAATTACCTATCACAAATGTGTTTGTTTATCTAAACTATATCTACCATTCTGAGGTTTATTAAAGATCTCTAGAAATAAGGTTAACCCTGTCTTAAATCAATGTTTGAACTGTACGCATTTCTGTTTTTTTGTTTACATTATTTGAAATTATGTGACTTGTGTTGTAACTTTCGAAAAATTGGAACAGTTGACCATCTTTTTCCACTCATACCATGGGTACCGTCCCACAGCACTTTCAGTGCTTTGATTGTTATATGTCTCTCTGTTTTTGTATTATGTACTGTGTACTATTTTTTTTATCAGAATAACATGTCAAGACTTTAACTTCTTTTCGATCAAGGTCGAAATGTTCGTGCTTTCATGTTGATCATATGTCCGTATAACTGTCAAGGCTAATCCATATACTGCGCTACCAGAAGAGATTTGTATAAGTGAGCTGAGTCTGGCGAATTGGGGTCTTCGTGTGTCTATGGTTGGTATAATTAAACCCCCCTTTCCTCCACATAGGCCAAATCTGCAGCACATTCAAGCTGATGAAGGTCAACTGTCCGAAACGTTGTAAATAAATATTTTCTGTTGAAGTTTGACTTCTTTACAATGTTTTAATATGTAAAACTATTGAAACTATCTAAACATGAAAATATGATAATTAAATTAAGTTGGAAACATTGTGGCAAAAGTAGAAACTTATTCATCGTCAGTCATTCCATCTTTTGCCACAATGTTTTCAAAAGTCGTCTGCTGCAAATGGGTCTACATGCGTCTTCAAGTGGGAAACGGATAAAGTAAGATTAGCGTACAATGATAATTTTATATTCTGATCAGACAATACATTTAGGTCTACAAACCATATGGGTGGACAATGGACACTCTCGTAAGACTGTGCTGATGCAAATGTTCATCTGGGTCTTTACTGTACGCAGATACATAAACAATCCAAATCACTGGGCGCGGCTCGTTTATTAATTGATTTAATATATGTTAGAGTAAGTTATCTCAGATCCCTAAAACAGAGTCTATTAAATCTTGTTTTGATTTGATAGTTACAAGTTACTCTCTTTCTCAATTGTATTTCTAAAGTTCGCCATACATTTTCTATAATAATGATTTCTTGTGGTTGTGGAGGCCAATTTATTTTCTTGTTGGAATATTGTTTTTCTAGTTTCCCATCGAAATGGCTCATAACTTTAAATGATGTTAATGCGTAGGTGTCACTAAGATCCCTTACTCTTTCATTGCCAAATTTCACAAAGTCGACAATTCCATGTTGAAATTTGGACCACTCCATTTTTCATACAACAGGACATTTGGTTAACTGTATTGTCTAAGTGGAAAGCAATGCAGATTTCAGGATAAAAGCTCGTAACGAGCTGTCTCACATGAATCTGCATTGATTGCAAAAGCCTTCAATTGCCTTTGGCAGCTAAATACATCATTAATAAAACCAAGCACTTCGAGTGCTTGGCGTGAAACGGTTGTAACTAAAAACCTATTTTGAAAACCCTGGTTTAGGGGCAATTTTGACCCCTTTGTAAACAATGCAAATTTAGGTGCCATTGCTCAGAACGAGCAATGGCACCTAAATTTACATTGTTTACCAAGAAAAATTATTTAACGCTTTTAAAGACTTTATGGCGAGGTGATTAACCTTGGTAACAAAATACCAATTTTAGTTACAACCGTTTCACGCCAATCCCTCGACTTGTTTTCACCGTTATCATGTCGCTAGATCAATGTGGAATCGTCCGATGACAAACGTGCGAACAAGAATGGAACTGAAAGGACAAACCACTCCGATGTATGAACCTCGCCTCCGATGATTGGCATACGTCTGGTGACTGGCACCATCCGTCTTCCAACAATGGCCTTAACAGTATATATGGGAGGGTAGCCAATTGGATTGAAAGGATGTTTAAATGAGTACTGATGCAAGAAAGCCAGAAAGCATATGTTAGGCGCACTATCAGCCGTGATATAACTCAAATACCCTTGAAAACGGTCTTCACCTCCATGCAATGCATCAAACCATCGTCATTGTAAACTAGATTAAAGTGTTAATCTCGGTGTGAATGTATTTCTATCCTTGGGAAAATCTTAACAAATCTATATAATTATTTCCTTCTATCAACATAAATATTGTGATCGGGAGAAGTGATACTTATGTTCAATCTCCATTATACTCGCATACAAAAGCCGACAAAAGGACTCATTAATTCACCGATTTTATCAAGTTAGCCCATAACATGCTTTACCGATCACTTTGACATTTTAAAATGCAAAAATACATCAAGGGGGAATAAAAAGTAAACAAATAAGTGTACGATGGTTAGACGGAGTAATAAATATCAATCAAGAGAAAAGGACATAAAAGTCCATCCTATGCTATATATAGATCTATCATTTCCTCGCAGCAAAGTTTATGGATTGACGATCTGCAACTGCAGCAGTAATGCAGTTAAACTAGAGGAAAGAGTGTAAAAGTACAATATTTAAATGTATAAATATAAATCCATTTAAAAACTAGATTACATTGAACGAGGTTATTTGTTGCCTAGCGTTCATAATTGTCACAATATTGCTCAGCGTTTAACCCTTTCCCTCATACGACAATTCTGCAGCAGACGACTTTGAACGTATTTTGTCAAAACATAGAAAATCTCCATAATTGAATGGATAACCTATGACAAAAAGTGGAAAACATTGTGGCAAAAGGAGAAATTGCACGTTTTGTGCAATTTCTTCTTTTGTCACTATATTTGCAAAAAGCCGTCTGCTGCAGAGGCGTCAGAAAGCGTCTATATGAGGGAAAGTAAATTCAATCTTAATAGATATGTGTATAATAGCTGTGATATATTTATGTTTAGGGGTACTCGAATATCAGGTCAACTTGATCCATAGCAATTGGGTTTAACTATTTCCCTCACGCAGGCGCACTTTGGTGCATATACAGCAGACGGCTTCCGGAAACATTGTGTAAAAATGAGAAATTGCTCATAATGCGCAATTTCTCCTTTTGCCACAATGTTTTAAACTCTGTTCCATTATTAAACGTTCATTTGCAGTGATTTTCATACATTCGCCAAATGTTTTCAAAGTCGTCTGCTGCGTCTGTTCACGTGGATAGGCGTTTAAGATCACCTTGACAGCCTTTCAGTTAATTTAACCCGTTCCCTTATATAGACGCTTTCTGACGCCTCTGCAGTAGACGACTTTTTGAAAATAGTGTGGAAAAAGAAGAAGTGCTCAAAACGAGTTGGTTCTCCTTCTGCCACAATATTTTCAACTCTATTCAATGTTTAAACCTTCATTCATAAAGATTTTCCGTATTTCCCTCGAGATGATTTCAAAGTCGTCTGATTCAGATTTGTTGTATGTGGGAAAGGGTTAAACCACGTGGTTTATCGGTTAAACTGTATGTTTGTATTATTTCCATCGTTTGATAAAAGTCAATGCACCACCCGTCATTTAAAATTACCAATCGGCTAACTGTCTATGTGTAAAAGCAGCCAGTTGCTTGGAAAGACTGTTGTGTAGTATACTGGTGTGAGAAAGCCACGAAGGTGAGCTGGTCGTCGCGATATGACTGAATGATTGTTGAAACACCATTACATAATGTTGGTAGATCAGTGATTGGAATTGATGTGGTGTCCCTTTCCCTCATATATACGCTTTCTGACGCCTCTGCAGCAGACAACTTTTGAAAACATTGTGCCAAAAGGTGAGATTGCTCAAAACGTGTAATCTTTCCTTTCGCCACAATGCTTTCAACTCTTTTAAATAATTAGACTTTCATTTATAGAGATTTACCATATTTTTGCCTACATGTTTTCTAGTCGTCTGCTGCAGAATTGTTGTATGTGGGAAAGGATTAATTTCAAAGGTATTTAGATTTATCCGGGACTTGAAACTAAAAGTAAAGAAACCGTCAATTTTCGAAATTTCACACTTGGCTTACCTGCTTCTGTACATACACCGATGTGAAAGGACATAGGTCTGAGATTGATTACAACTTCTACTGAATTGTTCTGAAAGTTAAGGATCGATTATAATTGCATACCTTAGTTGGCCCAAACCTCTTTGATGAAAAAAGCTTTTCAAAACTATTATGTTTGATCGGTTATATAACATTCACAAAATGCACGCTATATAGCGAATAAACCATGCGTTGGGGTTTACTTTTGTTTGTTTGATGACATGTGTCAGGTTAAAAAATATGCAAAACAAATGAAATATTAAATAAGAATATTCGCTTTCAGTGAGGAATCGAGATTATACTGTTTTCCATATTCTTAACACAATGTGACAAAAGGGGAAAAATGCTCATAACGAAGATTTTCTCCTTTGTCACAGTGTTTTCAGCTCGGTTGAATAAGCAGTGTTACATATATAGATTTTCAATAGATTTTCCTATTTTCATTTTTAATGTTTTGTGGCATATTTGGTTTGTTTATGGAAACCAAGTTCAACCATTTTCCACATACAACAAATCTGCAGTAGAGTACTAGTTGAAAACATCTAGGCAAAACATGTAAAAACTCTTTTAATGAAAGATTAATAATTGATTGAGTTTGAAACATTGTGGTAAGAAGAAAAAATACTAATTATGAGCAATTTCTAATTTTACCACAGTTTTTTCAAAAGTCGTCTGCTTATTTGGTCTCTTCCATTTTCAGGTTTGTATAGATGACGAGAGATGACTTGGACATTCGGAACTGCTGTACTCGTGCTGTTGATTATGCGTGTAGACGGTGTCCTTAACGAGGAGTTATTGCAATTAAATTGTCCCTCCAATACATACCCAGTCAATGTAAGTCTTTAATTTGTTGTCGTCAGTATTTTAATAATGCATACATTATCTTTGATACAAATGACAAATAAGCGCAAAAGGATCGAGTTATAAAAATTATTGTTGGAAAAAGAGATATGGCTCGAAACGTGTTAGTTCACTTTTTGTGTCACCCTGCGTAGCATGGTAGGCACTTAGGGATTACTTTTTTGTGTCCGGCGTCTGTCTGTGTGTCTGTCTGTATGTCTGTCTGTATGTCTGTCTGTATGTCTGTCTGTATGTCTGTCTGTATGTCTGTCTATCTGTCTATCTGTCTGTCTGTATGTCTGTCTGTCTGTCACACGTTTTCGTCACACTTTCAATGAGCAGGTTCAGGTGACACACGAGCTCCGCGGAGCACTCCATTCTAGTTTCAATTAGTGTAAGCTAATCTAGTGTTATCTGTATTAAAAAAGATGTGTCGAATTGTCAATTAAGGTATCCATTTCTCAAATGTTTTCAAAACAGATGCAATGAAATTAAACCGACCAGACGTGTGTTTAGGTAAATCAACACAAGACCATGTTAAGCTACTATACAATAATAATAAGGACTATATTGTTTTCGTTTGAGACATTTTGGAAAATCCTACACAGGACCGTGTTACTATAAATAGTGTTTCTATATGGTTGATACAATATGATAATATTAATAATGTGAGACTATTTATAGTAACACGTTCTTGTGTGGGTTTTCCCAAATGTTCTCAAACGAAAACAAAGCCGTCATTTTTAACGAATTATTTTTTCTCAAAAAATAATGCGGTTAACGCGATCGTGTTGCTTTCCGGAAGTCACGGTTAAACTACACTTCCGCTTAGAATACACATTAGCTGCACCTAAATAGTCCTAGTATTTTTTCGATATTAAAATGACTTCTACATGTTTTTTCAATACAGTGAAGTCATATTTATACTATCGAATCAACATAGATAATTAATTCTCTAGAAAATATCAAATTAACAGTAAATGCATATATATTTCATTTGTCGGCAAGCGTATGAATTTTTAGTTATATGCCCATTCATTAGTGAGTGACGTAGTTAACGGAAGTCGAACCCATGCTGAAGAACCATGCAGGGTTTTACGGGACGCGCATTTCTGCGTCTAATACGCATAAAATGATAAACGGGACCCCTGAAAAAATTAAAATTGAGTCCCATAGGACGCATGCCTGTAAAAAGATCATATTAAAAAGGTAAAGTACAATATAACTAGATCTAGTCATCGTATACAAGCTCCGTAGAGAAAATATAATTTGGGAAATCAAACATATACAATTTTATAATTGTACATGACTGCATCCCAAGGACTCCCAAAAGTGTGTACTGGTGTAAAACCCTGCTTTACCCCATGTAGAGGCTTTCTGATGACATTGCTGTAGACATCTTTAGAACACATTTTGACTGAAGTAGAACTTGCTCAATGCAAGCAATTCCAATTTTCCCATAATATCTTCTTCCCCTTTGTATTTTACCTCCATTATAGAGAGCTTTATATTTGTTTACAAAGATATGTTCAAAGTTGTCTGCTGCAGATGTGTTGTATGTGGGAAAGGGTTAATAAACAAACCATGTAACAAGCTTTAACAAAAATGAGCAAAATTACATTATCTCAATTTTTTACTATATTGCTTCCAAATTTTGTGATTTTAAGTTTTTACTCAAATGATAAAGTAAGGAATGTTTTGAAAAAGACATAGTATGCAACAGTGCGACTAGCATATTTTATCCGTTATGCTACTACATTATGCATGTTTATTTTTTTTAAATAAATCCTGTTTTACCCATACATTTTCACACTTATCCGTATACACCCAGTATATTAGAGTATATATTGAACATTTCCAGATGTCTCTTTTAAAATATATATGGACAAAGATTATTTATAATCATGAAATATACTAGATTGTCTAAAAACTACTAAGTTTTAAAGCAAGTTTAAAACAAACAAAACACATAATGCAATTATAAATTACATTTTCAAAATAATTCGTTACCAGTACTTTAGTACTTTGATTTGTTATAGTACATGAACCATATAGAGAGACTATTTGAAGTTACACGATCTTGTGTGGGTTTATCCAATTCTCTTCAAATGAAAACCGAGATTTCATTATTATAAGTGTATATGAACCTTTTATTTGTATAAGCTTAGCACGGTCTAAACGCCAGTGGTTTAGGATTCGCGTCTTATTGCTAAGTGGTCTTAGTTGTGCCATTCAATTTTAAAACAAATATTTGACAGACATAAGTTATAGTCTCGAAATATTGCAGGATTTCAGTTCATGAGAGTGTATATGAGTGTACAAATACATGTATGATTGATTTCGCCGTCGCAGTAAAGTATTTTCCTTTCTTGTGGAAATTAGAGCCTTGCGTAGACATCCAAAGGCATTTTACCTACATTCATAAATATTAATAGAAATATAATCAGCATGTTTGATGAGTTCACACTGAATACGTGTTTTGTGATCCACTCAGTTGAACAAGAGTGTTGGCCCCAGACACAAACTAGTCTAACAGGGTACACTGGTGGCGGTATCCGTGTCACAGAACGTACACAGTGCTAGTCTATGTTTTAGTATAAAGTGCGTGGTACGACGTTAACTCTTTCAGCGCCGATTTTTTTAAAGTAGACTCTTCCATGTTAAAAATTGGGTGTGTCCATTTCTCAATTTATGAAAGTTTGGGACGATGTTGGTAACTAAAAGGCAAACAATGCTGATTTCAGGTGAGACAGCTCGTCACGAGCTGACTCACCTGAATCAGTAGTGTTTGCAAAAGGCTCAATATTGCCTCTGGCGCTGAAAGAGTTAAATAATCGTGCATTTTGTGAATGTTATATAACAGCGTGGGCGATTCTGATTACAAAGCGCTATACAAAGGCCTACCTTCACAAAAATGACTGAAAAGAGTAGATCAACATATAGATCGATAAATTATATTGAACCGCGTCTGGCGATTTAAGATCTTATTGATTCTCAGTAACCAGATCACGTAAAGTTAAATTGGCATGATGTTAATGGGGTTACAGTTCTAGTATTCTCTATGACTATATATTATATGTTGACGGATAGTAGATGATCTGGGGAAACTTTGCGGATGCCACCATACAGATTTTTACACACATGAACGGTTCCATAAGAAGACAAACATTATGGTCTCAGCGTAATGTATCGACCTTGATCATCCTGCGCAGTCCGTGCAGGCTAATCCGGGCCGACATATTCCGTCTCAGGGGATAATAGAGGTATAGAGTATTGATTCCTGAAACAGAAAATCCACAGGAGACGAAAAGTGTCTGCCCGGATTAGCCTGCG
Organism: Serripes groenlandicus; assembly: GCA_031761405.1. Classification (NCBI taxonomy): domain Eukaryota; kingdom Metazoa; phylum Mollusca; class Bivalvia; order Cardiida; family Cardiidae; genus Serripes; species Serripes groenlandicus. Next base: position 16,887,456 of record JASEVX010000014.1, read on the forward strand.
CGGCATGCTTAGACTGATCCGGGTCGATACTTTACGCAGAGTCCACAATGTTGGTTTTCTCGTGGAACGGATCATATGTATTAGAACCCCCTAATCGCTAGACGAAGCTCAAATATGTCAGTACTTTAAAACGGGCAACGTCACACGAGAATCGACCCTCTCTCTCTCTCCCCCGGTAGTTCAGTCGGTAGCGACGCGGGCTGTCAATCCAGGGTTTGTGAGTTCGAATCCCAGCTCGGCCAACATTATTTCCGACGTTCGACAAAAGTCATTGTGACCTGCGTCATTCGTCTTTCACCAATGGGCTGTTTAACAGTCTATGTGGAAAAGCAGCCAGTTGCTTGGAAAGTATGTTGTGTGGTGTACTGGTGTGGGAAGACCAGGAAACGCATGAGTAGGTGAACTGGTCGCCGTGATATGACTGACAAATTGTTGAAAACCGCGTTAAACTCCAATCAATCAAGCAATCAATCAAGCAATCAATCGATAAAACTCCTCTCTCTCTCTCTCTCTCTCTCTCTCTCTCTCTATGCCCCCTCTCTCTCTCTCTCTCTCTCTCTCTCTCTCTCTCTCTCTCTCTCTCTCTCTCTATGCCCCCCTCTCTCTCTCTCTCTCTCTCTCTCTCTCTCTCTCTCTCTCTCTCTCTCTCTCTCTCTCTCTCTCTCTCTCTCTCTCTCTCTCTCTCTCTCTCTCTCTCTCTCTCTCTCTCTCTCTCTCTCTCTCTCTCTCTCTCTCTCTCTCTCTCTCTCTCTCTCTGAGAAGAGTCAGATTGTACTGTGTCCAGGCACAAACTGATCTTGATTTTCGCTTTTCGCAAAGTTCCGAAGGTCGATTTTCGCGTGTAGCGGTCCACGTAGTCATAGTTATAAGTTCGTCAATGTGTGAAGATCTAGATAAGACTGATTTGAGCCTGTACCCTTTCCTATGGACGGGTTAATTTATTTATTAATTTATAGCATGGCTGTACTCAAGATGTTTCGTCGCAGTTCCAACGGATTTATATCGAACGGGGAAGATACTCCAGAGTATGCAAAGGCGCAAACTGATCTGGATGTTCGCTGTTCGTAAATTCCCGACGAACGGTTTAAATGTTAAGCGATAACAAAAGTTTTCATTTTGCAGAGAACCCAATCCTCTAAGAAAACGATGATATCAGTTAAAGACCAACGAGACAGTAAGTATTTATACCTTTTCTCACACAGGACAACAAACACAGCAGACGACTTTAAAACAAAAATCACCATTTATTCGTAGAAGCCCCATTGAGATGAGGTTTTACCACAAATTCGATTGTACATATCAGCAATTTAATCATAAGAGTCATTAAATACAAAACATACGAAGGTCGGTTTTCGTGTGACGTCGTGTAATTAGTATAACTTGCTACCCCACACATTATTTTATTTTTTTAAATTCGTCTGCTGTTAAAAAGCTTTCCACGTGCAATATATCTGCAACAGACGACTTTAAATACATCTTGGCAAAATATGAAAATTCTCTATGAATGCAAATTGTTTATTAACTGCAGCAGACGACTTTGAAAACATCTTGGCAGAATATGAAAACTCTCTACAAATGCTTGCATAGTTAATAGGTATAGTTGAAAACATTGTGAAAAAAGGAGAAATGCTCATTACGAGCAATTTCTTCTTTTTCCACAATGTTTTCAAAGTTCGTATGCTTCAGATGCGTCAATATTCGTCTGTATGTGGGAAAGGTTTAATAGCGTCAGAGTTCGTCCGTATTATGGACATGATTAATATGTTGCATCTGTTAGAGAATCATATGATTTATCCACCTCCCACTCCCAACACACACTCACTTTGCTTTATTAGTCGCCGGACAGGAGCCCGCGACTTATATTTTTAAAAGCTTTTCGGAAATGACATGGGAGGACCAGTTATTATTAGAAAAAAACAAATTTAAATGTCTTGAACATATTACCATTGCTTTTGTTTAAAAAGACTAGTTATCAACAATCGAAAATGAAATAAATATTCCGATTTTTTAAGTATTTGCAGTTTCTTTATTTTGACTCGCATTTTTGTTTTTTGTCTTATTTACGAAGACAACTGAGTCCCTATTAGACTTTCAGCAGACTGTAATGTGTCAATATCGAGATAACAGCACGTTGAATTATCCTTCAAACGGTAATTTTATCTCACTGAATGTTATTTTCATGTTCAAAGAGATGTCTTGATTTGTGATGAATTCATTTAATAATGTGTATCCATGTATATATAGAATATGAACTTTTTCTAATCTAAAACTTTTGATCACGTGACCGCGTAGATCAATCTCCCTAGCAGAGAGCCGTTCTTTACACTTATTTACAAATATTTAATTATAGGTGATTTAAGATGTTTATTTGGTTCGAAACAAATGAAGAAAAGAACAAACTGAGATGAAACTAGTTTTAATAGAAATATGACTTTGAATCAACACTCTCTATCTATAAAGAGAGTGTAAAGAATCCTACGAATAATAATGGTTCACGAATCGGGTCTTTCGTACAAAATTATTTCGTCGTTGACACTTTTAAAGGGGTCATTAGATTCCCTACAGGCATTTTGCAGGTTCATTATAAATCAAAGCACCAATGGCACTGTAGTGGCGATCATATGGAAAATTCTGCAAAGTAACAAGCAGTATATCGGTGTAGGGCTTGCGATTTTCAATAATAGTGCACTCTGGTGCGGGTAAATTTGAGAATGTATCAACCCTGCATCTTTTGACAGTAGAATAATGTTAGTTTGCCAGAATGTTGTCTTGGTGATTTTTATTTGTTTGGAACAAACAAATTTAGTAGCTGCAATTCTGAAGCCGTTCGTCTTATTTAAAATTCCATGAATTTCATACGCGTGAAAGTAGTACTCAATACTTGCTCTTACTTTTCAAATGTATCACGATTTTTGAAATAATGATATATTTATATCGTCTTTGTTTTCTTATGTGGTTCTTATATTCAAAGAGAATTACGAAATAAAATGAAACATTGTATTTTAAAACATGAATGCGGAGAGATTTATAAATCTCAATGAGTGAACTGCTACAGGGAGAACTATTTCCGATTTAAGCTCCAGATACGGTATTTGAATTTTCAATCACGCATTGAAAATGTAGATAAAAACAGAATTGAAAATATTTTCTTTGTGCCTTGTCGGCCATATAAATATAGTATAAATAATTAAAAAAACAAATATGTGCGTCATAAAATGCATTTAAAATGAGAGTAACACATTTGCAGAGAAATCGTGATCGTCGAATTCTATTTATAAATACAACGGTATGGGGGGAGGGTCTAAAGTGCGGACGCGATCTGCGGACAAATACATTATAGAGGGAAAATGCGGACAAATGCAATATAGAGGGAAGATGCCGACGCAATAGAATATAGAGCAAATCTGCGGACGCTATGATTTGTTGTAAAAAATGTTTAATTAAAGATGGGCAACTGTGTATAATTTGTTACATATGATCATATACGGGGTTTTCTTTGTAAATATATAATGTGTTTGATTGCTTTTATCAGTGATATAGAATAAACCAAAAATCGAGATCATGCTGAAATGGAATCTCTTTGTAAAGTGTTTTAACGACTTTCCTCTTTATATCATATCTATAGCTATCAATAAAGAGAATTGATGGATTGATTTTCCGACAAGTAAATGTCTTTTGACGCATCTGCAGCGGACGAAATTTGAAAACATTGCAAGAATAGAATAGGTTGCTAGTAACTAGCCATAGGTTTTGCTTCAATTATATCCTCTCCTTTACACTCGATTGAAGGGTCATGAGTTCTAGTTATTGTTGGGCCTCTTCATTTTCTACTTTGTAACTTTCAACAGTTTTCCATGTGCCATACTACGAGGCAAATGATCCATGCAACATTCTATTCTGTAGGGTACTTGGAAGGGGCAGAACAATTTAAATAACAAATAAACAATAAGTATATATATATATACAACACTTTAAATCTTAATTTATTTCTAGTAATTATATATATATGCAACTATAATACTAATCTATAACAAATAAGTTAAATGTTTTTTTCTTGCTGTGTAAACAGTAAAAAGCAACATATATTGAAAACATCGTGGGAAAAGGAAAATTTGCTTATTTAAACAATTTCTTAATTCCAATAACCTTTCTTTACCGTCGTATAAACCAAATTTGTATTTGAAGGCTGTTATAAGTAAAAAACTTAAATGTTGCCAATTTAATCACATATCTTATCATTATAATAGCCAAATAATTAACAAAAGTTACAATTAAAGTCCGCATCTGTTGTCGAAATATCAACAGGTGCATTAACACAAGATTTGTGAAACCAATTTGTGCATATATCACATTGTACCATGACGGTATCGACACATCCCGGCAAGTTACAAATACATACATGTATATGATAGGTTTATTGGGAAAAGGGGTTACATTTATAATTTGTTTGGAATGACACTCGTAAACAATGGTAATTAACAGTGTATGGTCACGCATCCTTAATTGATTTGGCAAGCTTAAACACCCTTTAAAGGAAACAGCGGCCAGCTTAGGTGTATACTGTAGAGTAAAATTCGGACGGCACAGGTATTGGTTTTCTCTGGAGCATTTAATCCTTTTATAATGCATGATTTCAATTACTCTTTCATTTGGATAGATGTTTCTTTTTTAGCTCACCTGAGCACGAAGTAAATAACCAACGCTAAATGTCGCAAAATCTTCTAACGTTATATGTCGCATCTGTAACGCCAAATGTCGCAAAGAATTGTACTGCCGCTATATGTCGCAACATCAACGCTAAATGTCGCACTCTTTTATAAGCACTCTTTTGTAGTATTACTGTTTCACAATGTACATATTACAATGTTTCATCTGACTCTGTCCCTTCTTTTTTTAGTTATGGCTCCTGAGGTAGTCATTTTTTGCGACAATTAGCGTCAGCCTTGCGACATATAACGTCAAGTGCGACATATAGTCAAAATATATATGCAATCTCGTACTATCGATATGGATTCGCACTCTTACAATAAGGACTCTCACACAAGCGATATGCACTCTTGTACTACTGATATGGATTCGCTCACTTACGATATTGATTTATACACTAACGATATGGACTCTCACAAAAACTATATGCACTCTCGTTCTAACGATAATGACTCGCACACTAACGATATGGACTCTAGTAATAGTGGTTCATTAGAATAACAGATTGTGAGAAATGATACATTCAAAACGGAAACCGAAACACGTTCATCAAAAGCACCATGTAGAACTACCACAGTTGATTTGGTATATTATTGTTAACCTTGGTTCGAAACAAAATCCTTCGTCGCGATACTCCCTTCAACGGGTGAATAGATTGTTCAAAGACATTGTGAGCAAGACACAACCGCCTCGGTTGTATCTCAACCCTTGCCAGTTCTGTGATATATCTGTGTCGCCTTTTAGTGTTAGAAGAATTATATGAATAGCAGGACCTGGCTGTTGGTTAGTGCAGGCAATCCGTGATGTGTTAACACATTCCTCGCGGGCCAATGCCTGGCTCTACTCTATCTGCGGATAGCCACATTTGGTGGCTAGTATACAATATATGGAATATGGTATAAACGTTCAAGGTATCAGTTACGGGATGTTAAAGTGCTACATTTACAAACTTTTTTATAAGTAGGTTAAGGAATGGCAACAAAAAGCATGTTACTTATTCCGTGTCAGTTTTTATTCCAGTATTAGCTTATACAGTTTGTGACAAGAGAGACAATTGTATACCAGTTACAATATGTGGCTATCCATAGAACGCATTAACATTTTGAAAACACATGTACACGGACATACACTGTTACATTACGTTATAACATGTACAATTTTCTTTAATTTTACAGTTTTAAAAAACTTAAGAAAATTGTACATGTTATAACGTTATGTCACAGTGTATGTCCGTGTACATGTGTTTACAAAAAAAATGTCTTGGACGTATATACCATATTCCATCTATTGTATACCAGCCACAAAATGTGGCTATCCGCAGAAAGAGCCAGTCATTGGCCCGCAAGGAATGTATAAACACAAAGCGCAATCTGTTATTCTGATGAACCACTATTACTAGAGTCCATATCGTTAGTGTGCGAGTCATTATCGTTAGTACGAGAGTGCATACAGCTTTTGTGAGAGTCTATATCGTAAGTGTATGAATCAATATCGTTAGTGAGCGAATCCATATCGTTAGTACAAGAGTGCATATCGCTTGTGTGAGAGTCCTTATCGTAAGTGTGCGAATCCATATCGATAGTACGAGAGTGCATATATATCTTGTATATATGTCGCACTTGACGTTATATGTCGCAAGGCTGACGCTAAATGTCGCAAAAAAATTACTACTTCAGGAGCTATAACTAAAAAAAGAAGGGACAGAGTGAGATGAAACATTGTAATTTGTACATTGTGAAACAGTAATACTACAAAAGAGTGCTTATAAAGGAGTGAGACATTTAGCGTTGATGTTGCGACATATAGCGGCAGTACCTTGTTTTGCGACATTTGGCGTTACAGATGCGACATATAACGTCAGAAGGTTTTGCGACATTTAGCGTTGGTTGCGACGTTTAGCGTCAGCCTTGTGACATAAAACGTCAAGTGTGACATTTAGCGTTGGTGCGACATTTAACGTTGCTACAGTGTTCCTTGGCCGCCAGGGAGCGGGGCTTTTTTGCCTTATATGGTGTAAACTCAAAAAAATCTTCTCCTCCAAAAGTGTCAGGCCGATTTTCAAATAATTTTGTAGAAATGTTCCTAGGGTGACCCTCTATCAGATTCCTTCCAGCCAAGTTGATTGGTCGAAAAACATGGCCGCCAGCGGTCGGGGCTTTTTTGCCTAATATGGCTATAGTAAAAACTTGAAAAATCTTCTCATCCGAAAGTTTTTGGCCAATTTTCAATTCTTTTTGTAGAAATGTTCATTGGGAGACCATCTATCAGATTCCTCCAAGCCATGTTGATTGGTCGAAAAACATGGCCGCCAGGGGGGCAGGGCTATTTGGCCTTATATGGCTATAGTGAAAACTTGAAAAATCTCTTGTTAAGCAGGAAGCTTTTGAGTAAGATTTTAGAAAACCCTTGGTCAATGGTGATTTTTTTTGTAACAAAAAATATTAAATACTTAGATGAGTGAGTCGGGGCCATAATGGTTATCCATTTGTTTTACATGTCTTTTGAAACTTGGACATTAAATATAATATTCACATGTATGTCTCATGATTTATTTTTATAGACAACTAAAATGGCATTTAATTTTAACGGATGCGTCATTTATTCTTTTATCCGAAGTTGTAATATTTATAAACAATGCATAGTTTATAAATCACACATCTATGCAAAGGCAAATGTTTGAACAGTTTTATGTACCCAAACAAATTCAGTGCCTTCAGCGCTTTGATTTACTTACGTTCTGAAGCTGGTCATGATGTGTTCAAAATTAGGCCATTCCAAATTTATGAAAAATCTATTTGGTACTCGATAGACTACCGGTTTAGCTCATTAGAATGGCTATTTGTAATCTAAATTGTTCGGGTAATCACATGTTCATCACCAGGTCGCTAGGCCATATTAAGATAAAATATTTTGTACACTTTAGAAATGACAAAATTATCAAGAAAGGAGAGAAAACAGTATCCATTAGTTTGGTGTTTGTTTCAATGATGTCCGATATTAAACAGGTCTGTTCAATTTAGTCCCTTCACATTGCATGATTGAGGGTTGTCAGAGACATATAAACACAGTGAATTTATATGTCTCTGAGGTTGTTAAACTGCTTCGAAAAATTTGAGTGCAATAACAAACACAAAACATGCACAAAAAGCACTATTTCACTATTTGCCAAACTGTTCAATTTATAAAAATATAGGCATATATTATAATGCTCGATCTCCAAACTAAATTAGGCTACATTTTCAGCATTGATTGCTAATTGACTCTAGAACGTGCAGACGTGTATTCATAACGTGTGTACACACTGACATCGTGTGTCCTTTAAACCTTTGTCTTATCATTTAGACGCTTTCATATATTTAAACAAACTACAAAATAAAGCGTTTATAATATTGAGATTTAAGAACACCAGTCTCGCGAGCTATTTATAAAACTTTTTGGAATTTCCAGATTTGAGTATAATCGAGTTATTTGCAAGGCAGATAGAACGCGCAATGATATTTATTATCTGCCCAATCATGACGAAGATAATATTATCATATTTTAACTCTATGTAGATAACGTCTCGATAAAACTCAAATATTAGTAACAATCCGGTACCAAGTAGCATTGACATAAATTATTATTAATCGCGTCTCTGCATCAATGATGGAACTATAACGGATGTGAGTAAATTAGTTTGCAGTGAGGAAAATAAATATCAACTGGCTTTTCAAAACCGACTATATAAATATTTTTCGTTGTTGTTGTTTCTGTTAGCATTGTGGTGATTGTCAAACCAATCGCCACAAAAAGGAAGGAAAGAATTACACTATATTAATATGTTGTAGGGTTCAGTTGATGATCAAAATTAAGTTTGATATTATACAACAATTTCAATGAAATTTAACTGTTTAGCTGATATTATATTTCGAGGGTGGTCTACTTTGTAATATATTGGACTACATTTTAATATTTGTCAAAGTATGATATAATTAGGATGCCAAGCTAATATCATTTTGATAAAAAGAGGAAACTCGTGTCTTCAGCGATTTAACCATTTTCTCATTGTTTTAAAAGTAGATTGCTGCAAAGGTGTCCAATGTTGACTTTAATAGGGGAAACGTAAAATGACGTGCTATTGCATGCAAATCCTAAATTGTCTGTTTTGTGGTTTTATTGACAAATAATGAAATTCAAATATTCTGACAAACATCTTGAAAAGTGTATGTGAAATTCACAAATCTTATGATTATTCCTTAATGAAAGCACTGTAAACATACTAAGACTAATGATTGGCAAGAGTACTCATTTCCATTATTGTTTATGATCAATAATTAGTTGGCTGTGTATATGGTCAACCTATCTTATAATGGAGATTGGTCATAAACAATGAAATGCTTCAATTATATTTCAATGAAGGACATTCACTTCGTTCACAAACAAAATGCAAGTTATGATACATTTTCACTTAACCCCACCCCTGATGTTCCAATATGCCCCTCAGTTGATAACTGTTTTTTCAACTACTATAATGTAAGTGTTATGCATAACTGCAGTATGGGTTTTCGGAGACATAGATGCGTTGCATCAACTTTCTCTTGTTTTGTATTGTTTTACAGTCTGCGAGAGAATCATCCATGACAGATCGTTTGAGTTGATATCGAACGATGACCTCCGACCTCTACGGTCTGTGATAAAGATCAACGGGGAATATTACCTCAAGTTCACATGGAAATCGTCTGTAGTTGGTAAGAAAGACTCTTAATTCATTCCCTCTATATAGACGAAAGTAAAAAGAAACTGCCTAAACCTTTCTTGCATGCATACCTACATTTACGCATGTGAAGTAAACGTAGAAATTGCTCACAATATACAAGTTTTCATTCTGTCACAATGTGTTTAAGTCTTTGCAATAATTTAACTTTAAATTAAAGAGAACATGCGTGGATGTTTTCACAGACGTCCGCTGCATGTTTGATGTTTTCACTGACGTCTGCTGCATATTTGATGTTTTCACAGACGTCTGCTGCATGTTTGATGTTTTTATGAAAGGGTCAGAACGAGCATTTCCTGATTTTCTCATAACTTTTTATTGAAACTATAATTCCTATTCACCAGATGTTACATTTTATGTTTAGATGTGTCTTGTTGTGTTTAACCCCTTCCCTCATATAGACGCTTTGTGACACATCTACAGGAGAGACGACTTTTTGAAAGCATTGCGATAAAAGAAGAAATTGCTTAAAACGAGGAATTTCTCCTTTTGTCACAATGTTTTTCAACTCTGTTCAATTATTGTACCTTCATCTAAATAGAGTTTCCATTTTTTCGGCATTCAAAGTCGTCTGCTGCAGATTTTGTTGTTTGTCGGAAAGAGTTCGTCAAACTAACCAATACAATTATATCGTGTAAACGTCTCAAACCATATATAGACTGTGTATTCCCACAGTTTAACCATCTACGTGTTTCTACCCTTCACAGCTATCTACATTCCAGCTACCTGTATATCTACTCCCCGATCTATGAATATAGAAGATTATTGAACTTACATCTATAGATTCTTTCCATTTTCTAAGTGAGATATTTACAAGGTCGTCTGCTGTACATGTATATGTGTTGCATGCGGGCAATGGTTAAGTTAACCCTTTCCCTCATATAGACACTTTCTGACGCCTCTGTAGCAGACGGATTTTTGAGAAAATGGCGACAAAAGAAGAAATCGCTCAAAAAAGCGAACAATTTCTCATTTTGTCACCATGTTTTCAACTCTATTTAATAATTGTAAATTCGTTTAAAGGTAAATTTTCAAAAGCGTCTGCAGATGTGTTGTATGTTGGAAAGAGTTAAAGAATTATGTGTACTTTTATTGCTAGCCCTGTGTTGACATGTTCTTTACATTTTTCATACATTTATCACCTTATTTTCTACAGATGGGAAATACCCAAGAAGATTTCTGTTGCTACTAAAATACACTATTCCTAAACGAAAACTACAAAGGAACTGTGTGGTTCTAGAACTTAACAGGCGTAAAGCAGAAAGTCACGAGGTAAATAATATACTCTTTCTGCCTACAAAATCTAGAACAAATACATGTATATGGAGAATGTCTATAAAGGAAAGTTTAATTAATTAATGAAATCGAAAATCTTCCTGGTCAATGGAGAAATTCCAATTTCTCCCTTTGCTATGCTACAACGTTTCTCCCCAAACATTGTCCTCTACAGATGCATAAAAAACGTCTGCTGTATATGGGAAAGGGTTGAACAAGATACACACTATAGAAATGAACAATTTGAAACGAAGAAATATACCGGAACAAGTTGTTTAGTTATATATAGTTATGTCTAGTTCAAGGGAATATGCAACTTCTACGGATGGACCGAGGGCAGAAGGACTAGTATGTCATATATTAAATACCAAAAATGAGTTAGACTATTTAAACTATTTCACATGGTAAAAGATAAGTATATAAAATACATATAAACTTATATACATGACATATCTGGGGGACTTATATATAATTTAATAGACCGGCTTGAGCGAATGATTGTGTTACACCTTATATTCCGAACTTATTTTTTTCCACATACCCATATATGCAATAGAGTGATAACCTAGGTAACCAATCTAATTTCAAACAAAGACAACAAAGCGGTGCTCTGGGAAAACCAGCCTTAGCTTAATGAGTACAGGTCTATAAAGATATACCAGTGCAGCAAAGCAATTTAAATCCAAATAGTCAATATTTGAGCCGTGCCACGAGAAAACCAACATTATGGACTCTGCGTAATGTATCGAGCCAGATAAGCATGCGGAGTCCGCGCAGACTAATCCGGGCTGGAACATTCCGTCTCAGTGGGGTAGAGGTCTAGAGTAATGATTTCTGAAACAGAAAATCCACAGGAGTCGAAACGTGTCCGTCTGGGTTAGCCTGCGCGGCATGCTTAGGCTAATCCAGGTCGATGTTTTACTCAGAGTTGACATCGTTGGTTTTCTCGCGGGATGGCTAATTTGTTAGACCCCCCCCCCCCCCCCCCCCCCCCTCCCGGTTACGACTTATCAATGCAGAGTCAGATCAGAATGTGTGATTATTCTGGCTGATCTGGATCTACGATGCTTTCAAATGTATTACGGATGGTTTTGCATGGAGCGTTACTCAATATACTTGTAAAAAACACCCAGTTTCTTTTCTTATATTGAAATCGATTCTCCGTATTATATTGTCATTAACATTCTTCTTTACTGAAGTTCCACTCCTGTCCATTAATTTCGAATCTTTACAACAGCTTGAATAAGATTTTCACATTTGTATTTCTGTATTAATTTGCCACTGCAATACCTTGTAATTGATTAAAATTAAAACTACTATGAATAACATTAACATATATATTACATTACCATTGATATAAAAATCGCGTCAAACAAAATGTGTCTCGGTTCAAATGCGAACACGAGCCTTATACTAGCACCTCACAGATTTGTCTTTGCAAGCTAAAGGTGATTTGTCCATTATATTACCTTTAATTACTTATGGGAACGCGAATTTACTGTAGCGCAGCTTTTTTTAATTTTTAAACATTTGCGCGAAACAATTACCTAGATACAACATGACCCCATTGTGTTTAAAGTAGTTGGAGTGTCTTCACATGGTTGAAAATTAATTATATTTGTATAATTTTTCATTGAAATTTGCATGTTGTTAAATGTAATGTTTGTGTGTGTTATAATATTATTGAAGGCCATATGCAAATAAGATATGTATAGCCATTGTTAAATTGTCTGTATGTGTCTTGATGTTACCTTCAAACAAATAAAGATATTATTATTTTTATTATTATTATTTCGCCTGACTCAGCTCCTTCATGTTGTTGTTGTCTCCACAGACTTTCTCCGAGTTTAGTTTCCACTGTATAAAGTTAAGGGAAGTTTCGGACGCTGAGGTTTCGATACAAGTGTGGAACTATTCACAGAGGCAATACAACACGGGGTGTCGTAGAATCAGATCTCTCGGCCACCACAACACTTGTACGAGAGTTGAATGCTCCGACAAACAACATCACTCCTTGGCGCTAGGTATGTTTTTTTTAGTTTTATTAGAGCTTTTATACTTCATCTTGGTGTAGTGGTAGAGCGTCCGCCTCGGTCGGGCTGTCACGGGTTCGGACCCCGGTCGGGCTGTCACGGGTTCGGACCCCGGTCGGGCTGTCACGGGTTCAGACCCCGGTCGGGTCATACCAAAAACTTTAAAATTGATAGTAATGGCTTTTCCTCCTCGGCGCTCGGGATTGTGGGGTCAGCGTAACGACTGACTCGCTGGTATCAGGATTATAGGACCAGTAGAATTGATAACGTACCTCTAACTCACTGATAACGTACCTCTAACGCAATGATAACGTACCTCTAACGCACTGATAACGTACCTCTAACGCAATGATAACGTACCTCTAACGCAATGATAACGTACCTCTAACGCACTGATAACGTACCTCTAACACACTGATAACGTACCTCTAACTCACTGATAACGTACCTCTAACGCAATGATAACGTACCTCTAACGCACTGATAACGTACCTCTAACGCAATGATAACGTACCTCTAACGCAATGATAACGAACCTCTAACGCAATGATAACGTACCTCTAACACAATGATAACGTACCTCTAACGCAATGATAACGTACCTCTAACGCAATGTTAACGTACCTCTAACGCAATAATAACGTACCTCTAACGCAATGATAACGTACCTTTAACGCAATAATAACGTACCTCTAACACAATGATAACGTACTTCTAACGCAATGATAACGTACCTCTAACGCACTGATAACGTACCTCTAACGCAATGATAACGTACCTCTAACGCAATGATAACGTACCTCTAACGCAATGATAACGTACCTCTAACGCACTGATAACGTACATCTAACGCAATTATAACGTACCTCTAACGCAATTATAACGTACTTCTAACGCAATGATAACGTACTTCTAACGCAATGATAACGTACCTCTAACGCAATGATAACGTACCTCTAACGCAATGATAACGTACTTTTAACGCAATGATAACGTACATCTAACGCAATGATAACGTACCTCTAACGCAATGATAACGTACATTTAACGCAATGATAACCGCAATGATAACGTACCTCTAACGCAATGATAACGTACCTCTAACGCAATGATAACGTACCTCTAACACAATTATAACGTACCTCTAACGCAATTATAACGTACCTCTAACGCAATTATAACGTACCTCTAACGCAATTATAACGTACCTCTAACGCAATGATAACGTACCTCTAACGCAATTATAACGTACCTCTAACGCAATGATAACGTACCTCTAACGCAATGATAACGTACCTCTAACGCAATGATAACGTACCTCTAACGCAATGATAACGTACCTCTAACGCAATGATAACGTACCTCTAACGCAATGATAACGTACTCTAACGCAATGATAACGTACCTCTAACGCAATAATAACGTACCTATAACGCAATGATAACGTACTTCTAACGCAATGATAACGTACCTCTAACGCAATAATAATGAATTCAAACTAATCTGCATCTGGTTATACATAAAACCTCCCTTTCAGAATCATATCAAACAGAAATATGCAGCTGTTACCAATCTATCCATGGCAAGCCGAAGGTTGAAAAGGAAATTATTACCGGAAGTGGGACTATAGACTTTATTTTGAACGTCACAAACCTGCCCGACTTCCTTGCATCTATACAACTAGAGGTATTTAGGGACGGTGCAACAGTGTGGAGCGAAACAATTGATCCACTGGTATGTATACAACAGAATCAAGGGAGATGAAAAGTGTTTACATCTACATCAAAACTTCCTCTTCTTCTTCTTTTCCAACATCTTCATACTACTACTTCTTCTACAACAACTACTACTTCTACTACCACTAGCGCCAAGGCCGATTACTTATATGACATCCGTAAAAGCACTTTTACTATTTATTCGTCTGCTTTTGAACCATCCGGCGAAAATCATTACAAGAACATTGGGGATATATTGATATCTCTCAAGATAGTATAAATTTTCCAAATCCAAGGGAGTTCACATTTTTGATAAATCGTTCCTTTTATTTTCTAAGCAATTGGTATTTCCCTTTGACTTTAAGTCTATTTTTAGACTTTGTTTATTTGTATGTATGCTGTTTTACACCGCGTTCAACAATAGTTCAGGCATATCCTTTCGTTTCCTTGGTTAATTAACCTTTACTGTTTGTAAGCTTATCCTGACACCAGCGGCGCAGTCGTAATGCTATTCCACCCCTCCAGCCCCACCCCACCCCACCAACCCCCTCCCCCCCAAGTTGTTAGTTACTTCTTTTTTCTTTAACCCATTACTTCACACAGACGACATTTGACGCCTGCTGTTGCAGACGACTTTTGAAAACATTGCAATAAAAGATGAAATTGCTCAAAATGAGCAATTTCACCTTTTATTGCAATATTTTCCACTCTTTAATTCTTTCAGTTTTCTAGATTGGTGTAATTGTTCGTCTGATGATTGTAAAGCAGACAACCTATGAAAAGCCATGTGAAGTAATGGGTTAAGTATTTTGTATGACACGAGCGGGTATCGAACCATTATCCTTTCTCTCAAGGTGAACGGTATAACCTTTACACCACCAAAGCTGTCTGAAGAGCCGATACATAATTTTTCAAATAATGGATTCACCCTTTCCTACAAATGACAAATCTGCAGCAGACGACTTGGAAAACATCTAGAAAGAATATCGATACTCTTTATTAATGAAGGAAGAGTTATCGAACCAAGTTGAAAACATTGTGGCAAAAGGAGAAATCACTGACTACGACCAATTTCTCCATCATCCACAATGTTTTCAAGATTCGTCCGCTACAATAACGTTGACTTTGTTTAAAAACTTGTGTTATGTACGTGGTATGTTGACGTTGATATCCCTCCTTTTCCTGAATAGAAAGTATCTTTATATCAATTCGGTATATCACGATTAATTCATTTGCAGTCGACCTCACACCGATTTGAGAATAATACAGTACAGTTTCACACCAGCGGTATAGAACAACTAGCTGGGAATTATTCACTAATAGTATGTTGAATCATTTTACTCTTCTATAACTCTAGCAAGATCACTCCTTTGCCATATGCAGACGTTGGCATAACGAAAAAGCTCAAAATTCGTAATGAACAATTTAAATATATTTTCAAGATATGTTGAACGCTTTAAAATTATACATTTCACAATAGAGATTTTCAATCTTTTTATTCGAACTCACAACCTCTGGATTGGCAGCCCGCGTCCTACTGACTGAGCTACCAGTGTCTCGTAGGATTTTGAATTGGATGTCAAATTCGTCGAAAATGCACACTGTTAACAAAACCACGTCGTGATCAGACAATCACAAAATCAGGAAGGTCGGTATTTGCGTGACTGTGTCCATAAGCAAGCATTAAAGATACTTTCAACGGTTAACCGATCGCGACTTGTTCAGAAAGAGAACGTCTTGAATAACACTGTAGAAGTCAGTGCATTGGAAACGAGAACGTCTTGAATAACACTGTAGAAGTCAGTGCATTGGAAACGAGAACGTCTTGAATAACACTGTAGGAATCAGTGCATTGGAAAAGAGAACGTCTTGAATAACACTGTAGAAGTCAGTGCATTGGAAAAGAGAATTCTTGAATAACACTGTAGGAATCAGTTCATTGGAAACGAGAACGTCTTGAATAACACTGTAGAAGTCAGTGCATTGGAAAAGAGAACGTCTTGAATAACACTGTAGGAATCAGTGCATTGGAAACGTGAAATTCTTGAATAACACTGTAGGAATCAGTGCATTGGAAACGTGAAATTCTTGAATAACACTGTAGGAATCAGTGCATTGGAAACGTGAAATTCTTGAATAACACTGTATGAGTCCGTGCATTGGAAAAGAGAACGTCTTGAATAACACTGTAGGAATCAGTGCATTGGAAAAGAGAACGTCTTGAATAACACTGTATGAGTCCGTGCATTGGAAAAGAGAACGTCTTGAATAACACTGTAGGAATCAGTGCATTGGAAAAGAGAACGTCTTGAATAACACTGTAGGAATCAGTGCATTGGAAAAGAGAACGTCTTGAATAACACTGTAGGAATCAGTGCATTGGAAAAGAGAACGTCTTGAATAACACTGTAGGAATCAGTGCATTGGAAAAGAGAACGTCTTGAATAACACTGTAGGAATCAGTGCATTGGAAAAGAGAACGTCTTGAATAACACTGTAGGAGTCCGTGCATTGGAAAAGAGAACGTCTTGAATAACACTGTAGGAGTCCGTGCATTGGAAAAGGTACAAGTTGGTTCAGATCATCGTGTCCACCTGTTCAGGTTGATTAGGTTCTTCTAACAATCCATTAGATTGTAAATCCATCTATTACCTTTTCTCATGCACTGGCACATATATAAATGGCGCTGCTGGAAAAGCAGCCTTAGCGTGACTGCGATAATTAATGAACGATCCGTACAAAAGGTTATACGTTGTAAGAAGTTTATTAAGTGTCATTTGAACTATTTGACGAACCGTGCAGATCTAAATGAAACTTCACAGATGCGTCGCTAAGGCTTGATCTATACTAGTAGCAAATGACCTGCATTTGTGAAGACATAAGGCTCTTTCACTTATCTGTAACACATTTAAGTATTGTATGACATAAATATACTGCACGATTGCCAGATTTTGACCTTGTAATTTCAACGAAAATATATATAATATTGTAGATTATACAAGGATGTAAGAACAACGGAATGTACAAGGAAACATCATCAAAATGCCACAAAACCAAGTCTTACGATACATTTCTAACAGAAGGTAAGAATTTAGAAAATAAAATGAATTTTCAAAATGAACTTCCTCACTTGTAGGAGGCTTTCTTACGCCCCTGCAGCAATTGACTTTTGTAAATATGGTGGCATGATGAGAAATAATTTCATTCATAGGGGTTTTCAATAATGTTTTGGTACATGGTTTTCAATGTCGTCTGCTATGAGTTGTTGTATGCGGGAAAGGGTAAATGACAGGAGGATTTACTGTCAATCTGTTTAAAACCATGTCGTACTATTCGCTCCGTTCATTGAAATAGATTATGTACTTTTAACTGTTCCATCAGAATATTCAAAATGGGTCAACTGATCGCGTCCTACAAATATGTATACACCAAATAAAACATTTTAATTCGGGCACTAAATTTAAAATGTATTGTTTATCGCGTGTATAAAATAGTATTAACAAACTTTTGATCTAAAGACTGAACACAGATATAATGCTGTTTTGCATGTGTACCTTTTCAAAGCATATTGTTATGATTAAATTTTTACAAACAGTAATAAACCAATCTTTCTTAAAGACACGGCACCACATGTAAAAGACACAGAAATTCCAAGCAGCGTTCGGAGTCTATCGTTTGCTGTTGGTATTTTGATTGGAGTTGCTGTCGCTGCTAGCTCGACTATCATCGTTTTCTTTGTCTACATAAGAAGGTACAAACAACGCACATCGAATAGAAGTCCACAAGGATACGCTCAGGCTCCAAACAACACACCATCCTCACGTAAGTTTTCATTGATCCACACCACAGTGAATCTGACCTTCTCGGGTTGTAACGCTTTATTATGAATTGAAATTATCCCTTTCAATGCTGTATTTTAAAATTGGACTTATCTAGCTATGCATTTGGAAGAAATAATAGCTAATGATAGTTTAAAAATGTTGAGATGAGCAGCCAACAGTATGTTACTGGTTCAAGCAGTCAAATGGTAAACATCTAGTGTCAGGATAAAGGGACGAGTATGTTACTGGTTCAAGCAGTCAAAGGGTAAATATCTAGTGTCAGGATAAAGGGACGAGTATGTTACTGGTTCAAGCAGTCAAAGGGTAAACATCTAGTGTCAGGATAAAGGGACGAGTATGTTACTGGTTCAAGCAGTCAAAGGGTAAACATCTAGTGTCAGGATAAAGGGACGAGTATGTTACTGGTTCAAGCAGTCAAAGGGTAAACATCTAGTGTCAGGATACATGGACGAGTATGTTACTGGTAACTATCCAGTTCACGTCGGGATATAACTGTAAATGTGTTGAAAGCTGCATAAAACACCATACAGACAAACATATGCTATGATAGAATGATATTTCCTGGATTGTCGCTCTTTTCATACTGTTAACATCATTGCCTTTTGTCTATTTCAGAAGATGAAACTTCTCCTGATGAAACGATCGAGCTGCTGAACGTTCCAAGGTGGAAACCAGGCAGAAAGGTGTTGTTGTTGTACCATCCGCCTGATTTAAATCCCACTCTTAAACAAGTTATGTCACAACTAAACATGGACTTAGTTAACGGGAGAAACGAAAACTGGCAAACATTTTCAATGGATGCCGTGTTAAAATATTACAACGTTGTAATTCTCATGTCAACCGGGTTGTTTGAATTACTCTGTGGTAACGGTTGTGAAAAAGAAGCCAGACGGGTCGAAAGACAATATGAAAACGTGCCAGAATTGGTGTTGCAACACTTGAAATTGCTTACAACAAGTGTCCCAAACAGGAAAGACTTTTTCGTCCATTTTGTTTCTACAAACTGTGACAATGGAAAATGTTTGATTTCAAAGTTTCTACCTGAGTGTGAGTTTCTTAAACTGACTAAGAATTATTGCGTTTATTTTTTAACGAACGATTTAAGTGTGCAATTAACAGACGACAGTGAGTTTAATAAACTAAAATATAATTTAGAACATAGTCCTACAATAAACTCGCAACCAAGTTCATAACAGTGTAAGGAGAGGTTTGTACAAAATACACCAATTTCAGCAGTATTATGAATCAAATATGTATTACGAAATCAAATATAAGCCGTCCCGCGAGAAAACCAATAGCATTGCCTCTGCGTAATGCATCAACCCAGATGAGCCTGCGCAGTCCACGCAGGCTAATCCAGGCCGACACATTCCGTCTCAGGTGGATTAAGAACAGAAAAAGACGTCGGGCACTGGTGCTCATGAATCTATACATGTATTGGTAGAGAATCGTTTCCCAGCTTCCAGATGCGGATCCTTGTTGGCGTTACATAATATCCAAACATGTCGCATAATTTCATTCATTCGGCCATGACAAGGACCGGAATTACGCCGTCATGTTTTAGATTGACATTATAAAAAATAATTTTATTCTTCACTATCTCTACTTTGGGGAAATAGATAAGTTGGGCCAATTTGTACACGAACATGTTACAGATCGGAATTAAATAGGTGGGGCCAGTTGGTACATGAATATGTTACAGATAGGAAATAGATAGGTGGGCCAATTGGTACTCGAACACGTTACAGATGGGAACAAGATAGGTTGTGCCAGTTGGTACACAAACACGTTACAGATGGGAACAAGATATGTTGTGCCAATTGAAACACGAACATGTTACAGACGGGAAAAAGATAGCCGGGGCTAATTGGAACACGAACATTTTACAGACGGGAAATAAATAGGTGGGGCCAAATGGTACTGGAACGTGTTACAGATGGGAAATATATACGCGGTGCCAATTGGTACACGAACATTTTACAGATGGGAAATATATACGTGGTGCCAATTGGTACACGAACATGTTACAGATGGAAAATATATATGCGGTGCCAATTGGTACACGAACATGTTACAGATGGGAAATATATACGTGGTGCCAATTGGTACACGAACATGTTACAGATGGGAAATATATATGCGGTGCCAATTGGTACACGAACATGTTACAGATGGGAAATATATACGCGGTGCCAATTGGTACACGAACATGTTACAGATGGGAAATATATACGCGGTGCCAATTGGTACACGAACATGTTACATATGGGAAATAGATATGCGGTGCCAATTGGTACACGAACATGTTACAGATGGGAAATAGATACGCGGTGCCAATTGGTACACGAACATGTTACAGATGGGAAATAGATACGCGGTGCCAATTGGTACACGAACATGTTACATATGGGAAATAGATAGCCGGGGCCAATTGGTACACGAACATGTTACAGATGGGAAATAGATACGCGGTGCCAATTGATACACGAACATGTAACATATGGGAAATAGATACGCGGTGCCAATTGGTACACGAACATGTTACAGGTGGGAAATAGATACGCGGTGCCAATTGGTACACGAACATGTTACATATGGGAAATAGATAGCCGGGGCAAATTGGTACACGAACATGTTACAGATGGGAAATAGATACGCGGTGCCAATTGATACACGAACATGTAACATATGGGAAATAGATACGCGGTGCCAATAAGTACACGAACATGTTACAGATGGGAACTAGATACGCGGTGTCAATTGGTACACGAACATGTTACATATGGGAAATAGATAGCCGGGGCCAATTGGTACACGAACATGTTACAGATGGGAAATAGATACGCGGTGCCAATTGATACACGAACATGTAACATATGGGAAATAGATACGCGGTGCCAATTGGTACACGAACATGTTACAGGTGGGAAATAGATACGCGGT